>CAUYUJ010001148.1:149355-319355 GCA_963575745.1 Prorocentrum cordatum | reverse complement strand
ATGCCATAGCACACAGCATTTTCGCCGCGAAGGCCCTCAAGGCGATGGGGGAGGCAGAGGTCCGTCGATGCATCTGCCTCAAACTGATTCGGACTTACAGTATGTTGACTGGGAGTCACTTTTGGCCGACCCCGCCGATAGCCCAGTCGCAGTTGTTCGCTTCATGGCTGCCAGATATTTGAGTGCCAGTGCGTCCCTCGAGAATTACGCCGATGGAATGTTCGAGGAGGTATTCACTGGCCACAATGAGATTGGTCTGGCAGACTGGCTGGGCACACCCATCGCAGGGCAACTTGCTGATATTGAATGCGCCCAGAACTTCCACATGCCCGCCGAAGGACATGGCGAACTGGTGGGACACCCGCGGATTCAGAAGCCACAATTCCTGCAACGGGGGGGGGAACTTCAGTTGATGCGTCATTCGAGGATTATTGGCAATCCGACAAACATGGAATTGAGTGATGACGACCCTTTTGCGGAGAAGCCCGCGAGATGTTAGCGACCTGTCTGAGCGCATTTAGCATGGGCTCGGCCAGAACGAGGGATTTCAATATACAACCGCAGCTTCGGACCGTTCCATGAGCCGCCAGGAGCGATCGGCAAGCCGCCAGTCCTGGAGACGCAAGTATCGCGCCGTCGACGATGACGAAGAATGGGAAGATGACGCTCGTCTGGCACGTCGCGGTCGGGCGCGCAGTGGCCCACCCGACCGCGCGCGCGCACGCTCCGGCGGCGCTCGCTCTAGCGGCCTTCAGCGCCCTCGCCCTCCTGGCGCGGGGAAGCCAAAGACCCTGCATGGAAGTCCAATGGACCTGACACTTCCCCGAGGTGGTGGCGGGGCGCGCGCGCGCGCGGCGCGGGGGGGCGGGGGGGGGGGGGCGTCTGCGGGGGCGCCCGCCTCAGGGGGGACAACCTCGTGAAGAACATCCAGAAGACGAAATACAGCGCCTTGCTGGCTACTCGGATGCTGGACTGGCTCGTCAGCACATAGACCCAGATAACATGCAACAATGGTTGGGCAAGGCTTGGACTGAGCACCATGCTCGTCGCTGGCATTCTCTTCTCAAGGTAGATCTAGATGAAAATGGCAAGATAATTCGCTCAAGAAGGACAGGGGTTGCCAAAACACAAGAAACACTTACAGAGCGCGACTTCAAGAGGGCCATCATCGAGGAACGGAAACTTTGCAGAGGCGTTGTTTGCACATGCTTCGAGCATGCCGACCACAGACTCGGCCGCCCCATGAGACGCCCAGCAAGGAGCCCTACTTCCCTCAAGACACCGCGGGTCTGGCATCACGGCGATGGTCGGGGTTCCCGCACCGATCCAACTACAACGCCATACAACGAGCAGTTGATGGGATACGACTACGAACAAGCTACTGCCCAAGAAATATCCCAAAATATTGAGACATTGACGAATCTTTCACCTGTTCATTATCTAGAGATTCAATCGCGATTACACTGGGGGGGGGGGGCCTGCTTCGCCCGTTGCAGAAGAAGACGACCAACAAGGAGATGATGAAGCTGAAGATATAGCTGAAGCGGTAAATCCCACGGCAGCAGTACCTGCAGGGTACGCCTCTGATTATTCCGACGCCCTCTTCACTGTCACGGGCGTCACTTACGATACGGACATTCTTATTGATCCTAGGTGCATCGTCACTGAAGACATGGATCTCTCCCCAGAAAGAAGGTTCGTTTACCGCGCTGGATCTGTAGGCTGGGCAAACAAAGACTACCATTGACCAAAGGCTTAGCGCTACTAAATAGAACCTGCCCATCAGGGGAAAGGCCACCATCGGGAATCTGGCACTCAGAAGGCCCGATGATGCGGACCTTAACCTTGGTAGAGGGTCCCGCGCGATATGGGCCATGGATACCCGCAGGGGCAATGCCGAAAGCTTCCCCTCCCAAGCCGAAGACAGATCCGCCGATTGATATGTCTCCATCATCGGATTCGTCGAGCCAGTCCAAGTCGCTCGGACCTGATCAGCTCAGACCACCGCCTAAACAGAAGAAGAGGAAAAGCCCAGATGATCCCAATCCTGGAGATAGCATGCAACAACGACCTGCGGGGCAACCTGCTGATCGACGTCGATCCAGAGGACCAGCAGTGGCCGCCGCGGGACCATCACTCCTACTCCGAAGGATCCTGTACCATGTCGCGGCCCTACTCCTGGCCGGACACACAGGACTGGCCTGGCGCCGACATTGGAGGGGCCATCGAAGGATGCTTCTTCATCACGGCGCGGTGCCGAGAAGAGACTAGTGGAAAATGCATCAAAGGCATCAGGGGCAGCCCCCAAAGACAAGAAGTGCGAGCATTACAACATCAATGAGAAGAAACGACAGGGCTTCGACATCAGTACTCCGCCAAGGACCCTCGGGCGCCCAGGGGATCTGCAGGCGCTGCCTCGTCAGCGGCGGGCGCCCGCGCACCCGCGGCATCGGCGGCTGCTCAGAGTTATGCGGGCAAACATGCTCTTACTTTGGAAATGCCCGTTGAATGCCGACAGTTTTGGGACTGTATACGCACTGCCAGGCGCGCGAAGATCGACCCAGCATATCACCCCTATAATGAGGACGGCTCTGATCGATACATTGCGGTGGAATGCGACACCCAGGACGCCGCCGCCATTGCGGATAAGGACGCTCATACGCGCCAGGTCGTGCGTAACATCTTGCGTGGGCGCCCGGCACTCACGCATCTGTCCAAGAAGAACTGTCGATGGGGATTCTTCAGGCAGACAGAGCTGTTGGTCCAAATTTGACTTATGAGGAACAGCGCTGCTGTTCTGAATTGCTTACGACTGCTACTCGTCACAAACCATGTCACAACAACCATCTCTCTGATAGGTTTCTGCGAGCATTACCGTCTTTCGACGAATTCGATGGATGCGCGAAGCTTTCAGTGCTGCTCAACCAATGGCAACCTCGGGGATGCGATCGTTACCTCCCCAAACACCTGGAGACTGTCCGGTGTTATCTCAGCAACCGCCATTGGGCGTGCCAAGCATTGACTGTGCTGAACTTGATTGGTATGGTCGACGACGCTGGGATGCAGAAAAAACATACGATATATATATATATATACATATATATATATATCATACGCCCAAGTATTGGACATAGCAGTCCTGGGATATAATGCCCTGTATCATTGTATATGAGGATAACAGACTTGACTTTTCCAGGTGCACCTTGTTATTTCACTCATGGTACCCAGTGGGAAAATATCCCGAATATACTTCGCATAGGGCTGTCATGCCGCGCCGGCGACACCATCAAGAGAACAGGCAGACCGTTTGTTCACTCTTGCCCATATTCACCGGGTGACAACAGAATCCGGTCCGGCCTGCGCGTCGACTCCGAAGTACTGATTATGGTGGTTAGTCTGAAGAATTTGCTACGTGATAATATGGCTACTTGGCGCTCAGCAAATCATATTATAATGTCGGCAGGCCGGGGCGGCAGAATTCTTCCGACTCACATCGTCCAGCTTATAGGCATTCTGCCCAACGATATGTGCAGGTATAGCCGCGTGAGACCTGTATGACAACGAACAGCAGTAACCAAGATATGATTTTTCCATCGACGATATGTGCGAATTTCAAAATGATGCATCATCGTTGAATGATAGGTCTATTCCAAAAAAAACCCTTACACATTGAAGCGCCCCGAACCGACGCCCATCCAGGAGCTCGAGTTCTCTACAGCATTTACGTTGCAAGAAGTGCATCAAGCGGGGGCACTTGCAGGGGGATCTGACGGATCATGGATTCAGGCCCAAAGTGCGGGCGTGACTGGTATGATATCGAGTGGAATTATTTCCACCGACATGCTGTGCGCCAACGATCCGCGGCGTGTCCAGACGTAGCAGCTGCCAGTACCTGCAGGGCAACCTGCGTCGTTTGTACTTATGAGCAGTGCCGCAATTCCATTTGGGACTCCACAGAATGCTGGGAGCACCAATAGCCTACAGGCCAGGCTCCAAAGCATTCGGATGGACCCGCAGCTCTACCAGGCTTTGCAGGCGACATCGCCGTTCGCATCGCCGCGCCCACACACGGGGCAACCTGCTTTTTCCGACCACCACGCTGCACAGAGGACCGAGAGCTTGGTTGGTCAGCAAGAGTGGATGCACCAGCACATGCGCGAAGCCGCACGGAGCATGCGCAGGGACGGCATCGACCTCCCTAGCGCTAGCGGGACGCCGCCTTGGGAGTATGTCCCGGACCCACATTCATCACCGGACAACCCCAATACGTACGGATACGTGCCAGCATTTTTCAGTCATCCGACATGCGATCCGACAGTTGCAGAGCGCCCTACAGCATCACCGATGGACTTCCCACTGTATCCTGGCTACCATGCCCAGGTGACCGGCAACCCTCGCGTGGGAACGCAGCCGGAGAACCCGCATGCACGGGCGACAGCCGACGATTACTATCAGTGTCAGTTGACACGCGGCTCTGGTTACACGTCAGGCGCGCCGGGCCAGATCCCTCATTGTGGATATGGCGACCCCTACGGATTCAGATGTGACTCAACAGGCCCCCGGCCTGGTAGCGCCATCATCCATGGGGGAGTTGCGCCCAGAGATTCTTGCCACTCACGAGGCGCAGCAGGCCAATCTCTCAATACAGTTAACCCGCCAGCGTCGCAATCATGAGCGTCAGGCAAACAGGGCGCCGGGTCGCGCGGGACAACCTGCATGTCCAATCACAGCAGGGACACCTGCAATCAACCCGGCAGCACTTGCAGCCACGCAGCCACCGTCGGCCCCACCGATTCATTATGAGGTTGGTGAAACTATTCTAGAGCGCCAGGCGCGCATCAGGCCATCGGCAACGCCGCCAGTCATCAGCGACGGTGACTTTAACAAGTGTGCCATTTGCCTGGGCCACTTCATGCATCACGACAAGGCCTGCGTGGCCACAGATTCCATGCGCAGTGCTGGGGCCTAGTTGCACGCGCTCATGTGGACAGACAGTTGGTTGGCACTACGGAAGGTGCTGCAACTGAGGCACCCTGCGCTATTTGCAGGGGCATCTTTCTAATCACAGCTGAGTTTCGTTACGCCCTTGCTGGAGATCAGGACGCAGCAATTCGTCATGGAGAAATACTCAGAGGGGCGAACGAACTGAGGGGCCCTCGCGAAGAGCTTAACCGCCTTTCGGCGATGATGATGAATAACACGGCAGTCCTTACAACAACACCTGCTGGGCAACCCGCTTCATCAACCAATGCAGCGCTAAGAGCGGAAGCTACCATGCCTACTCTAGATACGCCTACGCTATTAATACCGGAAACAGCCAACAATGCAGGGGCACTTGCTACGACTGCACCCGCCGCGCTGCCGGCCAAAGACACGTGGCTGAGGCGCATGGGGGGAGCCACCGGGAGGAGCGCGCAGTGGCTTCAATCTCCACGTACCTACCTGCCACATGGGCGGGACACCCGCCCGCGCAGCCAGCGCAGAAAGGAGGGCCCGGCGAGCGCGCGCAGTGGCATCAGTGCCATATCCGATCGCGACATGCTACACACTGACTGTGTTGATGGTGAACACAGATGGCCAGATCGGCACGCGTGCCGACGAGGATACGTTCATAAACATGCCGCGCGCATCAGCACCACACCCGCACATGCATGACGAGTACCCCACGGTCCGGATTTTCGAGGAACGCCATTACGGAGGAGGAGGCCCGCGGATACATGAACGTCTTCACGTCTCTGACAAGGAACGATTGGGCGTCGGAGCGGAGGCGCCTCAAGGGCACGCATGGTACGACACTGTCTGAGGTGCCAGGAATATTCGGAGAACGCCATAAACTGGCCCTGGCCGCAAACAGTGGGACCACGGTGGATGGAATGCAGACAAGTCTTCTGGACATCGGCAGCATCGTCAACATCATTGGTCTAAAAACGACACAGACATTTGAACGGGCATCTCGTCCCCATGGACACGACATCAAGAAGCTGAACTTGGCGAAGAGGCTTCACGTGTCGGGAGTGGGACATGGTGCCGCTGTATGTGACAATTCCTTGCACTGCAAAGTTGCGCGCAAGGAACAGGAGATCCGGCGGGGGCACCTGCTGTGCCGAGACTTGATACCTATTCAGCTAACGTGGCTGAGGGTTCAGGGGGAAATATCCCTGCTATCCCGGGTCTGAGGAGTATGTCTAACATGAGGATTAGTCTGATCTTGGGGCAGGGGCACGAGAAGATGATCATCCCTGGCTCTGAGATGCACAAGCTCCTACTTGGGAAGGGTGCCGGAATATTCGATGTGACGAAAACGCTTTCTGGGCACTTGGCGCTCAAGGTCGACGTGCGCGGGGCCGCAACTGAGGACAAAGGGTCGATGTCGTTTACTACCACAGCCAATCCTCAATGCGAGGATGCCCCGCTGCTCGTCAAAACGGCAGCTGACACAGAGCCAGCCGCGGGGGCACCTGCTATGAGCGATGTCCATACATATGTGATGTCACCGGATACCAATGGCATCATTTTTCATTAACGAGGAGACGTTCGCTTTTACGATCCAGCATTTTGTGAATAACGCCTTGAAGACCTGGCATCGCAGGAATGCGTCCTTCGGGGCTATCCCCACCTCGGCCGACCAGGACTTCGCCTTGCGCAACTTGCAGGCGAAGGTCTATCAGGCCATCTACGAGAAGGGCAATAAGTGGACGCCGCCCGACGAGGCAGGGACACCTGCAGAAGGGGATAATGCCGCTGAGAAGTTTGAGGACACCTGCAGAAGGGGATAATGCCGCTGAGAAGTTTGATATTTGTACTTCGAGCAGCGGCTCTGCCGCGCAGCATGTCACGCGCATTTTGACGCCCCCACCGCTTGAAAATGAGCGACGGGGGCAGGCGCGCGCCACGGCCACCCGCGCTTGCTCCGACAGGCCGAACACTCAGGTCCTGTCATCTAGCGCGGGGAAACCTGCATTATGTTCTCAGGCGCCGGCTGTGCGCGCCAGGGACAGCGGCAACCCCGGCTGCGCGGCTGCCAAGGACAGCAGTGGACCGGGCTGTGTGGCCGCTGCAGCAAATGAACGCTCATCGCACCATTATCATTCTCGTGCGCATGTCATTGAGGACATGCGGACAGCTCGCGCTGAACTCTGAACTCGTGGTTACATGTGTGACCACACTACACATACAGAGGTAATGACCTCTACTGGTGCACAGTATTTGGGCGCTCTACTCTCGGGGAATTATCACTTGTTGTGGGTGGCAACGCCCGCTCACTGGCACTTCGGGTTGCCTGGCAAGCGGGCATGGCCACATTATCAACGCATCCAAAATTTGATGACTACGGCTCGGGCTCTACGTATGTCGATTGCACTGGTGGGACCGCCAGGTTATTTCTGGAATCAGGGTCCCATGCGAGATGCCATTGAAGATCTCGACTTGCAGGTCATGCGCATGCGATGCTGCCATTTCGGTATAGAATACGACCGCCCAAGTAAGTTGCCTAGCGGACCATATCTGCAAGTGGCAACTACCTACACGCGCATCCCAACCAACTTGTGGAGATGTACGTGTCAGACTGCAGGGAAACCTGCCCAACTTGCTGAGCCTAAATTGGACTGGCATGGCCAAGGCGCTCAGATGGCAGAATGGCGCAACAAAACAGTGGCTATCACGACCGCGAGATTGATTGATCAAATGGATTTACACAAAACACAGAAACCACACGAGTGCTGCACACCCTAGCATTCACACACGAGTGGATAAAGGGGCTCGAACTTACGTTCAGTCTCCGAAGAATGGCCCTGAATTGGACCACGTCGCAAGACGGGCAACGATGAACCTGGGCGACAATCAGGTTATACAAGACATCAAGATCCAGGGCCAGCCTATCGGGTACAATTACACTGCGCCGTTACCGAATGGCGTTGCAAACATTCGTGCTCGTCTATACTGGGAGCCGCCAGAACCGGCTCTCATCGGACAGGAGGACCCACGTCCACGCCCAAGGCGAGTTGCGTTCGTCGGCAACGATTGCCCCCCTCCCCCTTCGATTGAACGCGGCCGCGCGCCCCCCTCGATTCCCGAATTTTCGACGCTAAGTTCACCGGATATTGAACAGCAGACAGCACGACCGACCGATGCCCAAATCAAACAAAAAGGAAAACAGAAAGCCGACAAAGAAGCGGGCATCAGGCCACGCAAGATACCCAAGTTAGTCGAAGGAGGCAACGACGACTGCGGGGATGACCCTAAAGGTCTCGGATGCAGCGCGCACTACACCGAAGCCCCCCTTGACTCCGACACAGAAAGTGATGCTGGAGAGGAAACCTTCATCACATCAGTTGCGGGGCTACCTTCTGAATCCTACGCAGATGTAGTCGCCCTAATCCCAACGTTATGCTATGGACGGCACAACAAGGTTGACATGTTGGAATTGCGCGGAGGAAGTGGAGGCATATCGCAGCAAGCATTCAGCCGAGGTTTGTCTCCCGGGGGAAAACTTAGACAAACGCTCCTATGCTGACCTTGGAAACAAGGATGTCCAGGATGCAGTCATGCACTACCTAGACGTTTGCTTCGCCAATGCTGTCATACTACAACCCAACTGCAGAACGACTGGACTACCTTCATAGTTCAAATCCCAAGTCAATTTTGATTCTTGGCACGAACACCACAAAGACGACCTTCCACATATCAAGTTACGCGGTAAGGTTGCCATGCGTCAGAACGATCTTCGACGGTTTTATTCGCGAGAACAGCCAGTGGGCATTTGGGTGGATCAGATACCACCATGGACCACATTGGCCAATGCAAGGGCACATGCAAAGTGGATATGGACCAATGCACTACCGGCTTACGTGATTCCCATGGGGTATTGATACGACAACCGACCGAGATCATGGCCAACCACCGCTTTCTACTTACACCTTTTGAGCGAAGTCTTTGCTGGTCATCATCATCATGCGCCGGTTTGTAACAAGGAGCTGTCCATGGCTGCGCATTATACTTCAAAGCTGTAGTCTCTTTTTGTCGACGCAGTTCATATCGCACACGATCTTTTCCAGATAAACAGTGATCCCTTGCGTGGTCACCCTTATTCTTCCACCGTGCTAGTCACCAGCGTGAGGGGGTATGATTTGGACGATCCAGCTATCCCTCGACAACCCGACGGTTCGATCACGAGACCGCCCTCGGGAGGATTTGGCTGTTTTGGATGCGCGGATAATGTTAACGTGCGCTCTTCCTCACATGACAAATTCTAAGCACTGCAGGTGGTGCGATAAGGAAAACTACCATGGGGAATGTTCGAGCTGCAAGAAGAACTACGGCCAGAACGAGCCTGGACATGCACGGACACCTGGCAAATGCAAGTTTGCCAAACCTTGGAAGCTGCCTGACAATCACGGACAGGTACCGCCGGCTTCTGCCGAACCAGCAGCACCACCGCCCGAGGCGCAAGCCGCGCCACCTTGCGCGGCTACGAGCACCAAGACCCGGGTCTAGAGCCGGACCCACGGCGGGCGCCAGCAGCCACGACATTACAGCAGGCAGACATGCTGCTGAACCTGCTGCAGGGCAACCTGCCTCGAGTGGAGCTGGGAGCTCGGATGGCCACATCCGACTGCCACAGGTCAGAGTCAGACGTTGCCGACAGCAAGGAGGAGATCCACCTCCACCGCCACCAGCAAGTAACCCTGCTGCACGACCACGACTTCCAGACTGGTCAAGGTTCGGCGTACAAATAAGTTTACAAAACGTACGAAGCCTTGACCCATGCGTGGTAACACGCAAGCTGCGGAAGCTACACTTGCGATGGTTCCATGCGAAAGAGCCAAGATGAGACTCGTCTTAACCAAGATAGGTCTGGACAGCGTCCGACTCAACCGGATTAAAAGTGTCTGCGACACACGTCGGGCGCGCAGGGCTTGGGACAAGTCTGGGCATACGGTTATGTCATATACTGCACTGCCTGGCAAGTTCAACGAAGAAGTTGAATGTGACTTTGTGTTCTACAAACAAGAACGTAAGATGTTTCATATGGTCGATCGTTGGGTTCGATATGCGACTGGAATGGAGATACTTGACAAGATGATGACCAGTATCTTGGATGCATACCATCAGTGCTGGATGCAGTTTAGACTTGCAAAGGCACTCTACTCCGATGGAGAGGGCGCCCTCAACAACGACACTGCGAAAACAGTCCTTCAGGCAGGGGGCGCTGAACTAGGGACACGTGCGTGTGGGCAACACGCTACGACGATCGAATCCAGAAATGGCAGATTGCGCCATCTGTTTCATGTCATGGAAGTTGAACTCAACAGGTTAGACATACCTCCTGTGTTTACACGACTATTGCATGAGGCCGCGTTCGCCGCCAACGCGTTCACTTTCTATAAGGAGGTGTATCCATACACCTTGCGTGGACGGCAACTGGCAATGCTCTCTGACTTGCCAATCCTGGATCACGAACAGCCGACGGAAACGTCTGATCATTCTCATGAACAAATGCTACGCAAAGTATGCATTGAAGCTATCACACAGGCCACTACAGTAGCCAAGACCAATCGTGCATTACGCACTAAGACAACTGTCACCGGTCAGCATTACTACGACGAAGGAGATATACTTGATTACCATCGCCCCACAACTACGAAGGACGACTGGGGAGGCTGGAATGGCCCACCCCCAGTCGTAAGAAACGGTCCCGAGAGGGGTCAAGTCATCATTCGAGTGGGAAACCGCGACGTTCAGGTACAATACGGCGATGCACGACATTCAATATATATATATATATATATATATATTGAAGCTTTGATAGCCAGAGAGGTTGGCTCCGACATCATTGCCTTGCGGACAGTGTTGACGTTCGTGGCCGGTTTAGCTGCGGGGGGACCTGCTATGACATTGGGCTGTGTCCCGACCACGATGGGGGCGCCTCAGATGACAAGTGCCAGCCGACCTATCTCCTATGGTACATCTGGCTTTACAATACCTCATCAGGAAATTCGTCCGCATTGAGAACGTAGCTTCGGTCAGGTTAGCAAAGAGCTCCCATAAGCTATCTCCGGTTGCTTGCGCTGACAGTTGCACGTTGGTCCACTATGACAACGATTCGAATCCAGGAATATTCTTCTGAGGCAGAATGCACCGCTCTTATGATTCACGATATAACTGGTTCAGCACATTCTAGAATCATCCAGTACCTGAAGTCCACCAAACCTCAAGCGGGCTTTGACCAGGATATGACAAAGTTTGAGGAATTGGCGGATGCACCGACACCGGATGGAACCGCAAGAGAAGCCCCAGAAACCGAACCTCCAAAGGAGGATGGACGGCTTCCCACGATTTATGAGGAATCGGAGGCTGAGCTCGAGGCACACGTTATGGAAGTGTGGTATACAGAACTACAAGATGAAAAGGGAACTACTGGAGGCAACTCCACTAGTACCCACACAGATGATTCCAGACAGTAGTGCGCTGATCACTGTAGCCGAAGAACAGCGGGGACACTGCCTAAGTGGGGACACCCACACTCCGACATCGAGGAGACGTATGATGTCCCAGTCTGATCCACGGTCGAAGATTGCAGTTACGGACTGGACTCAAACGAAATGGGCAATATGTAGAACTCTGCTTCGCAGCAGAAATGTCGAAGGTAGCCTTGTCCGAACAACACCACAGGATATTAGATGCCGACCGTGTGACCACCATGCGAGCATATGTTGCCGCCGCTGCAAAGCGAGCTGCGGTCGTCAAGGAAGACGACCTCCTCGCGAAGGCTGACGTCCAGGCAAATCCCGAGAAAGTATCGAAAGCCCCATACACTGATTTCAAGACATGGTTTGACAACAAGTGCTGCAACATGCAAGATATCTCTAAAGCGTCCAACATCACGACTCCGAGTCACGCGTGCAAATTGAAGTTTTTGAACAACGAGAAGGGCGAAATGGAACGCACCATCACATTGCGCTCGGCACTTCGAGGCCCCGTGGACCTTGATGCTTTTGATGCGGACGCCTTTTCGGGAACAGCACGGCGGCCAGGCCAGAGTCTACTCGCGAGCACGGCAGCGCGCAAGAAGCAATGGACCATTGCCTCCCTCGACATCAACATGGCCTTCCTGGGAGAGTTGGCCCACCAACAACTTGCTGGGGCAACTGGTGAAGAAGGAACGCGCGGTGCGTTTTACCCCGCCGCCTGGATCGGCCACGGCGGTTAGAACCTCCCCAGGGCTCGAACACTACGACGAGTCGAAGCACTGCTTGCAGTGCCTTAGGCCAGGCCCTGGCACCAAAGACGCACCCCGAGCTTTTTCACTAAAGCTCAGAAGGACCACGAGAGGTCTCGGTCTCAGACCCACGCCCTACGACGAGGAGCTCGAAACCAGCAGCAACCTGCTTACGGCCAAACATGTTCATGATATCAATATGGTCAGCACTGAGGACACTATTGACACGCATCTCGAGTGCGTAGAAGACACCTTTGGCAAGTGTAAACTCAAGCACACATGCACCAATTGTGCTGTGAGATATCCCAATCATCAGGGCGGCAGTGCCACTTTGGACCAAGACGAATGCATCAAGCAGCTCTGTCCTATACAACATCCTGAACTTACCGGCGCCGACGCTGACGCTCAGGCATCCAAGATGGTGGCAGACGTGTTCGTCAGCCTTAGAGGCGCACTGGCGTATGCATTAACCACCCAGGTGTGGTTGACGGTGCATGTTGTTTCTCTACAGCGTGTCTCAGGACCGACCGATGTACAAGTGCGACGACTGAGCGCGACCACCAGGCAACTGCAGGCCTGCCTTCTAGGAGCCTACCAGGCGATGACCCCCACGGGCGAGGTTGACCTGCACAGCGACTCAGGTTACCAACGCCTGGGTGGAGACGCCGACGACGCAGTCAAAGGCTATGATACTCGCGGGGCAAACCTGCTACGGCGTGGAAGCACACCATCTGGTAGGCCCGTCGTTCACTTGATCGATGCGCACTGCAAATCTTACCGCTTGCAGGTCCGCTCGAGCTACTCAGCAGAGACACCTATCCCAAGATTGTGACTCTGTACGAGCTCCATGCAGGGCCGCTAATCCCCACTCAGTTGAAAGACGTACTAGTGTTGGGTGGCCGAGCATCAAGGTCATTTTGACCATGGATGCTGCATCTGCGTTTAAGTCCTTGTCAAGCAAAGACTTGAAGAAGCCGACTGAGTGCGCCCTTTTAGGACACATCAGCTGGATACGACAGATATGGAGCGAGGAATCGTGCACAGTATTCAGTGGTGTGATACCCGCGATATGACTGCGGACGGTCACGCCAAGAGGAGCATCGACAGAGAAATGCTCCGACAGGTCATGGGAGGCACACAGTCCTTCAAACATGATTTAAAGCGTCAAACTCCCGATCGCGCTGGCCAGACATCTCGTTCTGTAGCCGCCTGAGGAGTATTCGTATGCACGGTACAGCGCAGGCAAGGCAACTTGCGTGCGGGTCCACTTTTTTTCACGGCCCCGCCTCTTTGCTGCCCTTAAAATTGTCGCTGCTGTACCTGCTGTATAGAGGCGGCGGGTTCACGCTTCGTCCCCCTCCCCCCCGACCCTAAAGTGAGGTGGGCGTTGCATGTGAGTGGGGACGAGTGCGCATCCGCGGCTGCTTGGCTCAAAGCGGCCGGCCGCCCAGATCTGACTGCACCTCAGCGCGAGGCGTGCCATTTGCTATCGATACCAAAACTGTTTGAGATGGCTCGCCCCCTACTACTGGGACTATCGTAACGACGGTGCAACAGAGCGGGAGCTGGGCTTCGCCTGAGGCGAAGCTGCCGGTTGGGCCCCCCGACCCCTTTCAAACTGGGGGGCGTGGAGGCGCTCCGAAAAAACCGTTGCGTTTCGGGGGCGGACCGAACCCAGGAGGAGGAAAAAACACGCAGACACAACCAATCGCCGATTCCCCCGAAAATATTGGAAAATATTGGAATTGGGTGGGCGACAAAAACCCAGAAAGTATGGAACTGATAAGGGGATCATGTTATTGGTGTCTAGTGACTTGTGTGTCCCAGGGCCCTTTTCAAGAACCCCCACCCTGACGCGTCGATTGGTGAATGGTTCGTTTTCGGTTCTCGAAGGGGCACCGCGGCCGTCATTTTCCAGGCTGGCGCCCGCCAGGCTTAGGCCCGAAGTCGCGTTCACAAGCCGCGCTTTGTTAAAAGGGGGGCGCTGTCCATCCCCGAGGTTTGCCCCGAGCCGATGCTGGCCCTGCCTCGGCCTCGGCTCCGCGGCCCGGGGGCCAAGCCAGCGGGGGGGGGACAGGCTCGGGGGCAGACGCAGCGGCCCCCGGAACGCCCACCCAGCGCCGATGGGGGTCCGCCGTCCCATCCCGCTCGGGCGCGTGCGCACCTCAAGGTTTGGCGCCCCCTCCTTGGGCATTGGTGACAGCAGTGGTGAATTGGCGACCTGCAAAGATTATCGCATCTTGCCGCCGACGGAAGGATCGGAACGGAATTGGGCAACAGGATTTCCGCAGCGGGCAAAGATTTCAAGATTATTGGTTGATATGGTCTCATTCGTCTCTGTCTCGGAGGAAGAAAATCAAGATCTTCGAATCACGTGTGGCTTCCAGATTATGATACAGCGCGTTTGCCGCTGGCATGAAAAAGACAGAGCGGAGGAGGCTGGACAGTTCTTAGGAATCCAGCCAGCATGCGACAGCAGAGTGTCAAATGCAACCGTCCTGGCAGTGGCAGGCCGGAGGCTTATTGGCGAAACCGTCATCAAGAGGCAGATGCTCTTCATGGGCCAGCTGGCGCGACGCCCCGACAGTGACCCTGTCGGGCAATATGGTTTTCAGCCAGGCGGCATAGATCTTCGGCCCCCGCCCTGACCTCGGCGACGAGGGCGCCCCAGGCAAGCGCGGGGAAGCGTGGTTGTCCGAAATTGTCTTGAAGTCGCTGGTTCCCACGACGCGCTGTCTGCATACTTTCACCCGTCAGGTGGGGCGGCAGCATCGTGGGAGTCGGCAGCGAGATCTTGGTGCCCGATTTCCGGGTAGCACCGCAATTCGACATCGCGGCGCCTTGTTCCACCTTGCTCGCGCGCCGTCTGGCGCTACGTAGGCTTCTCGTTCCTTCGTTCGTTCGTTGGATGCGAATCCAGCCTCGCCAGATTCTCTGCCTGTCTACCAAATGTTTTACTACAGCGGAGCACGTTTTGCCGTGGCCGCGCGGATCCAGTAAGTTTCAGTCATGAACTCTTGCTACATACGCATTACCCACCAAGCAAGTTGGCGCGACAGGCTACCAGATGCAATGCACTTCTCCCGATGGTACCATCAGCGAGAGAGTAAAACAAAAGCAGGAGCTACCCACGGAGCAGGCGGCCCGATGCAACATGTTGATGAGGGTGATGGTGATGGTGGTTGTGATGATAATTATGAGTATGATGATGATGATGATGATGATGATGATGAGTCTCCGAATAGGCTTGCCCTACAGGAGTTCTAACTCAAACCCTACTAATTGGTCCGTTCAACCCCAAAAAATATCCTATGCCCCCCCCCCGCCCCCCCTAATTTCCAATGGCCCCCCCCCCTCCCTCCCTTTTCCAATGGCACCCCCCCGTATTTCCAATGGCATCTCCCAGCTACTTACAATGGCGAGTCCCATGGATTCCTGTGGATTCCTACGAGTCGTATGTATTCCTATCCTTCGGATCCTGAGCTAAGCTTCCTATGGATTTCTATGGCTTCCTTTCCTCCCGTCCTCTCCTCCTCGTCTTCTCCTTCTCTCGCTCTTCTCTTGTTCATCTATCTAGTTGGAGTCAACGCTGGCTGATGTATGATGATGGTGATGATAATGATGATGCTGATGCTGACATTGATGATGATGGAGGAGGGAAGGAGGAGGATGAGGAGGAGGAAGATCTAGGGAAACGCGGGTTGCTGCCCCGACAAAACAAGGACCCATCACAGGATGATTGCGAAAGAACGCCATTTGCGTTGGAGGAGGGGGATCAACACTAATTATTCAGAAGTGAGAATTCAATAATTGTAGTGTCCCACGCGAGTTTGTAATGCCAGCCCGTCCGATAGGCCGTCACCTCTGGGGCTATCTTCGCTCAAGCCTTTTTAGCCCGCGCCCCCCGGCCGCGGGTTTCCACCAGGTCTGCGTTGCATGTGGTGGGGCAGCTGGCTCAGGCGGCGATCCTGGGTCGACGAACATGGGAAGGCCCTGGCTGGGGCGTTGCCCAGCTTGCCCGCCTACCGCCGCCTGCGCGCCGCCTCCTGCCTACCCTGTGCCTACCCTGAGCTGCCCGCAGGTGTCGCTCACCTGCCCCTCCGCGCAGCCGGTCAGCTGCCCGCAGGTGACGCGCGCGCTGCCGCCGTGTCCGGCGCGCGAGGCGCCCGAGCGGGAAGAACCGCCTCCCTGCCCCTCGCCTGCCCGCGAGGCCGCGGGCAACGTCGAGGCGCTTGGGAGGTGCGCCCCGCTGTGGCTTGCCGGGGTGCTTCTGGCGCTGAGCTGCTGCTGCGGAAGCGGCTGCTCGCTGGGCGCCTCCCAGCTGTGCCGGAGCCGTCAGAGCCATGTTGGCCCCGGCATCATCGTCCGATCTGGTACTGGGGGAGCTGATCCTAGTCCGATGCGGGGGAGCCGCGCTCTGGCATGAGGCGCCTCCTCTGCTGGCCGCTCCCCCCGAGGGCTTCGGGCGTCGTGGGCTGGATTGTCAGCACGCCCGACGCCGACCAGTACGTGGAGTCGATCGTGGGGGGCGATCCCAGTGATTGCCCCGTGGAGTGGATTCGTCGGGCTGCCGATGGCCGTCTGCCTCGCGGGTTCTGAGACGACATCTACACTTTCGCTGTCGGCGAGCTGGGCGACGAGCACCTTTGCACCGAGATCACGTGCGCGGCCACCTCCGCGGACAAGATCGCGCGGGGGACCGACGAGGCTCCCGCCACATGCCAGATCGTGCGTCTTGCCAGTGGTCAGCTCGCGGGCATTGAGGATCCCCTCGGTGGCACCTTCATCCGGCCCGCTCTTCGGGCGCACGATGGAGGCTCCGCGGCGTCACGCCAAGGCGAGTCAGGAGCTCTGGTGTCTGGTGGCGGGCGGCACTCGCACGCCTGAGACTGGGGCCTGGTGGGCCGCCGAGTCGGACAACGCTCTGGGGTGCGAGCTTGGGAGAGAGGTGAAGCCCGTGACGGTGTTGGTCGGCATGAAGGGCGTCTTCTCATTGGACGGCAAGGACGGGGTCTTTGTGGAGTAGTACACCAGCGAGGAGCCGCTGGACTTTGTGGCGCGCCTGTCGCGCCGCATGAAGGCCGACGCGCCTGCCCCGCCGGCAGACGCCCGGACGCCCCCCGCGAGGCACGGCGCCAGAGGCAGGGGGCGCGACTGGAAGGACGTGGTCGACAGCCGCCAGTTCGAGGAGTTCGAGGATTTCCCGGTCAGCGGCCCAAGGGGCATGACGCGGTGCTTCTCGTTCTTGCGGCGCCGCCACACGCCCTTGGACCACCATCCGATTTTTCGCAGCACCTGCTTCTGAAGCCCGAGCAGTGGGGCGTGGCAGAGCACGAGACGCCGCCGCGCATCATCGAGCTGGCTGGCAGCACGACCATCTCGACATCGGCAACCTCGCGTGCACAGAGGCGGCGATTCGCCGCGCGCAGACGATTGAGTGGGCCTACCACGACAAGACCAGGGAGACAGATGCTGGCTCGAATAGCCGCCCGTCGATCGAGGAGGCGACCGCCTTCT
Source organism: Prorocentrum cordatum (assembly GCA_963575745.1). Lineage (NCBI taxonomy): Eukaryota > Dinophyceae > Prorocentrales > Prorocentraceae > Prorocentrum > Prorocentrum cordatum. The sequence continues at coordinate 301,621 of CAUYUJ010001148.1, read as the reverse complement.
CCGGGCTGAGCCGCGCGGGGGGCCCACCGATGGCGGCGCCGTCGCTCTTGGATCACGCGAAGGCCAGGTAGAGGAGGATGCCGCCATCATGAAGAACATCCGGAAGGCAAAGGAGGAGCGCGAGCCCCGCCGCAAACAGAAGGATAAGCTGGGGTGAGAGCCCCCGGGGGGGGAGGGGCGGTAGCAAGCTCGCCCTCTTGCCCCGGCCCCGCCATCAAGCTTGCTGCATGACGAACTTGGTGAAGGGCGAATTCACATGCCTCCTGGTCTCGGGCCGCCTGGGTTTTGGAGGCGCTCTTCGGAGCCGCTTCAATCAGACGGCCCTCGACAGCGTGATGCGTTTCCCGTGCCCCTACTGGCTGGGGGCGACGCGGTGCCACCTCCTCGGTCCGCCGGGCCTTGTCGTCGCGTTCGTCGGCGGGTACTTCGGCGCCAAGCGATCATTGGCATCGCGAACCTGGCCCCCTCCACCCTCAACGAGCTGGTGGGATGCCAGCAGGGGCCTTCTGCTGGAGTCTCGCGCCAGGGTGGCGCCCCGCAGGCGGTGGTGCAGCGTCGCGCATTTGGCGCCGCCGCAGCGACGGGCCCGCCCCCGCCTCTCGCGCCCTCGGGAGCCCCGCAGGAGCTCCGAGGGCGCGCGGTGCACGAGGACTCCCAGTCCACCGTGGTGCCCTACGACGAGTCGAAGGCCTCGCTGCCAGCGAGTGGCAACCGCCCTGCACCGTTGGCAGATCTTTTTGGGGTCGGTGGAGATGCTGAAGTCGACGGGTTTATTGGTGCTCATCTTTTCGAATATGCAGCATCAGACCACAACCTCCAGAGCGCCCCTCGGGAGACGTACATGCACGATGTGCTACGTAACTCGCCGCAAGAGTACCAGAAGCTGATCTAGAGGCTCGAGAAGGCCGGCATGATCGACTACATCGTTCAGCCTCTGGAGTTTTGTTCCTCGTTCTTCGTGAGGAAGAAGGGCCGTCAGCGCCCGGCGATCGATTGCCGCCGATCGAATTGCCGGTTCTCTCCCGCCGACCCCGTCGAGCTGAGCACGGGGGTTGGACTTGGGGGCCTGGAGGTGTCCGCGGGGAGCACGCTGCATGTTGGCCACGTCGACATCAAAGATGCGTTCTACCACTTTGAGCTGCCTGAGAGGCTCAGAGGGCACTTCTCGCTCCCGGCAGTTCCAGCTTGGGTGGCAGGCCTATCGGAGGTGGATGGCCTGCGGGTGGGCCCTAACTCGCGCGTGTATCCCAAGCTCCGCGTGCTGCCGATGGGGTGGTCTCATGCATTGGTTTTGTCAGACTCTGCATCGGCGTATCATCCAGGACACCCCAGGTCTCAGTTCCGAGCTATTCCTTCATGATCGAGGGCCCCCGCCTGCGACCACCCCAGCATGCCTTACAGTCTATGTAGACCGTTTTCTTGCCCGGGGCACCTGTCGCTCGACAGATGCGAGAATGATGCGCCAGGTGGACGAAGCGCTGCGATCCCGAGGCCTCCCCTACACATGAAGGCGCAACATGTTCAAAGGTTGAGGATGTGCTTGGATGGGAGATTAACGGCAGGCACGGCTTCACCCGACCTCGGCCAGACTGCGCATGGCGCATCCGTCCGGCGATCGAAGGACTGCTCGAACACAAGAATGCGCCCGCTCGGGACGTCGAGAAAGTGGTTGGACACTGTACTTGTCTTGCTCTCCTCTGCCGCACGTCGCTACCCATCTTTCGGTCTGTCTATACGTTCATAACTCGTCATCGTGAACAGGGGGTCGTCGCTCTCTGGGATTCGGCTCGATGGGAGCTGGAGGCGCTCCAGAACATCATTCCCTTGATCCGTCGTGACTTTGGAGCGTCGTGGAGTTCTAAGGTCGTCGCGTCGGACGCGCCCTTGCGGGGCTACGGCGTCGCATCTCGTGATCTCCCTCGGGATGTTGTTCATCAGCTTGGGCGAGTCAATGAGCATTGGAGATTCTCGGGATTGGCCCACATCAAGTTTCGACAAGGGGTTCTGGAGCCCCAGGGGGATCTCGACAGGGGCGACTGGGCGATGGAGGTGGAGGAGAACATGCAGGAGAGGGCCACAGCTAGGTCGGACCCACCGGATATCTTGAAGGATCGGGGGTGGGCTGTCATCATGAGTCAGAAGTGGTTCATCCCGATAGACAAGTGCATGGAGAGGCCCGTGCGTTGACGGCAGCGGTGGAACACCTTTGTCGGACCATCCGCAGCTTCCACTCGCGGCACCTTCTGATGTTGGGTTCCCTCACGTGTGTTCTGGCTCTGTGCAAGGGGAGATCCTCGGCCGTAGGGGTCTGCGCGGCCTTGCGGAGCGTGGCGGCACATGGCTTTGCCACGGGCGCGGTGTTCACTGGGCGCTGGTTCCCCAGTGAGTGGAACCGCGCCGACGGACCATCGCGCGAGCTCGGACACTCTGGATACGGAGGCGGCGGCGCTGGCCCGCAAGGCCAGCCGGGACTTGGACTGTCAACGGTCCGAGACGCTGGTGCTGGCGAGGCGTCGGCGGGCGACGCTTGGTGTTCCTTGCCAGGCATCGCAGCGAGGGCCGCCGCCGCTGGGGCCTGCCCACCGTGCGACGGCGCGCGGGGCCCCGAGGCGCCCCACCACCACCCAGGACGACGAGTCGCGGAGGAAGCTCAAGGCGGCCCGCCGAGCGCCACGCGCGCTGGAGGCTGGGCAAGAGCTATACCTGCAGACTCGGTCTGTGCACACCGAGGCTGTGCGCCACCGCTACCAGGAGTTTCTCGACGAGCGCGACACCTGGCTGGCGGTGAACGCATTGCCAGAGAGGCCCAGCCCGCTCGCCCCCCTGGCTGCGGGACGGTGGAGGCCCTCGACCAGAACCTCTGCGATTGGATGAACGAGCAGTACCTCGAGGGCCCCCATCACTGTCGCGGATCCAACCTGATGGCGGCGACAGCCTGGGCCGACCCGCTCCCCCGAGCGCGCCAGGCGCTCAAGGGGTGGCGCCACCTCGCCCCTGCCGCGAGCCGCCTGCCGCTGCCTGCCGAGGTGGCGTTCGCCATCGCGATGGAGCTGCAGGCCGCCCAGCGCTGGGAAATGGCGATGTGCGCGGTGCTGTCGCCGGTGTTCCTGATGCGCCTGGGCGCCTGGAGGACCGTGCGCGCGGGGCATCTGGCGCCGCCCGCCGTCGGGGGCAGCCGCGGGCTGGCCCGCTGGAGCCTGGCCCTGCACCCGCTGGAGGACGAGCGCAGCCCCCCCAGCAAGACGAGGGAGTTCGGCGAGTCGTTGCTGCTAGACCTCGCGGAGGACCAGTGGCTGGGACCACTCTGCGAGCGACTGACGCAGGGCGGCAGACCGCAGGAACCGCTGCTCGCCATCAGCCAGGAGGCGGAGTTCGCGAGGAGCTTCAAGCTGGCAGGCGCCAGGCTGCTGCTCCAGAGGCCGCCCCCGCCGCGCATCCCCCTACGGCACTCGGGCGCCAGTCGCGACTTCGCCGAACAGGGGCGCGCGCCGGCGGGCGCGAAGCGCCGAGGACGCTGGCGGACAGACGCCAGCGTGATGAGGTACAAGGAGGGAGGCCGCCTTGGCAGCGAGTTCGCCAAGCTGCCCGAACGCCTCCAGACCCACGCGCGGCGGCGCCTGCGGCACCTCCCCGCGGCGCTCTCCGGGTCGCGGCCGCCTCTCGCATTCGGCGGCCGCTGAGAATGTGAGTGTTTATCGAGGTGTTCGCTGGATCGGCCAGGCTGGGACGTGCGATGGCTGCGAAAGGTTTTCACGTTCTGGCGTGGGATATCTTGCGCGGCGGCCAATGTGATCTCGCGAGCCCTGAGAAGCAGGCTATGATGCGTGGATGGATTATAGGGAGAGCCGTTCTTGGGATGCACTTCGGGGCCCCGTGCGCCTCGTGGCCCCGCGCCCGAGATGCGCCACCTGGTCCGCCACCTCTGATATCCAACGAGCACGTCATGGGGCTCAGCGGGCTGTCCGAGAAGGACCAATCCAAAGTTGACGTCGGCGATGTATTGATGAGCTTCACCGTTTCCTGCTTGCACGTCTGCCGTCGCATGCGTATGTCAGGATCCATGGAAAATCCTGATACGAGCAGAATATGTTTGGCCCCAGCGGTCCTCTCTCTCGCTCGTAATTCGTGCTCGCAAATAATGTCACCTGATTTTTGCCCATGCGGGGCGCCCTGGAGAAAGCGCACGAAATTGTTATGCGCGCTGATCGATTTAACCTCGTTTGAGAAATTTTGCAAGAGAAGGAATAACTTTTGCTCGGCCTCTCACAGGCCTCATCTGAACTTCCAGGGTAAAAAACTCGGACGGTAAGTTTTGGACGGCGGTGGCTGAAACATACCCACCAAAGCTCTGTAGGGCCCTCGTTGAAGTTTTTTGCGATGCACTCGTGTCGCTCAAGGCTCAAGGTATGGGTCAGCACCTTCAGCGAATCAACTGTGTTATTTGGTTCGTTTTTAGTTGCGGCCCCCGGGGCCAGGGGACAGTTTTGGCTCTCCCTGTCAGTTTGGATATGGATGCCGACATACCTCGTCCCTGTTTGTGCGCGTCGGCCTCGAACAGGTCTTGGCGTAACGATGAGCACTCAGCTAAAAAATGTTCTCTGGTCTCAAAAGGGGGGGAAAACATTGTAGTGTCCCACACGAGGTTGTAATGCCAGCCCGTCCGATAAGCCGTCACCTCTGGGGCTGTCTTCGCTCAAGCCTCCCACCCGCGTACCACCCTGCTTTCTCTCTGTGCTGCCCCCTAATGATCTGGATGCCGACATGCCTCGCCCTGTCTATGCGTGTCGGCCTCGAACAGGTCTTGGCGGAACGATGAGCCTTCAGAGAATATTTGTTCTCTGGTCTCAATGGAGGGAATACATTAAAATATTGTTCGTGTTAACCTGCTCGCTTGCCATTCATCGCGAACCCTCGGTACACGCCCTCTTCGTCTTCGATCATGCCACCTTGGGGGCATATCTTCCTCACCTGCCACGTGTCTTTGGCTCAGCCCCTAAAACAAGGAAGAGAGGACGCATGGAAGGAAGGGACAAGGGTGAGGGAGAAGGATGGAGCACGAGAGAGGTTAGCAGGAGGGGGGTTAGGAGCAGAAACACGTGGCAGAAACACACGGGCAGATCGGGTGGGTAGACCCTAACGGGCGGGTCGGGAAGGCGGGCCCAGGTGGCCAGTTCGAGCAGGCGTGTTGCCAAAGCGTGAGTCTTGCATGAATCGCGAGGAGATCTCGAGCGACAACGCGATTCCCAAGTAAATCGTAAGAAAGGCTGCAGCGTGAGCGCGATTCCTGAGCGTCGAGAGTTGAGGGCGCGGCGTTGCATCACTTGTGAGGAAGTCCTGCGCGAGAGCGGGATTTTGGAATACACTGCGAGGAGGGATCAGGTCAACGGCCCAATCTGAGGCCCAAGACTTTCCCTGGCAGTGTGCGAGCCCCCGGGGGAGCACTTCCACTGCAAATCGCAATGGGCACCGAAGGGGGGAATCAGCACCGAACACGTGCTAGAAATCCGAGTTCAACCAGAAACGCACACGGTTTTGTGCACGGCGCGCGCGGCTTTGGGCACGCGGTCCCCCTTTGGGCGCCCTCCTCGGCCTGTGCCGCCATCTCTCCCGAGGCCTCCCGAGTGGGGTCCGAGAAGATTTTAGACAGGCCTGTCCCTCTACAGGAGGAATATTCAAAAATAGTCCCAAAAATAGTCTAGGGACGATTTTTCTAACATTAGTTTAGTAGTTGGGGGGCATGTTTGGAGTGTGTGTTATTTTCCGTCCAAAGTCCGCCTGTAGGGGGATATGCCCGACCTCAGAGTAGATGGTGTCGGTGGATCACGCCGCATCGCCGATGCATCGGGCATGCAGCTCACGCCGGCGTCGCCGATGCTTCGGCGATGCGGCGCAGTCCCCCGAGCCACGTTTGCTCCGGCCTCTGGTCGGGTCGGGTGAAAGGGGGGGATAGCAAAGAGGGAGTTTGAGAATCAGCTCACGTAGCTGATTTTCCCGGCGCCTCCCGGCGCCGGAGGCGGCCATGTATCGAGGAATGGGCCCTTCGGTGGGGCCGAAACCAGTTGCCTGCCGCAAATTTCGTACCCCCCCCTTTCCCTATCCCCCCCTTCCGCCCGGCCCGATCTGGGAGGGCCCGAGCCTCGGCCCCGGCCGCCCCCCCCGCCACGCCGGAGGACGCGCAGAGGCTCGCGCTCCCCACGATCTACAGCCCGCTCGCGCCCCCGGCGGACGCGGCGGCGCGGGGCTCGGCCGGCTGGGCCTTCCGTGGGCGCGCGGCCGGATCGGGCGGCCGCGTCGGGGGCGTCGTTACAGGGGTCGGAGGCTGATAGACCTCCTACCCTGACACGTCGATTAGTGAATTGGCCGTGTCTGGTTCACGAGAGGGCGTCGCGGCCGTCACTTTTGCGGGTCCAGGCCCGTCGATTTTGGTCCCAGGCCGTTTTCACTAAAGTGCGGTTTAGTGAGAGGAGGTTTGTCCACCGCCGACGGGGGAGAGCTTCTTGCTGCTGCTGCTGCTGCTGCTGCTGCTGCTGCTGCTGCTGCTGCTGCCGTCGCGGCCTGTGCCGGCCCGAAGCCGGCGTCCCCTGCCTGCCGTGCGGCAGGGAGGGGGTCATTCTGAAGACGGCTCGCCTGCGGCCGTCGGAGGGGCAGGCGAGCGCGACAAGGGGGGACGACACGGGGTCCGATAACGAGGGCGAACCGAGGAACGGGTACATGAGCGCAAGAGGACGAAGATGCGAGACGCGTCGGTGGCGGCTGAGGCGGTCCTGCGGGGGGCCCGATGCCCTCAGGAGAGCTAAAGAGGCAGGAAGATCGGGGAGAGGGAGGGGAGAGGGGGAGGGGACCCGCAGAGCAGGAGAGCAGGAAAGAGGGAGCGAGTTAGTGACCTTCCTGAAGGGACATAGGGTGAGCCCTCCTCCTCCCAAGGCCTGTGCTCTCCCGCTCATGGAGGTCAGTACGGGGCTGAGGCCGGGGTGGCCCTGGCCGGCCCAGCAGCACACGAAGCAGAAGTGGTTGCGAATTGCTGCCATGGTGGCCCTTTGGAGATGGCTGTGGACGAGGGGCTGGGTCGTACCTTGTCGAGATCGCTCTGCTCGTCTCGGTCGCACTCGCGCAGCTGCCCCCTGTCGTCGCGGAAGTAGTCGTTGAGATGGTTTTGGACGCGGGCTGCTCGAGGTCGCACGGCCAAGAACCGAACTGGTAATCTCGACCCGGCTGAACGTCAGATGGGGCGTCAGGTGCAGTGCCTTTCGAGGGGTCGTCGGGTGGAGCGAGTGACACGGCATCGGATTGAATCATTATCGTCGAGTAGGGCGTGGGGTTGTGTGGGAGGGCGACGTCGGCGTTGGTGTCGGAGTGGGCATTTGCGTGGGCCTTAGCGCGCGTACCTGCGTGTCGACGCTCAAGTCGATATCGATATGGCGCAAACTTACACCGTAATCTTCCCGATCCTCATGCCGCTCACGCGCTCGATTGCCCGCTTGATGACACCGTGGGACTCGTAGCTCATGAAACCATAGCCCTGGGAGTTCCTGATCGGGTCGACCATCACCTTGCAGGTTCGAATTTTCCCGAAAAGCCCAAAAGTGGAGAGAAACGCTATGTTGTCAACGTTCTGGTCCAGATTGTGTACCCGAGTCATGTTGGCGGTATTATTGCGTATGCTGGCATCGCGTTGGATCCGCATCATCTGGCACGATCGCCAATTGATGTATGAGTAGTTTAGCGTTTCGAAGGCCCTCTCTGCATCACGAACGCTAATATAGTTGACGTTCGCGTGAAATGGGAAAGATTGGGGGTTGCCCAGCCACCAAAAAAAGATTGGCAACCCCGGCCTCAATGCTACGTTGGGCTCAGAAGAGGATCGTCAGGTCGCTGCCAGAAACGCTGACAAAGCTTAGCCATCGTAGAGCTCAGTCACGGTGCCCAAAAACACGAACACATTGAGAGATGCGCCTTGGATAACAAATTTCGTTATCGGATGATGTGACACAGGCGTAGAAGATACGATACACGTCTGCTTCGATAAACTTCTCGTAGATCCCCCCAGCGGATCCAGGCCATTTGCGGATAGTCACTTTGCGAGTAGTGGAACGCGCTCGTCTACATACCTTAGCAGAAGGACGGCTGAGCGGGTGATGACAAAATTGATTGCACGAGCCCACCATCACAATGCAGAAAGTCGGTTGATTCCGTCAGTAGTGGCGGTGCAATCGCCCAAGCGAGCTAATAAGGGCGTGCGCCTTGTCTGTTCCTTTGTCGAGGTTGGGCATCCTGTGAAGGCTTGGGAAGGACACATGCTTTGCTGCGAGCACCCAAGCTCGGGAGGGATGAATCAGTAGAGCCGTCTCTCTCCGGACTCAGCCCCGACGCTGCAAATGCAGCATCTGTTGCTGCACGCCGAAGGGGACCGCTGACTGCAGAGGGCTCTTGAGAGCCAGCTGAAAGCCCTAAGACAGATGCACTGTCGCCAGCGGACCTTGGTGCATAGAACTGACTGGCCAGACGCCTTGAGGTTGTCGGAGAGGCTGCTCCTCGAAGCAAGTGTCTTGCCACCGTGTTGACATGTCGTAGGCGCCGTGCTCTCAGCAATGGGCCTGAGCACAGGAGGATGCTCAGCTGTAGAGCTGCGAGCTGGCGCCACAGAAGCAAGCCCGCCAGCGGAAGCGCCTCCCAGACCTCCGCCAAGACTCGCTCCGTCCCCGGTTCCTCCTCTCCCTCCTCTCTCCTCTTCGTGCGGTCGGTTTGAAGCAGCCGATGAGCAGAGCATCTTCGTGTACAGTCAGCGTGCCCGCTCCCACCCTCTTCGGAGGTTGATAGACCTCCTACCCTGACACGTCGATTAGCGAATTGGCCGTTTTAGGTTCACGAGAGGGCGTCGCGGCCGTCACTTTTGCGGGTCCATGTCCGCCAGTTTCGGTCCCAGGCCCCTTTCACGAAAGGGAGGTTTACTAGAGGGAGGTTTGTCCACCGCCGACTTCTCCCTCCCCCCAGAAAGAAAGGGGGTCCGGGTCGAGAAGCAGCTGCCACCTTCTCCTTGCCGACTTTCCGCTTGCCTCTGATTCTCCGCCGCCGCGAGGCCGTCGGAGGGGGAATCGGCCACGCGCAGAGCGGGGCACAGGGGGAGGGGGCCGGGCAAGGCTTCTGAGAGGCACCCCTGCCTCCTCGAAGGCGCGGGCCCTCTCTGCAGATGCAAGGCCCTCGCCTTCCAAGAAACAGCCTCCTTCTAAGAAGCCTTCCCCCCTCCCCCTGCCCACGTTCGACTAGACGTAAGAGTGACCTTTCGCCGGAGTGACCTTTAGTGCGGGCCCAAAGGGGTCCTCCGATCGCCTAAAGCGATGCGATAGTAGCGTCTTGCGCGCTTGGGTTTGTCCCCCCCGCGGTGCCCCCAAAGCCGCGCACCAAAGGTCACTCTTACCTAGGGTCACTCTTGCGTGTAGTCGACCCGTGTGCGCGCTGCCAAGGGGAACAGAGGCGCCTCCACGTGCACCGGCACTGCCTCGCATCTCCACCATGGCCACGGAGAGGCCACGGCGGCGGCGGCAGCGGCACAGCGGTGCGGCGTGGCGCGCGCCTGCTTGCAAACGACGGCTCGAACAACCGCCGCGCCAGTTGAGGGCGCAGCAGCGAAGCTACCATCGGGCGCCATCCCATGCAGCCCTAGGCTAAGGTCGGGCATGTCCCTCTACAGGAGGAAGATTCGAAAGTAGTGTCAAAAAATAGTCTGGGGACGAATTTCCGACTATTTCTGACCATGTTTGAGTATTTTTGGGTTGTTTTCTATTTGTCTTCCAAAATCCGCCTGTAGGAGGACATGCCCGACCTAATGTTAGGCCTTCCAGATGGGGTCGGAGTAGATGGGGTCGGAGGATGGCCCCACATCGCTGATGCATCGGCGATGCGGCTCGATGTATAGCCCGAGCTGCTGCACGCCAACATCGCCGACGCGTCGCCGACGTCGCCGATGCGTCGCCGATGCATCGGCGATACATTGGCGATGCGGTGCGATCCTCCGACCCCATCGACTCGGACCCCATCTAGGAGGCCTCTAGCAACGCGCGGGGGGGAGACAAAACAGGCCCAAAAGCACATTATGGCTGGGGTTTTGAATTGACCCACGCGTAGGTGAGGGACTTGTGGGTCGCCCTGTTTCGGCAGTCGCGGATCGACGCCAGCAGGCTTGCCGAGCTGAAGAGGGAATTGAGCACCGTTTCGGTTCGTCGTCGCCCAGGTCGCCGACGTACAGAGATTGCGGCCTGGTCGATGCCAGAACTGGCCTGGGCGTTGGGAAGGGGGTTGGGTTTGGGGGTGAGGCGTCTGGCGAGGGACTCGGGCAGAGATGGGGCGCGGGGAGAGGTGTCGATATCGTCGTCCAGTTCAGCCTCCACGCCGTCGTCCCTGGCGCCCTCGTCATCATCGTCCTCCGCCTCGTTGGCGCTCTGGGAGTCGACGCGCCTGGGAGGGGCGTGGGGTTGGGCCTCGAGTAGGGCGTCGGGGCCACCGTCTGGCTAGAGGGGCGGGGGGCGCAGGAGGCGTCGATGTCGGGCGCAGGTTTGGGGAAGGCGTCGTGCGGGGCGTCGGAATGGAGCGGAGCGTCGGAGTAGAGAGGGGTGTCGTGTGGGGCATCTGGTCGGGAAGGTTGGGCGTCGGAGAGAAAGTTTTGTAGGGTGTCGGGGGCGTGGGGTTGGGGTGAGGCTTAGGGTGGGGCGTCGGGAAGGGCGTTGGGCGAGGGTGAAACGTCGGGTGGAGTTTCGGGTTGGGCGTTGGGCATGGGTGGGGCACGGAGGGTGGGGGGTGGCGTCACTGTCATCGTCGTCATCGTCGCCCGCGTCGCCGTCCACGTGGTCGGCGTAAGCGTTCCTGGCGAACTGCTCGACTCCAATGTGGTGGGCCCTGTCAAAGTGGTTGGCGCTGTCGTGGTGGGCCCCATCATGGTGCTCGGGCCGTCGTGATAGTGCTCGGCTCCGTCGTGGCACTTGCGCTCGAGTGCCCTCTGGAATGCATTAGCGGCCACTTCCTCCATGCGACCATGTGCCACACAGGAGAGTCGCGGGGCCTGGTGGTGATGGACGTCGGGACGGGGATCCTCTTGTGGTGGATCGTCGGGTGGGGCGCCGTGCAGGGCGTCCGGAGAGACGTCCACCCTGCTCTCTCCCTCATGCTGCTCCTGTTGGTCTTCCTCGTTCCGCTCCTGCTGGTTACGCGGCTCCTGCTGGACACGGGCAGCAGCCGCCTCGGCAGCGATCCGGCGTTGGCGCCTACCGGCGCGGCGACGTCCCAGGCCCGCTGTGAGCTGAAAGGCGCCCGTACGGTGGGCAGCCCCCCGTCTGAGTGGCTTGGCGGGCATTGGGGCCAGGGGGCCCCCGCCGCTCCCGCCCAGGCCAAGCGAGCGCCGCGCTGGGCGTCAACCCCCCCGACCTCTTCCTCCTCCTCCTCCTCCTCCTCCTCCTCCTCCTCCTCCTCCTCCTCCTCCTCCTCTTCCGTAGCCATTTTGGCTCAAGATGCTTGCATTTGGGGGCTTCCGCGCCCTCGAGCCAAAGTAGGATAGCTCTGTTTCCCGAGCCAGACGATCCGAGAGTTCAGGGGTCCTCCAGCTGGAGGGCTCGTTAGCCCCATGGTCCCGTTCGCTGATGTGCTCCGCGGCCCCAAAGCTCCGATCTGGGGCTGTACCTGAGCCGCATCTGCAGGTGCGGGCGCGCTGCCCCAGCCCGCATCATCGCCGCGGCCACGGTGGAGCACACCAAGGCAGAGAAGGCCGCTGCACAAGGGGGGAAGCCTGCTGCTGGAGGCCGCCGTAAAGCAACTCCAGCGCCGTGGGCACGGGACGAGAATGCCGAGCTCCGCAAGCAGGTGGCCCTGCTTGAGCGCAAATTGGCCAACGCCAGCATCCACGACCCTGCGCCGCCCGCCCAGAGCGACAGCGGCGCCGCCCAGACGGCTGCTGGTGCCACGCGCGCGGAGATCCTCGCAGCGATCACGTACTATGAGAAGTGCCTCAAGGAGCCCCTGCCTGCCTCCGTCAAGCAGGCGCACCAGCTCGAGCTCGAGACCCACCGTGTCCAACTTGAGAGCGCCCAGACGCCCGAGGCAGCCCACCGCAGGGCCCAGGACAAGCTCAAGAATGCACAGTCGCAGCTGGTCAAGCTCAAAAATGAGGCTGAGAAGATGGCAAAGCAAGCTGCAGACCTCCAGGCAGCCCCCTGGATAACAAGAAGGCAGCGATCACGACTAAGCAGGCGGAGACCGAAGGCTACAAGAAGTCCTTTGGCAGAGACTGCGAAGGCCGTCGCGCCTGAGCGATCCAGTCTCGTGCCAGATTTCAAGTTCGCCAAGGAGGAGCTCTCCGAGGAGCTCCGCAGCGCCCTCGCCACCCTGGGCGACGAGGCCGCCGCGAAGCTGTTCGCGGGCCTTAAGGACCAGATGCGCAAGGCAGCGGCACCAGCAGAGCCCGAGCCCATGCAGCAGGAGCCGCCTGAGCAGCACGCTGCTGAAGCTGGTGCTCCTCCTGTTCCTGGTGAAGGAATTGCCGCTGGCAGCGGCGTCAAACGTGGCCTCGACCTCACTCCAGAGGAGCCCAAAGAATTGTTCGAGCTGGCCGCAAAGGGCGGTGACCCCGCTGGCGAGGGCTACCAGGAGCTCATGCGGCAGTTCCATGATAAGATCGTGGCCATGCGCCGCGACAAGCGACAGCGACTTTGACCCCCCCCCGCCTTCGTCAGCTGCCTGCCGACACACCACGGCCAAGTTCGGCCACCACCTGAAGCCGATCCGCGCAGCCAGTTCTTCGTCGAGTCCTTCAACGCCAGCCGTGGCATTCGCACGCTGAAAGAGAAGATACAGGCTTCCACGGCGACGATCTTCGTCGCCCGGGAGGTTGGCTTCACTGATAATGATGGTGATGATTGCGTTGCCTGGGCAGGGCGCCGAGGCTGGGAGTGCTTGACCCGCCCAGGTGCCAAGGCCTCAGGCACCACGCCTACCCAAGAAGTTGCAGTTCTCGCTCGAGAACATGTCGGCCCCCGAGGGCCAGACTGTGACCCAGCTGTGGTGCGCCAGAGGCGCGCCCTCCATGTTGTTGCGCGCCTTCCTGGCTGGCCGCCTCTGCACATCGTCGCGTTCTACCTCGTGGTCAACCAAGGCGCGCGCGGCAGGAACGCGCGCATCCTCGCGCAGATTGGCGCGCGAGTTGCTTGTCTGGCTGACCCCGTGGTTTTGGCTGGCGATTGGAATGCGACGCCGAGGGGCGTCGAGGAGTCAGGCTTCCCGAGAGAGGCTAAGATGTCGCTGGCGCCCCCCTCGCTTCGCTGCCCACGTGCATCGCCCCCGAGTCTAGCCGCGCAGTTGATTTCTCTGCTGTCAATGCCGCGGCCAAGAGGTTGCTAGCGACAGCGCGCGTCGACGCCACGCGGGCGAAGCGGCCGCGCCGACCCACATCCCTCGGATTGCCCGCGGAAGGATTGAGGCATCAGCATTTGGCCTACACAGTTGCGAGGAAGCTCGGCACTGAGCGCTTCATAGGTCCAGTGCGTGAAGGTCCTGATTGGCAGCCGCCGCCCCTGTTGGCCGAGGCCGCCGCGTCTGCTAGCCGCCAGATACCAGCGCGCGAAGCTTGGAGCTCACCGTCGAGAGCGTGGGCGGCCTTTGCCCAGACTGCTGGGAAGGAGGTCAGCGCGGCTACTGGGCAACTGGCCAGATGCCGTCCAGCAGCGCTACATGGAGAGCGCCGCCCAGAGCAAGATGGGTTGATTATGACCACCGACCTGAAAGCGTTTCCGATGCGAAGGCGATCTCCCGTGGATGGACATTGCCGGCCCAGTCGTTGGAAAATATACGCGAGCTGCTGAGGCACATGCACACCGCGGCAGAATACCACGGCCAGGGCCTATGCGCCCGTCTGGACCCCAGCGCCTTGGAGGCACGGGTCGCAGTTGGTCACGCAGCAGTCAGAGCAGCGGGCGTGGGGCCCTCTTGCCAGCGCCGTCGACTGGACACTCAGGCTCGGAAATTGCAGCCGAGATCGTTCTCATGGATGCATCTCCAGCACAGGCAGCACAGCAAGTAGATGAATCTTCTCACGCCGAGAGAGATGGTGCCAGCAATGACCTGGTCCCTGAGCACCACCAGCAACGCCAGCACCAAGGGGGCGATTCGAGACGCTGGCTGCTCCTCGACTTCACCGTGATTATCACCAGGCGTCTGACGCACATGAACAGCACTGCAGCGACTTAGCGTGCGACGCGCGACAAGCTGAGCTGGACGAGGTCAAGACCGACCGCCAGCGGTGGCAGGACTGGTGCGACTCGGCATCGTCAAATGGAACACGGGGGCTGCACCGCACCACGCGCGCGCCCAACGCGCCCCGCCCCACGGCGACGCGAATTGCTGAGGGGCTCTCGGTGTACCCACGCGACATAATCGAGGCCAGGGTGAGGAAGTATGAGAAGCTGCGGCATGCTAGCCAGTTCCCAAGTCAGGCATGGACGCCCGACAGATCAGCGATGGGGCGAGCCAGTGCAGAGACAATCCGCGACGTTGCCGAAAGCTTCCCGCGCGTCACTACAGCGAGCCTTACAACGCGCACCCATGTCACTTTGACTTGCCCCCCCCTCCCAAGGGGGGCTAGAGACAATGGCGGCGCTGTTCGAGGCCTGTGAGCGGATCGGCCTGCTGCCGCGCCAGCTCTGCTCTGCTTCATCGTCATGCCGATGCTGGCGAAGCCCGATCAGGGCCACCGATGGATCATCTTCTACTCGGGGATGCACCGCGCATGGCAGCGCCTGCGCCGTCGCGACCTGGCAGTGCCCCACCAGCATCTGCGACGCCCCTACAGGGGCGCAGTCGCAGGCCGCAGCGCATTGGACCTCTCATGGCTTCAGGCAGCGCGCAGCGAGGCCGAGGTCGGCCAGAGCCGCTTTTAGCCTGCTGCTCCTGATGGGCTATAGCAAGTTCTACGAGGGCATCCCGCCCGAGGTCTTACGAGATCGTGCCCAGGCCTGCGGCATGCCCATGCCGATTCTAAAGCTGATGTTCAACACGTGGCAACCGCCGCGTATCATTCGATTGGGACTGCATATTAGTGGCATAGCCTTGGTCGCCCCTTCGGTTCGCAAGCAGGCTGCGCCTTCGCAGACGTTGCAGCCGGCGCTTTCGCAATCACTGAGTGTGACCAGCTTGTGCGTCGCAACCCGTCCGTCGATTTCATGAGCTACATCGACGACGCTGGAGTGCACGTCAGCGGCCGAGATCGCGATGTCGTGACAGGCGTTGCGGTCCAAGCTGGGGTTCAGTTTCAGGCAGTATCTCGTCGGCTACAGGCCACCCTCAATGATGAGGTCGCCGTTGATGCCAGTGGTAGCGCCCTGGGTTTGGACGTGGCCACAAAGATCGGACTGGCCAAAGATGAGTCGAAACCGGCGGTGGCTTACCTTGGCACTGGCTTCAACTGCGGCCGTCGACGCGGACATGCACGCACAGTTGGGAAGAGGAAGTCTCGCCCACGAAAGTCTCCACAGCGCTTGGCCAAGGCGGCTAAGCTCAAGTCGACGAGCAAAGGTGATGAGGGGCTTGGGCGAATGTAAACCACTGGCACGAAGATGGCGGTTCACTGCGGTGTGGAGGTCAACGGCGCCGACGACCAGGAGCTGCTCGCCATCCGCCGCCAGGCCATGTCCTACCTGGCGCCTGCGACGCGGGGCGCGAGCCCGCGCGCCAATCTGGCCTTGCACGGCGAGCCTGCGGTGCGAGAGGCCATGGCACCAGCGCTCCAGTGGTCCAAGATGGCATGGCAGGCTGTCGCTGTCCCGCCTGAGGCCCTCGCGAGCCTCGTCGAATCAGAGCGGACGTGGGACCGAGTTTTTTTGCCCCCAGGACTTGTCGGACTTGTCCTGGGCCCATGCCCGCGGACCGATTGCCGGGATACCGCTTTGCCTTGCTCGCGCAAGGTGGAAGCCAACCTCAGCCACTGCGCGGGTCGACCAGGATGGAATAACTATCCAGCCCACGCAGTGCTCCCCCGCAATGCTAGGCAAGACGCTTAGCACTGCGTTCCAAGATGCCCACGAGAAGGCTCTGGGGGGGTGCGCTGAAGGGGCCAGGGCTAACCTGGACGCAGTGACGGCCTGCCTCAAGCCTAAGGCTGAATATAACAAGCATCAGAAATATTTAGCGCGAGCTGCAGTGTGCGATTGTCTGTGGACCGAGCAGCTTGCCCATGATAACGGACACCGCGCATCCAGAGCGGGCCGCCGCGAGTGCGGCGAGCCCGGCACTGTGCATCACCGTCTGTTTTGTTGCGAACTCCCAGCTTTTGCCCAGGCTCGTAGCGAGGCGGAAGTCCCGTCCACTTTCCTGGAGGAAGCTAGGGAGAACCCATCCAGCCTGCCCCGCGCCAAAGGCGTTGTCTCGGTGCCCCAGGGGACATTCCTCCTGTCGTCGGGGCCCCCGATGCCGAGGTCCTGTACGTTTTTTTTGGGGGTCCCGAAATGGGGCCCGAGCCGGTCGTTCAGTTTGTAGGTCAGAATGACAGTCTGCACATCGCGGTGGACGGCAGTAGCACAATTCCGATTTTGTCATGTTTTCAGCGTTCTGCATATGCGGTCGTACTGTTCGACCCCCAGTCCGAGGCCACCCTGTCCGTCGTGCGCGGCACAGTGCCCGGGAGATGTCCGCAGCCCCCCGCGATGGCTGAAAACTTCTCGATTGCCGTCGCCTGTCAGATGCTGATCGCAGCACGAGCATGCATGCCGATTGCGAGGCAGCCATGCCCCAGGCCCTCCCCCCAGAGCACGAGCAGCTTCGCGCGGGCCAGGCGTTCGCAGGGGCCTCGGTTTTCGCCCGTTCGCTCAGCGGGCACGGCCATGCAAAGTCAGTCCAGCATGTCAAAGCGCATCGGAGCGAGGGCGCGATTGATAACTTGCCGCCTGGGGGGCGGGGCCCTGCGGAAGGTAATCGCGCTGCGGGCCTGCATGCGAAGGAAGCGCTTAAGTTGATCGCCCCCATCGGTCCTGAAGCGGTCAATCTCTTAGAGGCTGACGTCAAGACCGCCAATAACTATGTCAGGCTAGCGGCCGGCGCGTCGCCAGCCTTCCAGTCGCGAGCGAAGCGCGAGAGGCCCTTCGCCAGACGCCGCTCTGTTCAGCCCACCCATGGTTGGCGTGAGTGGGAGAGTGGGCCGCTGGGTGTTCAGTGTCAGCATTGTCTGGTGGTTGCCCATGGCGGTGCTCCCCGAGAGGCTCTGGGTTGCTCTGGGGCCCCAGAGTTCGTCCGCAAGGTCGTCCGCCGCCCCCTGGGGCGCCTCATTGTTGGCGCGGCCTCTCACGAGATCCACCCCAGAGCCCTCTAAGTCTAAGAAGAACTGTTTTCGGTTTTCGCGCGTTCGGCGCGGCTGCTGGGCCCAGAGGCGCCCCCGCAACCTCGATGAGGAGCGCCAGCGCGCCGCAAGGAGGGGCCGCGAAGCACTTTGCAAGTATTCGCGAGGTCTGGGCCCCAGCAACCGAGCCCGTCAGCTGATCAGAGCTGCAGCGGTCACTGCAATGTCTGCGGTCCCCAAGCCGCGCTGTAAGACTCTGGCTCGTACGTCTGCCCCCTCGGCCCTGTCGAGCGCCCCCGCCGCCCCTGCGCGCGAGCGACGGCTGGCCGCCCTCGCCGAGCGAGCGCGGGCCAAGGAGGCGATGAAGGCCGAGGAATAGTCTTGGGCGGTGGCACCCCGTCGCGGGCCCTGGTCAGAGCGCGGGGGGCGCTGTCCTCCAGGGTATCGCATCCCTTTCTGAGGGGTGCCACTTCCCCCCATCGTTAAGTCCAGTGAGACTCCCCCATTCGGGGCTGTCCTAACCCACCCCCCCCCTCCCCCTCATTTTGGCTCAAGAGACTCAAGGGCTCAAGCTGTGCCCCCCGGAATTTCCGAACAAGCTGCATCCCTTTGAATTCCCGATCGCGCTGTCACGCCATAATCCCCCATACTCCACACTCCGATGGACGGGATCCGGAAGGCGACGTTCAGCACCGGCCCCGCCCCAGAGCGCAAGAAGGCCAGGGAAGGAGAAGGGCCAGCTGAAGACTAGGGGCCTGAACTGAATCCCCGGGGCCAGGCCCTCGTCGACGCCGCGCCCAACCGCGCGGCTAGCGCCATGGACGACAGGTCGACGAAATACGAGAAGAAGAAGAAGACAGATGAGAATATCGCAAATGTGCAAAAACAGGTCGGCGGCTCCCCGGAAGAGATTAGGCACTCCACGCAAAGACGGACGCCACAGCTCAACAGGTTCAGCAACTACAACATACCATCGAGAGCACGAAGACCAAGCCAAGCGGCAACGACAGGAACTTGCAACTGGTCGCACGCGGCTTCCAATCCGACACCGACGAGACCACGGTCGTCGACTACCTCGCCAAGCTCACGAAAGACAGTGACTACCAGGACCGCGCGCATTACATTTTCTGCATGACGGACCCCGCCAGCGTCGGACACATGAAGTTCCCCACGCTGGCCGGGAAAAGCGGCTTCCACCAAATGCCGCGCGAGAGCCCGCCCCAAGCATCAGGAGGACAACCAGACGACCAATTACGATTCACCGACAACCTCACGAAGACGGAGCGGCGGGACATGAAGCAATTCGGCTCCACCAAGTACCACCTCAACCGTCTCCTGGGCATTCCGCTCATGGATATCCGCGCCATGAGGGACACGCCCTCGGTTAAGGTCCTGGGGAAACTGGCGGCCGCCATCGTGAACGGAGAGATCGAGCGCCGCAACCGGGGCCTCGAGGCGATGGCGTCTGCGAGCCAATCCACGCGCGAATGGGGCGCCAAAGGCGCAAAAAACGCGTGAAGCGGGCGCGGTCCCACGCCGCCCTGGACAGTTTTGAAGAGGTGTGCAATCCCAATTTTCATATGTATCCAGGTTCATTTCCCACCCTTCTCCCCTGCCCCTCTCCCTTTCTGCCCGGCGGCGGTGCAAACGCGCCCCCCCCCCCCCCGCCCCGAGAATGACATTGTTTTCCAGGATCCAGAGCGAGACGAATTCGGCGATTTATCTCCCCGCCCCATGGAATCAGGAACTCAGCCCTCAGGACCAGCAGCTGCGACACCAACGTCGCGACCATCTACAACCTCAGCGCTGATGAGCAGCACAGGAGGTGGCAGAATTATCGTTGCACATGCCGACGGCGACGTGCCAATCAGCACCCCGACAGCAACGCGGCCTCCAGCGCCAGCCGCGCAGACCCCAGCCGAATAGCAGCGCCCAGCACCACCGACCGACCAGCACCGACCAGCACCACAGCAAACAACGCCGACACCAACCGACCGGCAGCGCCCACCACCACCCGCCACCGACCAGCCCAGCACCAGCAACACCACCTCAGGCAGCAGAGACTCCAGCCGACCAACAGCGCCCACTACCACCAACCGACCGCCGACCAGCACCACAGCAAGCAGCGCCGACCCAAACCCACCAGCAGCTCCCACCGCCACCCACCGACCAGCGACGACAAGCAACACCACCGCAAGCAACAACCGACCAGCAGCGCCCACCACCACCGCCCACCGACCAACACCGACCTGCATCACAGCAAGCATCACCGACCCCAACCAACCAGCAACGTCCGCCGCCACCCGCCACCGACCAGCGACAACAAGCAACACCGCCGCAAGCAACACTGACCCCAGCCGACCAGCAGCGCCCGCCACCACCGATCGACCACCGACCAGCATCACAGCGAGCAGCGCCGACCGAAAGCGACCAGCAACACCCGCCAGCGCCCGCCGGCGACGACCGCCAACCAGCAGCGCCACCGCAAGCGCCGCAGACTCCAGCCGACCACCAGCGCCCACCACCACCCGCCGACCAACACAGACCAGCATCACGACAAACAGCACCAACCCCAACCGACCAGCAGCGCCAACTGCCACCCACCACTGACCAACGACAACCAGCAATACCACCCCAATCAGCACAGACTCCAACCGACCAACAGCGCCCACTACCACCAGCCGACCAGCACCGACCAGCATCACAGCAAGCAGCGCCGACCCCAACCGACCAGCAACAATCGCCAACACCTACCGCCGACCACAACCGACCAGCAACGCCACCACGAGCAGCGCAGACTCCAGCCGACCAGCAGCGCGCAACACCACCCGCCAACCACGCACCAGCACCGCAGCAAGAAGCACCGACCCAAAACGACCAACGCCACCCACCAGCGCCCACTGACGACCACCACCGACCAGCAACGCCACCGCAAGAAGCACAGACTCTTAGCCGACCAGCAGCGCCCACCAACACCCAATTCCGACCACCACCGACCAGCATCACAGCAAGCAACACCGACTTCAACCGACAGGCAACAGGCGCCAACCCCCACCACCGACCACCAAGGGACAGCGACAACACAAGCAGCACCGATTCCAACCGACCAGCAGTACACACCACCACCCACTGTTGACCACCACCGACCAGAACCACAACAAGCAGCGCCGACCTCAACAGACCCACAGCGCCCACCACCATTCACCACCGACCACACCAACAGCGTCGACCAACCCTCTTCCTCCTCTCCCCCCCCCCCTCCCCCCGCCCCCCCCCCCCCCCTCGACCCAACCCGATCCGACGCATCAGGAGGCAAATGGGGGCGAGTCTGGCATCATCGATTTCAAGTCACCCACAAAACTGCGAGATTTCTGGAGACGAAGGACCGGACCGATGAACTATTGTATGATTTACGCGGTTTGCACTGCGACGCAGTTCTGATCAACGAAACGTGGCGGGCGATAGAGCGTGAGTTATGGGTCAAACAGATGGACGCACGTTTGCGGGTTCTGGCAACGAGAGTCGCCCCAACGGAGTCGCAATCTTTTTTGCGCAGGCGCCGGGCCAAACACGCGTCAGAGTTCCAGGCCATCAATGCGAGAATCGCGGCGCTCAACATCAGGAAGAGGAAGCTTCGACTACACTTGATATCGGCATACTTTCCGCACACTGGGTATACGGATCACCGCGCCCAGCAGTTGCACGACGCTGCCAGCGCCCTACTCAGCGAAGCTCGTTCCCGACGCATGCGCGCAATCAGGGGCGCCGACTTCAACGCCCAAGTTGGTTCCCCACCACGCTCCCCGAATGGGCATCCGAATTGCCGCGCTGACTTTGCGCAACCCAGATCCGACATCTGTTCTCGCTGCGTGGGGCCCCATGGGTTCGGCGACGAAAACCCCCGAGGCCAACGGTTACAACATTGGGCCACGAACGAGAGGCGCGGAATCGTGAACACGATTTTCCGCTAACGCGCAGAAGAACTGATCACCTACACAACGACGGGCGGCAAACCTCGGCGGCGCGACTACGTGCTAGTGGCCGGAAAGCCGAAGCCAGCGACGCCATTGACCTTTGTTCCGACCACATGGCGGCATCTATGCACATGCGCTTCAAATAGTTGGGTTTCGGCACACGCAGACAACAACGACCGGCCAGACACGCCCCCGAGCAATGGCAGAGATTGACCGACCCCAACGAGTATCGACGTCATCTGGGCCCCAAATTGCCACCCAAAGTACTGCCAGCTGACCCCGACGATCTCAACAAAACAATCGAGAAGAGTTCGAACAACGCCACGCTGCACAGCACATCCCCCAGGGAAGCGCGCACCAGTGCGACAAGCAACACAAACAACTACGGCTACACCACCAACCTCGACGACGCCATCGCTAACCTTGCGGAGCAGCGCAGACGCACCCCAAACGCAGACACACACAGCCGGCGGACGATCAGCAAAACAACACAGAAACACATGCGAGAACAGAGACGCAACAAACGACGACAGCAGATCAGCACCATCTTCGAACAACAGGGACCTCAAGCGCATCAGTTCCATCACACTGTCATCCCAGCGCCTCAATGTGCCAATTGTGCATGTGTTGCCATATATATATATAGTGTTGGTGCATATATATATACATATATATATATGTATATCAAGGGTGCCAATGCGCCAGTGGTGCACAATGTGTCATGGCGCCCGTGCGCCATGCATCATACGATGTATATATATATATATATATATATATATGTACATACATACATACACAGAGAGAGAGAAGGAAAAAACGAGAGAGAGCGAGAGAGGAGAGAGAGAGAGAGAGAGAGAGAGAGAGAGAGAGAGAGAGCGGACAAGTAGGCGGACCAGGGTCCGTCCGCGAGGCGCACTGCGGTGCGACAACTCGCTAAACACTATTTGCGGCGGTGCAGCCTTTAGAAACGAGGGCGGGCAACAAAAAACCCCTCCCCCGGCGCAGTGCGACAGACGCTACAGACGGCGGACAGACGGTGAAGATCTCACCTGTCAGACCGCGTAAAGAAAAAGGCCCCAACAAGGAAGGCGACGTGCTGACACTTGGCTAGGCGGCTTGGCAGACCGCCAGCTGGGCGCTTGGCCGCAAAGCGGCGCGTAGGGACGGGGCACCCCCCGCCCCCGCGCCCTGACACCGTGGACGCGGAGCCACGCGTACACACGGGCAGGCAGAAAGGAGGAAATTAGCGCGGGGCACCAGGTGGAGCGCCGCGGAGCGATGACAGCATAGCTTGGATGGTGAGTGACGGCGCAGCACCATCGGGCGAGGGCGTAAGCAGCTCGGCGAAGGCGCGCCCGGCGCTGTGGAGGCGCTGGAGCAGAGGGCCTTGACGGGCTTGAGCAGCGGCGAGGTCCGCAGCGAGAGCAGCACATCTCTGCTGAAGAGCGGCCATAGCCTGGGACAGCTCGGTTTCGCGGTCGGTGAGGGGCGGCTGCTCAGTGTCAGCGGCCGCAGGCCTCGTGGCAGGGACGAGGTCATCAGTGCGCCTGGCCAGATGGTGGGCTGGCGCAGTACGGCACCCCGTGTGCTGACGGCCGTCGCCTTTGAGAGGTGACTGGAGGGTAACACACGGCCCCAGGGCTGGAGCCGCTAGGGCCACGCCCCGTGAGGTCGGACGAGCCGCATCCTCACGCCCAGCAACAGTGGAAGCATGGACGGGGTGCGGCGGCCTGACTGGCTCGGTGCCCTGCGGGGGGGCTGGAGCCGCCCCCGCGGGCTGGCGCTGGTGGGGGGACGGAGTGGGTGGCACGGTAGGACCAATCATGATGCCATGCGAGGGCTCTGAGGTCGGCCGCGTAGTCGGGTGGCGTCTCGATAGGGCGGCATGGTCGGCAGCGTGGGGTGTCGGCGGAGCGTCGTCTATGCTGCCACTCGGTCCGAGGGGGTCAACCAGGTCATCGTCGGCGTCTTGACGGTGGGCGACCTCATCATGTGGGTGCACTGTCGCTCTCGGTGGCGGAGTCGCGGTAGGCGTCGGGAGGTTGCCCGACGGGGCAGGGTTGTCGCTGGCTGGGCCGTCGTCCAAGAAGTCCAATCCCCCACCGAAGCCGAACGGGTCGTCCTCCTGTTCATCGGCGTCTTGGAGGTGAGCGACGTCATCATGTGGGTGCGGTGCCGCTCTCGGTGGCGGAGTCGAGGTGGGCGTCGTGCGGATGCCCGACGGGGCAAGGTTGGCGCTGGCTGGCCCGTCGTCCAGGAAGTCTAGTCCCCCGCCGAAGCCGAACGGGTCGTCCTCCTGTTCGTCGTATATCGCCCGTTGGGCCTCGGCCCAGAGCTCGTCCGGGTTCTGCGGGATGTCTGGTCCAGCCGCGGGTGGTGCCTGGTCCGACAGCAGGGGGTTTGGTTCCATTTTGCTGAGTTCCGCAGCTGTAAACCCAGCCCTGCGGTGTGGGAGCGGGAGAGTGCGGTGTCTGCGCTCGTAAATAGCGACAGCGACCCCATGGAGCACGGTCGCTTGGCGATGTCGTGTTTTGGCAGCTTCGACAATGTCGTCTGGAAGGTTGTGAGTGCGTGCCGCCATTGTGGCAAGGGCGTCAGCCTGACGGTTGAACTCCTCCGCAATGGGCCCGATGAGCCCAAGGTCGATGCCCATGTCTCCCAGGTGGCTGGCGATTTTTTCGACGCGGAACATGTTTGGCTTGGCCATACCACATCGGTGGATCTTTTCCCAGAGGTCCACGTGCGTGCCCTGCGGCGCTGGATGTCCGTCGATGATGCTTTGGAACCCATCGACCACCGCCTGGTCGTCCACGAAAACGTGCACGGGCCGTTCGGCACATGCCGCAAGGTGGACGATGGCGAGGGTCTCCGCAACCTGGGCGTTCTGCGTTAGGCCGTGGACGCGTGCACTGTAGTTCATGCGATGGTCGATGCCGTAGTAGACGCCGTAACCCGCTCGTGCTAGCAATGGGATGGCTTGGTTGGTGCATGCACCGTCTGTGGCAGCGTAGACCCATGTCCAACCAGTGTCGTGGTCAAGGTAGGTGGTGTAGGTGTCCTGGGCTGAAGCCGCAGGATCTCCCTCAGGGGAGGGCCGCGGCATGGGCTGTGGCAGCGGGTCCCTCGCGAGGTCGGCCTGCAGGTCAAGGAGGGCTGGGTCTTCGTCAAAGAGCCCGCAGTGTCTTGTGTGCGGCGGGAGACGGGCCCACTGGTCGTCACTGATGAGGGTGGTGAGAGGGAGTCTTTCACGGGCCCAGCACTTGCAGTCGCGGACAGTGTGCTCCTGAGTTTCCTCTTCCTCGTCGCAGTATCGGCAGATGGGGCTGGGGTCAGCTGACGTGTTTGATCGGGATCGTCGCTGTTGGGTGTGGTCCCCGCCCGACAGGTAGTTCAGGAGGAGCGCCAGCTGCCAGGCAGTGCATTTGGCTGCTCCTTTAGTTCGGGCGAGCCACGTGCTGGCGAAGAGGTCGAGGCCCTGTTTGACAGAGGCAAGGTATCCAAGGTCGTGTCGCCGTGGCTTGATCCTCCGCAGAAAGGCTCTGCGTTGTGAGGCCCGCAGCATGTGAAGGAAGGCGTTTTGGGGTAAATTCAGCCAGCTGATCTGGCAGCCCCAGTCGTCGTACATGATGCCAAATGTGGGCCAGGTCCATCGGAGCTGCTGGAGCGACTGGACGAGTCGTCCGACGGGTCCTCCACCAAACAGGGTCTGGACGTGGTGTTGGAGGTCTCTGGCGAGCCCGCAGAGTGTAACGTCGCGGTTAACCTGTCGCCGCAGGCACAGGAATGCTTCACGCTGCGTGATGGCGTCGATCTCCAGGGCGTGTCCTGGGACGCACACGGCCATGAGAGTCCAGAACTCGACCCACTTGTTCCCCTTGGGGCGGATAGCCGCCTTGAGGGCGTGGTTGTAGGCAGTTTTGGCTGGGCCTGATGGTGCTTGAATGTCGGTGCCCGTGGTGCAGACGCTGGCAGCAAGGGAACGGGCGTGCCGCGCCTTGATAAGCATCGGCGATGGGAGCTTGCCAATGCGCGGCAGGCGAATAGTCGCCCTCCGTACACGGGCGTCTGCGGTGGCCGTGAGGTTAAGCGCGGCTGGAGCCGGCGCTGCCTCGGCGTTGATGTAACTCCCGACGAGCTTGAAGGAATCGACCACACGTAGGGGGCGCTCCGCCAGAGTGAGCTGGGTGACGGCGGCGTGAAGTTCGTCGGTGAGCGCCCACCCTGCCACTTTACCAGGGTGAATGCGTTGACCTGAGAATCGATCAAACTTGGCGGTTTCGTCAAGAGATTTCTGCAGCTCAGACGCGGTGTGGGTAGTGGAGTTGCTGTCGTCAACAAAGGTAGTGCTGAGCGATCGAGGAACGTATCGATGCTGCCTCTTTGTCCACACGCACATGAGCAGCTTGATGTCGTCCAGGGACCACGAACTTCCCTGGAGGTGACCGTTAGTCCTGGCCAAGTCCTTAGAGTACGCTCCGTTCATGCGGATGTAGCGTTTGTGGTGACTGTAGAAATTTCGGCGGACAGTAACGATGTCTTGAGGGCACCCCGCGTGCAGCGCAAGGTTAAGGCATATGTCCGTGATGAGGTAATCGAAGCACTTCTGTCGGTCTAGGGCAGCTCCAGCTAGGGGGAGGAGTAAAGCCCTGGCGTGCTCGATGCGCAGGGCGAGAGAGGTGCTGACATCCCCAATGGTAGCTTTGGGAACAGCGCCGAAGCTCGTGGCGTGAGTCCATCCTTTCCGCCAGTCCGTGAGGCTACGGTAGGCTGGCGCTTCCCACGCGTACATCCAAACGGAAAGAACCGAGAGAAGTCGTTGGTCCGTCGGGAGTTCCCCTCGGCCTTTTCGGAGGCACGGGTTTGGCACGTGAAGGAGGGGTTCTGGGATGGTGCCAGTGCGTTGCATAGCACGTAAGACGCTGGCGAAGAGGCGAAGGATGTCGTCGGGTAATCCTTGGCCTCCTTAGTTGTCCAGCCGTCGAGTCCCCCCGCGCGGCGCGGTGAACGGGTGCGAATGAAGTGGATGAGTTGGTCGTCGGTGAGGTGGAAAGGGGCTGCTGGTGATGGCGTAGGCAGCTCTTGTCGGTACTCGTCGTAGAAGTCTGCCCACGTCGGCATGGCTTCGGCATCATGACCTGCACGAGCGCGGTACCTGCCCAAGATGGGCTCCCAGGTGTCGACCATGAGCTTAAGCATGTCTTTGGTATTGGCAACAATGGCGTTGGCGGGGAGGGCGTCGGGAACCTGGGCAGGTGGTGGGTCACAAGTGTGGCCTTCGTCGTTGTCCGTGTCGAGCGAGCTACCGTCGCTGGGGCTGAAGCCGCCAGCGTCGGTGTCGGCATCACTATCGTCCGTGCAGGCTTGGTCAGGGTTGAAGGCGGTGGTGTCGCAGTGGAGTTGCGTATCGTCGGGAGTGGTGGGCGTGCGGAGATACGCCGTGGGCGAGCAGTCAGCAGCCCGTGTGTGTATATGGCCGTCTTTCGCCCGCTCGGCTCGCGGACACCCTCAGCCCAAATCTTGATGCGTTCAGCTTTGGCTCGGTTTGCACGTCGCGCCAGCTCTGAGTCAAGGTTTTGGATCAGACGGTCCAGGTGCTCTCCGTGTGGTGCTGGCTCGTCGGGGTTCCAGGCCTCGGGAAAGGCCAGGAGGACCGTGGGGCGCAGCTTGTGACAGAGAAGGCGGGCCGCGGTCCACGTGCAGTCGATGCGCTGCGCCAGGTACGGCGGGATGGCACGGCAGTCGATGTGGTGGTGCTGTCCGATGAAGCGAAGCTCACAAAGTTGCCGATGGAGCTTGCGAAGGCGGTTCATGTGAATCGTGGAAGCTCCGTAGGTGGGAAAGGCGCGGGGGACAGCGGGTCGCTCCTCGAACGTGGGTGTGGGCCCGTGCATGGTAGGGGGCTTCTTTTTTGGGTGGTCTGGCGGTGGAGGTGGCAGGTCGCGCAGCCGGGTGAGATGGTACTCATGGCTGGCCTCGTTTGCCAGGGCGAACATGCGTTCCACATCGTCGCGTGTGTCGGCCTGCTCCATGCGGTCCTGGTATCGCCCTGCGATGAGGGTCCCTAATGCCTGAAGTTCGTGGCCCTCATGAGCTCCATCGTTAGGAGGGTAAGGCGTGGGGGCTAGAAGGCGTCGGGCCGTATGGTCGAGGCGGCTAAGGTCGAGCGTGACCTGCAGGCCAACATGGGACTTCGCTGGCAAGTCACGCAGATAGCAGAAGTCGGTGACAAGGGATCGCGCCGCTTGGTTGGCGATGATGTAATCGATGCGCGAAGTGCGGGGACACTTGGTGACGCGGTCCCAGTCAGGGATATTGCCATATGTGTGCATGGTGTGGTCAGGTGTGCCTTCAGCGACGTTAAACCATCCGTGCTGCATCATGTGCAGCAGGTGTGGATTGTCGTCGATGTTCGTGTTGGCGTCCATGCAAATGAAATACGGGGCTGAGCCGACCCTCGCGGCGGCGCAGTCAGCTAGCCGAAACAAGTCGGTGCTGTCTCCTCCAGCGACCCCGTAGAGGCTCGCTATGTAGATCCCAGC
Organism: Prorocentrum cordatum; assembly: GCA_963575745.1. Classification (NCBI taxonomy): domain Eukaryota; class Dinophyceae; order Prorocentrales; family Prorocentraceae; genus Prorocentrum; species Prorocentrum cordatum. The sequence goes on along the minus strand of CAUYUJ010001148.1, from coordinate 273,803 downwards.
GGGCCCGTGGTTGTTTCTTCGCCGCCTGCGGCGGTGCTGGGTGCAGAGCGGGAGGAAGGCCTCGTGCCATCTTTTCTTGGCCTTGAGGGTGGCGATACAGGACGCAGTGTCGTCGACGGTGGAGTCGACGATGGCGTCCTTAGAGAGGATGGCGACCCCTCCCGAGGCGCCAGTGTTGCCCTCGACCGTGTGGTCTGTGCCGCCGTGGGCAGCTTTGCGCTGGGCTCGCGCCAGATCCAGGTCAGGTCCCAGACTGGCATGATATCCCCCGTGGTGTGGATTGGCGGCGTTGGTAGCGATGGCTTGTCTGGTAGGCTTGGCATGTCGGGTCTCCTGCAGTGCTATGACTGCGGCGTTGTGGTCGACACCTAGAGCGGTGATGGTTGGCCAGTTTGCTGGGAGACTCGTGATGTTGAGGCTGGCGAGGTGGATGGAGCGACTTGGCCCGTCTCCATCGGTGGAGCTGGGGTTGGCTCGTCCCGCACGGTGGAGGGCAGCCTGGCCCTCACCCAGGTAGGAGGCTTGGCCACAGTAGGAGCTCATGGCGTCCCTGCAGATTGGCTTGAACGGGGCTGAAGCCGCCGTCAGGCCAGAAGTATAGGCGAGGCATGGTCGACACTGCGCCAGGGGGGGTTCATAAACACCGGCAAAACTGCATCGAAAAATCCTCCTCACTCCTGTACCGTGGGGGACGAGGGGAGGAGAGGTGAGACGGCAGCAGAGGGAGAGGGAGGCGACTCCTCGATCCGTCCTGCCGAACACAAGAGCAAAAGCAACCAGCGGCGGCAGCTCGGCGCGGCAGCGGCGCAACGCGCGCGCATATACTGCGCACGCGACACCGCTGGTCCGTCCTGCGGCGGCGCGCCCGCCCCGTCAGTACCGTGATGAGCAGCATCAGGTGGAACAGCTCGAGCAGCGCGGTCGGTGGCCTGGCGCTGAGCCTCGTCCATGCCCGCTGCCGTGAGGCATGCGTTGCGGACAGGACTGACTCCACGCGGGGCCGCCGCTGCCGCGGCAGCGGCTGAGGTGGCGGGGGCGCCGCCACGACTCTGTGGAGAGAGCGGTGAGCCGCCGCCGAAACCCGCCGCGAGGTCCTTGACGCGGTACTTGTTCTTGAACGGGTCGAAGGTCGGCGCCTCGTCGATGGGGACGACCACGCGGGTGGGCGGCGACAGCTCCTGGTCCGTGGACGGCGTCGGCTCGAGGTCGACCTGGCCAGGTTCGATGGCGCTGGCACCGAAGCGTGGCACCACCTCGGGGGCTTGGCCATCAGCCTGAGTCTCGCGGGGCGGCGAGCTCGTGGAGCTCCCAGGGGCCTTGCGCGAGCTGTGGCGGCTGCAGGACCTGCTGCGCGGGACGCGCCCGCCCGTGTGGCGGTCGCGTGGCGAGGTCGCCTGGGCGTTAGCGCGCGCAGAGTCCGCCCTGCTCGGGGAGCGGATCGGCGCTGCGCAGGGTGTTGGGCTGGGCTGGCGGGGGCCGCCTGCGCCGCCCGCCGCCGAGGCTGCAGCCTGGTCAGGGTCGACAGCGTCAGGGCGGGGGCTGATGTGATGGGCACTTCCGTCGCTGTGCCGCGGGGAGGCGCTGTGGTGCGCCTGGGTGTACGTGAGGACGAGCGGGACGAGCGGCTGCCTCTCGCGCTCAGGTGGGGCAGGTTTTGCCTGGGCAGGGCGCAGCGCTGCGGCCACGTTTGGCGGGGGCGTGTGTTGGCGCGGTTGCCAAGCGCGCACGTTCGCATCGCGCCATCCTTCAGGGCGCCCTGTCCTGCCACGGCTTGGTGCAGCCCCCTGGGCTGAAGCCGCAGGGGTTACCACTGCGGGCTGGTTGCTGGGTGTGCTGTCATGGCGGCCTGGGTAATGGCCCCAGGCACGCGTGGACCCTGGCACGGGCGAGGTGGCCCGTGGGGGGGCCTGCACGAGTGCCCGCGGGTAGCCGATGACCGCTGGGTGCACCCTGGCGCGGGGGGCATGGCCGTAGCTGGAGGCGGCTGCTCCAGCCGCCGCGGGCCTGGCGCCAATGGGGCCACGGTGATAGGCGGCGCCCCCGCCGTACACCGTGCTGCCGCCTGTCGGGACGCGCGCGGGGGAGCGGTTGCGTGGCGTGCTCGGCTGACCTGCGTCGCGTTGGTCGCGCTGCTGAATGCGCTGCTGGTGCTGTTGGTAGCGCTGCTGGTCGGCTCTCGAGAGCGGGCGGGTGTCGGGGAGGATGGTGGGCACGTCGGGCCGCCGCCAGCCCTGGTAGACGTGCTCGAAGGCGTGGTCTGGGTAAGTCTCCCCGACGGGTGAGTATCGCCGCACATGCTCCATGTAGTCAATGTTCTGCGGCTCGGGGAGCACCGTGATGTTTACAGCTCGCTGGTGCGCTGGTCCATAGAGACAGAAACTACCACGGTTGCTGCGGTCGTGATTCAGCTCGGCTTCGGTCGTGGCACGGCTCACCATGGCGTCGCAGAGGCGCATGTCGTAGTCGAGAGCTTGAGGCCCAGGGCCGCCCTCGGCGTCCCAGTACAGTACCACATCTCGCCAGCGGGTGCGGGTAGTGTGGATGCGCTCGGCGATGGACTCGCAGACGGTCCTGACTGTGACACGATCCCTATGCATGTTGGTGATGGCTAGGGAGTAAGGTCGGCGGACCGTTTTGTTGAAGGTGAAGTCCTCCTTGAGGGCCTGGTGGGGGCCGAAGAGCACGTAGCCTTCCCTCCACAGCGGTTGGTCGGGGGACGGGTCTTCAGGCATCCCCGTTCCTGTGAACCCAGGTGGCCGCCTCGTGCCGTCGGGCAATCCCTGCCTGGGGACGCGCCGCGGCCTCGGTGGAAGATACCATTGACCCTGGTAACCAGCTTGGCCTGGTTGTGGAGGCTCCCCCCCGGGGCCTGAAGGCGCTCGGGGGGGCTCCTTGAGGTCGTGGTGGGCTGGCGCGTTGCCGTATTGGCGGGCAAGGATGTGCGGAGGCATCCCTGTGGCACGGACGTCGAACAGGCTGTGCGGACTAGGCGGATGGGGGCACCTGCTGGAGAGGCAGCATGTGTCGGAGTCCCTGTTGTCGGTGCTGTATGCACACGTCCAGCTGTTGCAAGAGTAGTCCGTGGACCAGTCCATAAGTGCACGTAGTCCGCTGAGGGCGCAGTCTGGGCACGTTGGTTGGCCCGAGGTGCCGAGCTGCGTGTTGCGGCGGGCCGCACAGTACTGACAGCATTGGAATCGGCACTGTAGGCATGACCAGCGTCCTGGTAGGGGCGGGAGCGCTTGCTCGTTTGTGCCTGGGTCGTCTGGGTGGGGTCGGGGTCGATCCCACAAGGGCCAGACGTCGGCAAACCAGGACTGGGCTGTAGTGCGGACGACCTCGGCGGGGAGGCGAGCGTCGTCGGCATGGCGCTCGATCCACTGGGGGCCCATGTCCGCTGGTACCATGACCGTGCGCCACGTGTCATCCGCCTTGACGTGGACTTGGGTCGGGGCCCAGAGCTTGGTAGTGGTATCGCCATGGTCGTGGTGGAGGATGACCCAGCCGTCGCGACCCGCCACCGCAGGGTCGATAACGCGATGGCCCATGACGGTCGTCCCCCACGGTAAGTAGGCGCCGTCGTGGTGATCGCCAGGGTCAAGCCAGACCTCGATGCCAGGGGCATTGACACGGGCCCGCACATCGCGGACGTGGAAGGCGAGGACGTGGTAGGCGGTCGGCTCCTCTTCCGTCTCGATGTGCTCCCACGTCTCGATGTCGCTGTTGTCCGAGGTGGAGTTTCCGCCACTCTGCCGTGACGAACGGGAGGCGGATCGCCGTGGGCGGGCATGGCCTCGGGCGAGGGCGGCGGCCGCGCTGATGAGGGACGGCATACGGCGGTCGTCGTCTCCTGATGTCGTCGATGAGCGGTCTGGACTGTGTGCCAGGGCGGCACCTGACTGGTAGGTGCGCGGTGGGCCAGGCGCGGCCCCAGGGCTGGAGCCGCTGGGGCGCGACTCACGTGCGTCGGGATGCCCCCGCACGGGGATGGCTTGCAAGCCCGTGTACACCAGGTCGATCAGTGGCTGCGGGTCCAGCTGGAGCTTGCGAAGCGAGACGCGTGGGCGGGGCTGGTTGGGGTCGGCCCTGGTGGCTGCTTCAGTGTCATAGTGCTGTTTGGCCCATGCTCGCGCTGCCTCTGGCGAGTATAGTGCCTGCGGCGGTGGCCACGCTGCCGCGATGTCCAGCCTGCGCCGGGTGCTAGCTTCCTGGTCGTGGGCTTCAGCCGCCTCACGGAGATCTGGATGATCGTAGCCAGCGATGTGGAGGGCGTGCGCACAGTCGCCCATGCCATAGGCTTGTGGTAGGGCACGGCACCTGGAGGCAGCTTCCGTGGGGCACACCAGTCCATGCGGATGAGGAGGCTCAGGACCCGAGGGTAGATGAGGCGCGCTCCGTGGGCCTCCCCTTGCACGAAGTTGTGCCAGTTCTCACCGCGCGGTGGTTGGGTGGCCTCGCACATCCAGAGCGCGATGGGTCCCCACGCGAGGGTGTCGTCTTCGAGGCTGTAGGGCGGGTGGGGCGGCACTGCGTACCACGCGGCCAGCGACGGGTGCACACTCACGTACGTGCGGCCGACATTTGTGCCAGTTCGACCCTTCGCTTCACGGCGGGGGCCTGGCAGGAGGTGCCCTCCGTTGACAGCGAGACGGGCCGCAAGGTCGCCGCGGGTCCCATGCCAGAAGACCGTGGGCGCGTCGGTGGTGGGTTGACGGAGGTCCCACGTGAGGTAGGGGAAGATCGTCTCGCCTGAGTTCCCGCACGAGTCTTCCAGCACCCAAGTGAGGCGGTTCGGGGGCTTCTGCATGATCTCAGTCCACGGCGCCAGCGCTTGGAGTGTTGGATCATGGGTGAATCGAGGATGGTCATGGAGTCGCAGAGCGTCTTTGATGTCCCCTGTAGACACGCCACTGTTACCAAGCGCAAAGCCGTTTTGGTACAGGGCGGTGTGGGTGCTCGTCGGCGGCACAGGGACCGCTGGGTCGCGCTGTATGGTGTTGCGTAAGTTGCGCGTCGGTGGCCTAAGGGCTGGGTGGGGCATACCAGGGCCTGGAGGCGCCTGGGGCCTGGCGGGTGATGCGTAGCGCGCTCGCCGTCGTGGTGGCTGGGTGTCCATGTCGGAAGAGGAACCACGAGCATCTGCATGTCGGAAGATGGACCACGGGCTGTCGAGGGTGCGCTCACGTGTTTCCCTTGCCTCGGCGTCGCTGCCCTGGGCTGTGGCGTCTTCGTGGGTCGGTGGGTTACCATACGCCGCGCCGCTCATGGGGCCGTCTCGCGGGGACGGGCTGGTCGATCGTGGTGTGACAGACGAGGCTCTCGAAATCGCGGCAGTGACTTCGACAATGGCGGCGGTGGTGGCGGTGGTGACATCGGCGACTGCGGCGGCAACTGCAGCGGCGTAGTGTTCCTGTAGCAGCGGATGTCGAAGTGAGTGCACGTGCTGGCTCTCGGGTTCGTCGGGAAGCGTGCGCGGCATTGTGTATGTGGCCTCATCGCGCGGCCTCCTGCTCGGTTGGCAACAGCGGAGGCACCACTGGGCCGTGGATGAGTCCAGGGCGCGCGCACAGATGCGGGCTCCTACGTGTCCGACGGCTCCTTGAGCGAGGAGTTTGGCGCCGACCAGTAGAAGACCGCACACCACTCCGCCAGTGGCAATAGCTCCGAGTTTGCCACTGGCCCATTTCAGGACACCCCCGAGGCCAAACCCGACTGCGCTGGCTCCGCCCGAGACGATATCTCTGAGTTTGGCGCTGGTCCACTTGAGAATACCCCACAGTGCGGGCGTGACGTTGTATGCCGTTGTACGTCGGGGTGTAATGGGCACAGATGGGCCTGGTGCCGCCGCTTGACGTCGTCGTCGCTGCCGGTAGCTGGGGTCTCGGCTCGGTGTCGGCAAGTACCCGTCGATCTGGTCCTTGTACGGCATGGCTATCACGATGGCGTACGTGGCCACGAAGAGGCAAATGAGACAGCCACAGTGTCGTGAGGCCGCTGCGCTGTGCTGGGCCTCGTAGGAGCCGCTGGCGTCTGGGTTCGCGTCGTCGATGGGGTCGTTGTCGATGTCAGCCTGCCAGTGTTCAACGGCACTGGGATTGGAGTCAGTCACGTTAGCACGGCAGACAAGGGTGCGGGGCGTGGTGCTGCCACCTGCGGTCTGGAGACGTCCAGGTCCAGCCAATGCTGCAGCGGGGCTAAAGCCGCCACTGCGCGGGCTGGTTAGAGCTGGCGATGCAGTGGGATGGCTTGTCGCGTCGGCGGCAGTGGCGCCTTCAGCTTCGTTGAACTGTGCGCTGGGAACGGCCTGAGCAGAGTTGTTAGGCGGACTGCTGTGCGACGGGGGGCGCCCTATGTAGGGTTCGCTGTCACGGTCACGCTGGGCCGTGTCACCTAGCGGTGCCGTGCCGTTGCGATCCTGGGTATCCATGTCGTCCTGGCTATCGTCCGACGCGTGGAACGAGTCCAGGGATATGTTGCTGATATCGCTGGCCGCGATATGCTGGAGCAGAAGAGGTTCGGCGTCGGCCGCGGGCTGGTCACACGTGGCGTGCTGGGCGAGGGGGCCAGCTGGCGGTGGTAGGTTTAGCGGTTCCATCGGTGCCGCGGCGAGCTCCGCCTCGACAAGCGGCTGCATGTCTGGCGGGTGGTGCAGGATCGCATCCGCGAGGTACGCCAGGGCGTCTTGGTCAGGTGGAGGGAGGCCTCTTGGCAGCAAGGCGTGGGCCCGTGAGAGGTATGGCGGCAATGGTGCCGTGAAAGCCTCAGGGCCGACGAGCTGAGCACGAGCGCCCTGGTATTCCAGAAGGAGGCCAAAGTAGCGGATGGGGTACTCGCGGCTGCCCTGGATACGAGTGAGGTTGCGGTTGGTGCGCTGTCTGTCGGGGCCTGCTCTATGCCAGATGTCCTCGCACATGTCGATCGCGGTGCGCTGGCGCAGGGCGTCGTTTTTCTCTTCGGAGTCCTCCTGGAAAAAGTGGTCGTACTGTGGCAGATGGAGCGTCGCCAGGATGTACGGGACGCAGTCCTCGAGCCATGCCCAGAACACGTCCTGGTGGTCCTCACCTGGTGCCCACGCCGCGCGCACGGTATTCGCCTCGCTCGGATCATCAACCTTTGCCATTCAATGCGTGTCCTCCTCGGTTTCGCCCCTGGCACACAGAGTTTTAAACCCGTGTGGGCTATAGCGGGGCACGACAGCGGGGCTGAAGCCGCCACTGTGTGCATGGCCTTGGTCAGCGGCCCCGTCGAGGATCTGCTGCCGACGGTCGAGGCCACGCTGAGGGTGACTGCGATGCATGTGTCGTAGTTGACGAGGGCGTGCATGCGCTCGCGATGGCGCCCAACGGTCCGTTGCCGCACGGACCCGCGGCGGCGGTGCTGTTCACGATCGGGTCCAAAATGGTGCAGTGATCGTACTTGTAGATGCTGTCATCGTAAAGGTAGAAGAGCGTCCCACGTTCAGCGTGTCGCAGGAAAACCTCTCCTCCATGTTGGGGCGCACCGCCTGAAGACGGGTGTGCTCCAGCTAGCGAGGGGAGGGCCAGGCTGCAGGCAAGGCGCCGCATGATGGCGAGGCCAGGCGGGCGGCGCGAGCGATGAGCCAAAAGCTGCATGTCGGCACACGTCCTCAAATACCCCTGAATGCTCATGTACATTGCAACAATCACGCCCCCTGCAAGACTGCGGGTGTCCCTACACCAGATAGCTTGCGCGTGCTGCTGCCGAAACAGACATGAGGTGACAAGAAAGAGATACGACGCGAAGAGGGAAGAGATGCCTCTGAAGGCGCTTCCTCGGAGGGCTGAGGCGGGCTCTCTGAGGCACCTTCAATAGGGTTCCTGGGTGGCCCGACCCTTGTCTTTGCCTTTGTCAGCCCCTGGGGGCCCCGTCCCTGGGGTGACCTGGCCTGGCTGGTCGATCCACCCGCAGACAGCCACGGGTTCAGCGGCCGCTGCAGCTTCCTCCTTCTTAGTTTCCAGAGTGGCCGCTTGTGGCAGGTGGATGGTGCCCCCCGTGAGGTGCCCGAGGAGGGCCTGGATGTCGCCGCGCAGTGCAGCGGCGTCGGCGGTTGCCGTCTGTTGCTGGGTGACGACGGTGGCAAGCCCCCGTTCCAGCCCTGAAACGTGCTCCGTGAGTGTGGCCTGGGAGGAGAGAACGCCCGCAAGCTGCACCTGCATGTTATCCACCGTGTTGGCTAGCAGCTCGTGCTGCTGTTCCATGTGCTGGATGCGGGTCGTGGCAGCATCTGGCGGTTTAGAGGCCGATGCGAAGCGCTCACCGAAGGTGTTGAGTTCGTGGGAGGCCTCGCTGTATTCATCGCCTGATGAGAGGATCTCGACGTCCTCGGCGTCGCCTGGTATTTCGGCGGCTGTGGCAGCGTCGCCTTCGGTGTGGCCCCCACCTTCTGCCGCCACCGTGCCAAGCCGAGAGTCATGACCACCTGATCCTGGGGCGGCCGTCTGTTCAGCGGCTCCGTCCGTGCCGTGCGGGGGTGCAGAGGAGCTGCGGCCTGGGGCGCAGTGTGACCTTGCGTGCGGCGGGACGTCACGTTTCCCGCTGGAGGATCGGTGGCGCTTGGCTGAAGGCTCCTCCTTGGGGATCAGGAGCGGTGCGACGCCCTTGCCTTTGGGCGTGGCAGTCATGAGGTCGTGGAGGTAGGGGCTCTGGGCCGCTTTGGTGAGGAGTGTGCCGGTGGCGGGTCTAAAGCCGCCACCACCGGCTGGCGGCGTCACAGGCTCTGTGATGGTGGTAGGCGTGACGATGGTAACGTTGTCCCGCTTCGGCGCCACCTCAGCCAGCGGGGCCTCGGTGATGCTCCACGGGATGGGGCACCCCGCGACCTGCACCGTATAGGTGAGTGGGGCCGATGGGCGCGCACTAAGGCAAACTGGGCCGCAGTGGCTGGGTCCCAGGCGGTGTGGTAGACCTCACAGTCCCATTTGACGGACGGGCCCGTGAGAGTCTTGGCGAGCTGGGTCAGCGTGGCGTGGCGTGCCGCAATGCCAGTGATGCGGTAGCGCGTCTTGGCGAGGGAAGCCTCGCAGCCACGGATGCTGACGGCAGCAGCCTTGGCGGCGTCTGACCCCCGTGGAACACGGATCCCCAGTAAGCCTGACTTGCCGTGCCTGACGACTCCCAGGGCCTTGAACTCCACCGACTTCTGGAACGCATCTGCCATCGTGATGGGCTGGTCCTCAGGGAACCACACGGTCTGGTACTTGTCTGCAGTGGGCTCGTCTGCACCTACGTTGCTGAGGTCGTAGGTGGCGCCGAGTTGCCCTGAGCCCGCCAAGACCTTGTCGACCGCTTGAAGACTGACGCCGAAGGTGGCAGCCAGGGACCTCTTTCCGACGCCCGATCCAAACCTGCCTAGGCTTTTGCAGGGTTAGAGGATGGTGACGGCTTTAAAGTTGCCGTGGAAGAGGGCCTTGAAGGTGTCCTGGAGCTGACTATCGAGCTCCTGGCGGCGAGCGTCTTTCTTGGACTCCCTGTGCTTTTGGTTTTGGCGCGCCTTGTCCTGTGGAGCGGAGTCCCCTCGGAAAGGGCCCTTGGCGCGTGGACCACCGTTCGCGGGGGCACCTCCCGAGAACTGGTCCTCGAAGGCCTGATGCATGGAGGGGACTGCGGCGATGGCCTCGGTTTCATGTATGGTCGCCCGAATCCAGCATACGTGGTCGGCAGGGTCGGTGGTGGCGACGGCTACTTTTTCCGTGCAGGCGACCTCCTTGGTGCCCAGCTGGTACACGGTCACGGGGACGTGCGTGTGGACCACTTTGGGCGCCTTGGGGTGACGCTTCAGGACGGGGACGGCGAGCTCGGTACCGACGTAGTTGTCGCTTTTTGAGCCCATGACAGCAATCGCGAGCTGACCCGTGGTTCGCTTGCCCTGCTCGAGGTGGTGTTGCAGCAGCCGTTCACCGCTCTCGTAGTCGTGGAGGCTGATGCTGGGCTTGTACGTCTTGCCGTCGTCGGGAGATGTGGGTTCAGCGAGGACAGGGACCTTCCAAAAGGCCGGGTCCAAGGCGATGAATTGGGTGTCCGCAGCCTGAAGACGTGCGGAACCCGCTGGTGGGTGTGATGTGTCACCGCCAATGCGCTTAGGCTTGCTGCGCTGGTGATGATCAAGCGTGTAGCTGATCTGGTTGGCGGCGCACATGCGGATCAGGGCGCTGCCAAGCTTCTTCGTGTTGGACTTGTGCATGTCGTACGTTGCCTGGAGCTGGTCCGCGTTCAGTTCGGCAAGCCCGTTGTATGCGGCCGTGGGGCGGTCAGACCCCGCTTGCTTGAACGCTGCGATGCAGTCCTGCTTGCGTTGGAGGAGAGACCCTTCAGCAGCAGGACGGGAACTCGGAGGCTGCTTGGAAGAGCGACGGCGCTCCGGCTTCTTGGGGGCCATTGCTGCGGGCGCTCTGGGGAGGAGAGGTGACGCGAATCAGTAGGGTCCTGCTGGGACCCCTCCGGTCTCGCGAGGCCTGGGAGTCTGGCTCCGAGGCGGGGCGCTTCGCGTCGCGGCTGCGGTCTGAGTGCTGGGCACTCTCGAGCCGAGACTAGAGAGAGAGCGAGAGAGAGAAAGAGAGAGAGGTGCGACGGGGCAATGCGGAGGCAGCGAATCGCAAACGGAAAGCCGAGGCGGACGCGAAGCCGCTGACGCGCGCGACGCGCGGAGGAGCGTCTTCAGACACGAAGCATTTGAAGCCTAACCAAGTGGAAAATCATCGAAAGGCGAAAGGAGCCAAAGTGGTGTGCGGAGGCTGCAAGGACCTCGGGTTCACAGCCCGCAGTTGCCAGCCGTATCAGTGCAGCGGCGCGTGCGAGAGAAGGCTACTTAAGTCGGCGTTCCCCGGCCCGCACAATGTCCCGCGAGACGCCAAAAAAGGCACCCTGAAGTGCAAGACATGCAAATGATGTCGAATCGGGCACGCGTGCTGGTGAGAAAAGGGAGGACGAAGACAGGCGAATGGAGATGGGGCTGAGGATTGGGGGGGGGGGGGGGGCGAGTCATCAAATATGAATAGGTGAAGCGGACCAGGAACACGAGGAGGGGGACGAGCAGGATGGGGAACGTGGAGAGGGTGGAGGAGGACGATGAGGAGGGGACATTGAGATGAGGCTCTGATTTATGGTTTATGGGTGAGAAATTCTTGTGTGCGTATAGCGATTTATGGTCTATGTGTGAGAAATTATTGTATGTGTATAGCGATTTCGCGGCACGCCTTTCGGGGACCGCTGGAAAACAGTTTTGAAACCACCGGGGGGCCGAGATGGACAAGGACAGTGAGGAGGAGCAGGAGGAGGAGGAGGAGGAGGAGGAGGAGGAGGAGGAGGAGGAGAGGCACACGGAGGAAATGAAGGACGGGGGGAAAATAATCGACGAGGATGAGGATGAGGCGAGGGAGGAAGCGGAAGAATGGACGAGGGGCTTCTCGCGGGACTTTTGGAGGCAGTTTCGAAGCCTCTTGGGGGCCGTTTTGGGACCGTTTGGGGCCCTCTTGGGGGCCTTTTGGGGCTTCTTGGAGGCGTCTTGGGGGCCCCCTGGGGCCTCTTGGGGCCTTCTGGGGCCGTCTTGGGGCGGAAGGCTCGAATTGTCGGTTCAAGCTCCCCCTCTTGGGCCCCTCGTGGGGCTGTCTTGGGGCCCTCTTGGGCAATCTTGGGGGCCTGTTGGGCCGTCTTGGCGCCCTCTGGGGCCGACTTGGGCGCCTCTTGGGGGCCTCTTGGGCCGTCTTGGAGCGGTCTTGGGGTGCTCTTGGACGGTCTTCAACGCCGTGAAGGCCGACAAGTCGTATATTATTAAAATGTACGTTTCCCCATAGGAACTTCACAACTTTCAGCTCGTAGGCCCTTTTGAGGACTGCTCTTGGAGGCCGTTTGGGCCGTCTTGGAGGTCTTTTGGCTCGTCATGGGACCATCTTGGGCGTCTTGGAGCGCTCGTGTGGCGTCTCGGGGCCCTCGTGGGCCGTCTTGGAGGCGTCTTGGGACCTTCTTGGCCCGTCTTGAGCCCCTCTCGGGCCCAAAAAAGCCCGTGAGTCGCTCGTCCCGGGCCCGGGGAGGGGGGTCAAATCGCCGGTTTGGGGTCCCTGGGGGGGGGGGGACTTTTGGGGGGGGGAACTTTCTCACACGCCTAGAGACCCACAAGGGGTCGGCGGAATTGAACATTATTCACCCCCGAGACTGCGAAATCGACATCACCTCGCGAGCGAATGCGCGGCCTTTGCGAGGAGAGCGCGAAACAATATGGTCAAGTGTCTTATTGTTTTTATATATGCAAAAAATCGCACGGCGCGCGCAGATTGCGCGGACCTCGGTTTCACGGCGCGCAGTTGGCAGGCCTATCGGCGCAGTGGTACGCGCCAGCAAAAAACTACCGCAGTCGGCGTTTTCCGCGAGGGCTGACTGCGTCGCGTGCGGAAATACAAAAAAACGGCGACGTGACTTGCAAGTCATGCAAGTGTTGCCCGTATGGGTGACCACTTTAGAGATGAACTATGTGATGGCGCTACACGTACCGAAGCCAGTGAACAAATGTAGGACCTGGAAGATTGGTAAGCGGAAGCGCGACGGGTATGAAAAGGAGAAAGCTGCACGGGGGAGGAGGAGGAGGAAGAGACGGGCGGGGGAAACGGAAGAGCAAGATGAGGAGGAAAAGACAGCTTTGTGCGGTTTCCCACGCCATCGAATATCGAATGGCCCGCGGCCCATCCCGCCACCGTTTGCGTTGCGGGACAAGATCTTCAGCAATCTTCTGGGAATCCTCGGCCCGCCCCGCCACCGTATTCACGTTGTGGGACCAGGGTCTGGGGTTCTCGTCGGAGTGTCTGCGAGGCTCTCTGGGGGAGGCGGCAATGGTGGGGTTCTTGGGAGACGCGTGGGGGTCTCGGGAGATTATGCGGGTTTTCTGGGGTTTCCCACCAGGCTGAATTGGGGGCCTCTTGGCGCGTCTTGGGGGCCTCTTGGATTTTCCCGGAAAGGGCGGGGGCCCAGGGTTCTCTTTTACTATGTAAACATGTCCCCCGGTGCCAACTTGAAGGAGGCCGGCGGATTTTTTCCCTGATAAATATCGAGGTCGAAGGAGGCCGGCGGATTAAAATTTGAGGATGTCTCGAGCGAAACGCTTGTTTTTCAGAATTTGTTGAGGATGTCTCGAGCGAAACGCTGGTTTTGCAGAGTTGGGGATGTCTCGAGCGAAACGCTTGGTTTCAGAATTTGTTGAGGATGTCTCGAGCGAAACGCTGGTTTTGCAGAGCCGACCGCGACACGGAAAAGCGCTCCTCGCGCAGGAATTCCGAGGATGTCTCGACTAATTCGTTTGTTTTTGTGCGATTTCCTGGAATTTTGGCAGGATGTCTCGAGCGAAATGCACGACCCCACCCTAGCACGACCATACCCCAGCACGACCACACCCCAGCACGACCAGACCCCAGCACGACCCCACCCCAGCACGACCCCACCCCAGCACGACCATACCCCAGCACGACCACACCCCAGCACGACCCGACCCCAGCACGACCCTACCCCAGCAAGACCCACACCCAGCACGACCACGCCCCAGCACGACCACCCCCAGCACGACCACACCCCAGCACGACCACACCCCAGCACGACCCCACCCCAGCACGCACGACCACACCCCAGCACGACCACACCCCAGCACGACCACACCCCAGCACGACCCCACCCCAGCAAGACCACACCCCAGCACGACCACACCCCAGCACGACCTCACCACAGCACGACCACATTCCAGCACGACCACGCCCCAGCACGACCACGCCCCAGCACGACCACGCCCCAGCACGACCACCCCCCAGCACGACCACCCCCCTAGCACGACCACCCCCCAGCACGACCACCCCCCAGCACGACCACACCCCAGCACGACCACACCCCAACACGACCATACTCCAGCACGACCACACCCCAGCACGACCACACCCAGTCGCACCCCCGTGGAATGTTTCGTGGGGTGTCTGGTTGAGTGGTTGCCTGTTCGTGGGGTGTCTCGTGGAATGTTTCACGGGGTGTCTCGTGGAATGTTTCGTGAGGTGTCTCGTGGGTTGTTTCGTGAGGTGTCTCCTGGGATGTTTCGCGGGGTGTCTCGTGGGATGTTTCGTGAGGTGCCGCCCAGTTGGATATCGTGAAAACGTGACCATGCTGCACATGTCTATATCCCTTTCCGGGTTCGTGGGTCCATCATGTTTTCCCGGAAAGGGCAAAGGCCCAGGGTTCTCTTTTAGTATGTAAACAATGTCCCCCCGTGCCCAACTTGAAGGAGGCCGGCGGATTCTTTCCTTCATAAATATCGAGGTCGAAGGAGGCCGGCGGATTAAAATTTGAGGATGTCTCAGGCGAAACGCTTGTTTTTGAAATCTCGATCGATAAATCAAAGGGTGCGGGCCACTTTTTCGTGCGTTGAGGATGTCTCGAGCGAAACGCTTGCTCCGCAGAGTTTGCCGAGGATGTCTCGAGCGAAACGCTTGTTTTGTTACGTATGTGCCTATAGATTCGCCCTCTCCAGGGGGACGACCACCTCCCAGCACGACCACTCCCCAGCACGACCACCTCCCAGCACGACCACGACGACGACGACGACGACGACGACGACGACGACGACGACGACGACGACGACGACGACGACGACGACGACTACGAGGGGGATCCGCCCAGGGGGCGGCGACAGGCAACCACTCAACCGATGCAGCCACGGACTCCCTGTGTGTTTGATGAGTGGCGCCCGTACCGTTGCGTGCGTTACGCGTCTCCTCGTGGTTGTCCTGGTTGAGTGGTTGCCTGTCGTTGCTCGCGGTGCTAAATCACAGGGTGCGGACCACCCCAGCACGACCTCACCACAGCACGACCACACCCCAGCACGACCACGCCCCAGCACGACCACGCCCCAGCACGACCACGCCCCAGCACGACCACCCCCCAGCACGACCACCCCCCCAGCACGACCACACCCCAGCAAGACCACACCCCAGCACGACCACACCCAGTCGCACCCCCGTGGAATGTTTCGTGGGGTGTCTCGTGGAATGTTTCGTGGGGTGTCTCGTGGAATGTTTCGTGGGGTGTCTCGTGGAATGTTTCGCGGGGTGTCTCGTGGAACGTTTCGCGAGGTGTCTCGTGGAATGTTTCGCGAGGTGTCTCGTGGGATGTTTCGCGGGGTGTCTCGTGGGATGTTTTGTGAGGTGTCGCCCAGTTGGGTATCGTGAAAACGTGACCATGCTGCGCATGTCTATATCCCTTTCCGGGTTCGTGGGTCCATCATGTTTGGTGGGGCCTCTCGAAGCCTATTGGGTGCATTTTGAATTGGGAAGCTCAAATTGTCGGTTCGGGCTCCAGCTCTTGGGGCTCTTGGGGGGGCCGTTGTGGGCCTCTCTTGGGCCATCTTGGGCGCCTGTTGTTCCGCGGCCGTCTTCAGCGCTGTGAAGGCCGAAGAGGTGTACATGCTAAATGCTAAACATAGGAGAGTTCCAAATGAATTCTGCGTTCTTCTCTCTTGGACCATCTCGGCAGACCTCTTGGAGGTTGTTTGGGCTGTCTTGGGTTTTTGGGGGGGCCGTCTAGAGGCACCCTTCGTCGGTTGGAGCGACCTTTCAACGACTTGGGGCCTTCTTGGACTGTCTTGGGTGCGTTTGGGGGCCCTCTCGGGTCGTCAGGGAGCCCTGTATCCCCCATGCCGCGTTCGTCCCCGGGCCATTGGGGGGGGGGTCGGGGGGTAGAGTCGACGTCTCGGTTTGGAGCCTTTGGTGGGGGATGATAGGGGGCAGGGAGAGTCTCGCCCGCCTAGGGACCCACAGGGGGTCGGCGGATACGACAGGTCAGCGAGCGCAAGGGAGGCGCCGTCTGCCCCAGTCGATGCAGCCTGTAGTATTCTGAGCCTGGCGAGTCGGAGAAGACGTGCCCGACAGGTGCTGCTGCTCCTTTTCCTGCCTCCTCTTTCTCCTCGCCCGCATCCTCTTCCTCGTCCTCCTCGCCCTTCTCGCTTGCGCGCGTGGTGGCCGCCGCTCCCCACCTCGAGCGACCTGAAGCGACGACGGGTGGTGCTCCGGCACCAGCTGGCCATCACAGCCGCCGGCATCCCAGACCAGCGGTAACAGGGGGAGCTATAGTCCTTACCACCCATCTGGGGTACCCATCAGATCCATAATTTTCTTGCGTGGCGTATCCGTCGTTTCCATGCACGCGTCCATCTTCGCATGAGAGGTTGGTGCGTGCGCGGTGGGCGGGTCTACGCGGGCTTTGCCCACGCGTGTTTTATTGCGCGCGGGTCGGGCATACCGCCGGCGTGCCCGCTTTTCTTCGCTTCGATGCGCGCTCCGTGCCAAACAACTCGGCCTGCCTAGCGCGGTCAGGGCAACATGTTCTGGGCGCGCTCGTGCTGGCATAGGGCGATGCTTCAGTCACGATTTGGACGCGCGGACAGTCGTCCGACTCTGACCTCCGTCGGCTTCGTGGGCTCGGTCCGTCGTGCGCTCGTGTCCACGTGACGTCGCGCTGCATCGCGGAGCCTGGCAGCGGAACGGGGCGGGGCCGCTCCGTAAGCGAGTGTTTTTGGCCGTGGCCTGAGGGGCACTGTTGGCAATGATTTTGCTGCGGCGGTCTGGGACTCGTCGTGGGGGCGCTGTCCGCAGCAGGGGGCTCTCCCCCCTCCTCCTTTCCCTTCCCCTCCTCGCCCTTCTCCCCCTCCCTCTCCTCCTCCCACTCCTCCACTTCCTCCCTTTCCTCCTCCTGCCTCCTCATCGGCAGGTAGCCGTGCCACGCGGCTTCCACAAGAAAGCCACCCCCCAGAACCCCTTGTTCTCAATTTAATCGCTTCGCTCATTCCGCCGGCCCATATTGCGCACCGCGCTGGCCTGGCCGAGAGGTCGTCGGCAGTGCGGAGCTGCAGGGAGCGGCGGCCCCAAAACGTTTCCAGAGGCTCTCAACAGGGCTTCAAAACTGTGTCAGAGCGCCTCAGGACAGCCGAAGAGAGCCCCAAGACGGCCCAAGGAGGGCCTCGGTGCGAGGAGGAGGAGGAGGAGGAGGCGAGAATGAGGAGGAAGGTGGATGCGCATTAGGAGGAGGCCTCTCGATGGCTTCTTGACGCATTGTGGGGCCAAACTTGGTCGTGTAGAAGGTGCCTCCGCGGGGCCTCTTGGAAGCCTCTTCGAAGCTCCTCCACTTTATCCCTTTCCTCCTCCTGCCTCCTCATCGGCAGGTAGCCGTGCCACGCGGCTTCCACAAGAAAGCCACCCCAGAACCCCTTGTTCTCCATGTTTCAGGGCTGGGGAGGGTTCTGGGCGTCAATCAGAAATTCTTGCGCGCGCCTGTTGCGGGCCGCGCCGCCGTTGCCTTACCTATTGGAGTTCCTCTATAGAACTAATTCAGCCAGGCTTCGCGCCGAGGCCACAGAAACGAAATAATTCTTAGGTTGTCCGCACGGGTGACTAGCATACCCAAAAGTGTTTCTTAAAGGGGATGTTGAGTCTTACCTAGTAGTGTTCCTCTAGCGGGCGGAAAACCCATAACCAGTACACTGTAGGAAAACATATGCTTTTCGACCCCCCCCAGAAGAAGCCACAAGCCATTTAGGGGGAGACAGACTATCGATGTTTGCGGTGGATGCTTTGTTCCAGGATGATCGCGTTTCTGTTTTTCCATTGTTCGTCTTTCCTGTCGAAGACCATCGCGCCCTGAGGTCTCGGAAAGGTGTGTCGGGCACGCCTCGACAAGCGGGAAGGCCATCCCTTGGCTCCAGGACGCCGTGGAATGATTCCATGTCGGCGCGAATCATGCCATATGTTTTCAAGTGTTGTCGAGGCAGCGCCGCCGGCGAAGCGCAGTAGTATTGTCCTCTTACTGCGAATGGCCTGTCGGGCCATGTGTTTTCGATCACTGTTGCGAGGCGTGCGTCTGTAGGCCCGTACTGGTGTTCGGCTTTTGAGCCAGTGCGAACTCTCATGGCCTATTGGATGACGCGCGCATGTGTCGGGCGGTCGGGCGGCCGCGATTTTTCGCGCTTTGTTTGCCGTTGCCCCGCCATCCATTCTCGTGGAGCCGTCTGGTCGGTTCGCTTTGGCGTGTCGGGTGCGCGCTGGGCCAATTTTCTGCCAGTGGAGCGTTCTGGGTCGCGGCCAGCGGCTCGCCCGAGGGGACGTTGGCGCCCTCCTGCCGGGGGCTGGGGCCGCCCTCGCCGGTGTCGCCGACGACGAGGCCGCCTCCGACGTGGACCGTCTGGTGGAGCCGCCTCCGGGAGCCGCGAACGCGGGTGACGCTGGCGACGCCGCCTCCGACGACGACCCCTTGGAGCTGCCTCCGGTGATACTCGCTGAGTCATCTTCGCCCGCGGGCCGCGGGGCTTCCTGCCTGGCGCCGCCCGCCTGCCCTGCCCGCCTGTCCCCCGCCCTTGGCTCACTTGTTCGGGGGAACACGGCGGAGCCGGTGGGGGTATATAGTGGCGCTGGCGCAGGCGCCTGCGGGCGCGGCAGGCGAGGCGGGCGCGTCGGCCGGCCTGGCGGGGCCGCGGACGACATCGCGGGCGCTACGGGCGGCGCCGCGGGCGTCGGCGAGCTCGTGGCTGCGTTCGAGGCGCTGGGAGGCGCGGCTGGGCCTGTTGGGGCCGAGGGCGAGGCGGCGCTGGCTGGCGGCGGCGGCGGCGCGGCGCCGGGCGGCGGGGCGGCCGGCGCTGGCGGGGCGACTGCTGGCCCGTTGGTCGGGGGCCCCGCTTTGTTCATCGCCCTCTGGCGAGTGTATGGGCGGGGGACTCCGCCATAGCCATGCTGCTGGGCTGGGCCAGCGCGGATGGCGGGGGGACTCTGCGCGCTGGGAGGAGGGGTGAGAAAAAGCAAAGCATGTCGTGTGTTTTGTTGTTGTGGTGTTTGGTTGCATCTGTCAGCTGTGTGCCAATGCCTCTGGCGGCCTTGTATGTTTCAATCGCCAAGCTCGTGCCGCGGTTCGAGCTGGTCCCAAGGTTGCCCTCGCAAGTCCACAGTCTTCGAGGCGCGCGAAGTTTGAGTGACAAGTCGTTGAAGCATGCGAATCGGAAACATACAATTTCAGAGGGTTCCTTTGGCTTCTCCTGACCCCTCGCTCCCCTTTAGATGGCTGGTCGGCAGCCCCCGGCAATTGCTGAGCAGCCTACCACCAGAGTAGCCGACGCTGCACTGGGTGCATGTCGGGCAACGCCGTCCGAGTTGCCAAAAGGGGTGTGAAAGTGAGGAGGCTGACGTAATCAGCCGCAGCTTGTGTGACTGCCGCGGTTCGTGGTGGAGCGTCGGCGTCCTCACGTGGGCCTTGGCACACGGCTCAGTGCTCCACCGCCGTGGCTTCGGCGGCACGGAAGTGCATGACCGCTTTGCGCGCGGCGAGAACAGAGAGAACAGCGAACAGCTTGCCACGGGCTGTGGCTCGGCTAGACACGTTCTATCACGCCTACGGCCTCTTCTGGCACCGCGCTGCGGGAACGGTGGCATCACCTGCCAGTGATTTCGCGCTGGCCTACGTGGCGGTTCAGCGCGTCGCGCTTCCGCCAGTAGCACGCACCCGAACTTTCACGGCACGCTCGCCCACTGAACGGCCCCGTTAGCATTCGTCTCTGAAGACTGGCCGTCCCTCTCGACGGGCGCTCCCCCTCCTTTTCACCCCGTCCTCTTCTTCCACCTCTTTTCCGTATTCGTTCTCACCGGGCCGGTGGGGAGACCCAGCACTTCCGGAAGCACTTGAGCATCGAGCAGAACCCGCCGATCCAGGAGGTCCACGCTTTGTGCGGGGAGGGTCGGGGAGTGAGGCAATTGGATTGTCTGGTTGTCCACATTTGCCCGAAGACGTGATCACGCCTCGCGGTCTGGGCTGGCGAGTTGCGGCGGCGCGCGAGCGTGAAACAACAAACAACGATGTGCGCCTCACGCGGTGCGAAGCGCGAAGTTATGTGTCCCCCGGGTCGTGGGAGGGAGAGGGAACCGGAGACGGAGACGGAGAGAGGGGCGAAAGGAGGGGAGAGAGGGCCAGAGTGGGAACCAGGGCGAGGGAGAATGACAGAAAAAGGGATATTGACGTGGGAGAGGAAGATGGAGTGCAAGACGGCGGGGGGAGCAGAGGGGAAGAGAGAGAGAGGGGACGAAGAGGGAGAGGGGAGGAAGTCGGAGATGGGAGGAAGAAGAAGAAGAAGAAGAAGAAGAGCGCAACCCTTCGGACAGGAGTCTCTCCAGGCCCGCGGGGCACAAGCTCACACAGGGCCTACCTCGATGGCGGGAGGCGCCGCATGGATAACAGGAGTGGAACAACTCCTCTCCCCTGGCGCGGTCAAAAAGGGGCACGGACTGGAAATAATCGGAAGGACATGGCGATGAGGGCATGGCGCACCCTCTCTGCGCGCCCGTGCTGCAGGGAAACATTGGCTTCTTATGCGCTTTGGCATGCGCACATCGACGCCCTAGGGAAGAAGGCGCATCGTTGGGGCATCCACCTCGGCGGCCCAAGGTCCTTTCTGCGGAGCAAGTTGCCAGATGCTCTCAAAGCGCATGAAAGAAAGAAAGAGAGAGAAAGAGAGAGAGAGAGAGAGAGCTACCGCTGATGCACTGGCGGTGATCAGTAAGTCGCGCCTGAAGGTTTTCCTGGAGGGTGACCGCAAGAGAGGCAGGCGTGCGTAGAGCCTCTTGAAAATCGTTCTTGGCGGACTACGCTATTGGAAACCTGTCAAGAAATGATCTTGACTGCTCCTGGACGCTACGTTCCGTGTGTGTGAGAGAAAGAGAGAGAGAGAGAGAGAGAGAGAGAGAGAGAGAGAGCGACTAAACTATAGAAACAATGCTTGAGGCGCGCTGATGCAGCGCCGTGATGCTCGTGGTTAGAGCAGATTCACGTTCCTGGACAGGCTGTTGCCTGGCCACGGTGAGGCGTTTCGTCAGGGCACGTCTCCGATCGGTGGGCTGCATTCGTGTCGCTCGGGCACCTGCACCGCGGTGGGTGGGGTAACGGCCATGGGAGGAAGAAGGAAAAGGGAAGCAGAGCGAGATGTGGAGTTAGGACGGGGAAGGAGGAGGGGGGGAAAGGGGAAGGAGAAGGGGAAGGGCGGGGTGGGGTGGGGGGCAGGCAGGGAGAGAAAGGAAAGAGGGCCCCAGGGGAGGGCAGAAATGCGCTCCCAAAATTTGCGGCTACTTCTTGCTGACCTGCAGTTGCGCCGAGCTGAAGGTCCTGCAGAGGGCCAATTAACGCCTTAACGGGGGTCGCCCGCCGTACGTCAGCTGGGGTGAGCCACCTGAGGGCCTCTCGATTCCGCAATTTCGAGCGCATATTTCGGAGCCTGGGCGGCAGAGATGGCGTCAGCCAGTGATTCCCGCACGCAGACTGGCGCAGCAGCACCGAGAGCACTCCTCCAGAGAGGCCTACGTACACCTTTGAGGGAAGGTGCCAGGAGGATGCCGCTTGAAGCACATGGCCTGGCGACTCCGGGTGCTCCAGGTTGGCGAGGAGTACAAACACCCACGCCGCGTGAAGGAAGACCCACGTGATGCGGAGAAGGTCATTGTCGACACGCACGCGCCTCGGGAGATCGCGGCGCCCCCATGTCCTCTCGCGCGAGCGCAGGCGGCGGGGAGCGCTGGGCCCCCCTTCAGAGGCAAGCCACTCAGCCAGCCCGCAAGGCCCCCAGCCTCCTCGTCCTCGTCCTCCTGATCCTCTCCGCTCGTCCTCCTCATCATCAGCATCATCATCCGCATCACCATTATCATCATCATCATCATCATCATCATCATCATCATCATCATCATCATCATCATCATCATCATCATCATCATCATCATCATCATCATCATCATCGCCGTCATCATCATCATCATCATCATCATCATCATCATCATCATCGTCATCGTCATCGTCATCGTCATCGTCATCATCATCATGCTACGCAGACGCAGCAGCAGGCCATAAACAACCTTACCATACCGAGCGACGCACGGTTGCAGCGCTCAGCGACGGGCGCCTTCCGTGAAGATGTCGCGGGGGCATTGAGGCAACACTGCCAACTCGAAATTCAACGGGTTCCTCGCGGAAATAACCAATCTGCGCTGCATCAAGGACGGACAAGGCAGCTCGCGCAGTGGCACATCCAACTCAGCCCCATCTACCGCGAGTAGATCGGCCGCGCGGTCTCGAGGGCAGGAGGCAGACCCATGCCGCTTGCACGTTTCGGGATTGCCCTACAAGATGTTGAAGGCGGTGCTCATCGCTCACGGCGACATCATGAAGGCCTCCTTCTGCGACGACGCGAATAAGGTCAATGAGCTACTCGCTGGTCCTCCCCGGCCGCGGCGAGTCCAACTGACTGTTCACGACATGGCCGGTACAGACGATTACTTAGTTCGATCGCGCCACCAACACATCATACCCGTTCACTCTTTGCCGTTGTTAGCCTGCCCATGTGCGTGAGAAGAAGAGGAGGCAGCTCCCGCCGCTTTTGGAACCCACCAGCGCCTGCTTCAACACGTGCGATCACTTTGAAGGAGGTACGCTCGCAGTCAGACCACCGTTCGGCATCGTTTTCGCGAAGGTCGGTCAGCGGTTCGGGCGAGGGCGCGTGACCTGTTCGAAGCGAAGAACACCACAGTTCGTAAGGAGGCTGCCCCGAAATATGGTAGTCTGCATTGGTTCGGCCTCGCGGACACGAAGATCGCATGGCTCGTCTCGTGGCATCTTCCCCATTTGTATGTGATCGCGTTGATCCTGCGGAGGACCCGCAGGCGCCTGAGCGTGAGATCTTTCCTCTTTATTTCTGTAATGCAATGGACAATGCCCCTTCCGAGGCCTGCGGTGCTGAACCCGACCCCTCTCCTTATCCCTTGCTTCTCTCCGTGATGCGCGCGAAGCTCCCCGAACCACTGAGCGAGAGCATCGGCGACTCCGACAGGTTAGTCATGTAGTGCACCGACTAGCCGGGTGAGGAGATATCCTGGCAGGGGCCATCCTCAGTGGCGTCGCGACCGCGACGACCAGCCAGCGCTTGTCACTGAATGATTCCACCTTGGACACCCACCCGAAAGTCATCGAGTCGCTGCGGGCGTAGATTAGCGCGAGCAAGACGTGGGAGACGGCCGATGCTGGCGACGCCATGGAGGTCGACGCGATCACCCACGGGAAGGGCGACCACTGGGGGAACGCCGACAGGCGCAAGGGTCAGGACAAGGGCAAGCAAGTCCGACAAGGGCAAGGGCAACGATGACGAGAGGAGGCGCTATTACTGCGAGGGCAAGGGTCACGTCGCAGGCAACTTCCGCGCGCGGGTCAACGACGAGCGAGCTGGAGGCAAAGGCGCAGGGGGCGACGGCGGCAATGGGCAGACAAGGAGCGATGGCTCAGCGGCGGGCGCGGGTCGCAGCGATCCAGGAGGGCCCCGCGCTACCACCACCGCCGCCTCAGCCAGGATAGCAGTCTTCGGCGGCCAGTTTGCGGCCTGCGCCAGCAGCCAGCCTGATGCCCCATTAGATCGCAGCGGCGCGCGCACATCCTGCGGCTCAGTTGGCGGCAGCATCAGCAGCCCAACAAAAAAAACGCACAGGCAGGCCCAGCCCCAGGCGAACGCCTCGCTGCTCGCGGCCTGCGTGGACTGGTGGCCCGACACAGACGACGAGTACGGGTTGGACATGTTGCTGGGGGTTGGGAACCACGGCGTCAGCTTGGGGAGCTTGGGCATCGGCGCGACCAACGAGATGGGCTTCGTCAGCGCCGACCTGTCCGAGGAGACGATCGACGTGGCGCAAATTGACGATTCGGAGTCGGTCTGGATCTTGCGCGGCACGGGCACGGGATCGCGGCATGCCCGAGCGATTTCGACCTCGGGAGGTGCAGGTCCACGGTGCGAGGCAGCCGCGTGGAACGCGGTGGAGCTTCGAGGCAAGAGGCGGGCGCCGATGATGCTTCGCGACCGCGCGTTCCGCATGGACTTCCGCTGCGCGAACGTCCACAAGCCCATCGCGAGTGCACGGGCCTTCCTGGACGCGGGCTACGCCGCGCACCTCGGGCAGGACGACTGTTGCCTGCTCGGCCCGAAAGGGGTGCCATCCCCGTCTACCGACGCCAGCGCGCGCGTTGGCTGCAGGTGTAGCGCCCAGTTGCAACCTTCGACCTCGAGGTCATCTCGGCGGCGCAGCTGCTGGCGGAGGGCAAGGCGCTGCCTGTGGTGGCGAGGGGCCCAGAGCCATCGGCAACGGGGGCGAGCCCGCCTTCGGCGGGCGCACCGCCACCGCCGCGGCAGGCCTAGGGGGGCAGCTCGTGTGAAAGGAACCCGTCTCATACCCTCATCTCTACTCCTCACTCGCCCTTCTGCCTGCCTTATCGGCTCAGGTACTTGAAGAGACCGGGGCGCTGGTCGCGCAGGAGGAAAAGATCCTTATCTTTCCCTCCTTCCTCTACCTGCGGATCAGGGGTTCCTGTGCCTTCGTACTCTAACCCCATGCGCAGCTCGAGCGGCCGACGCCGACGACCTCGTGGAGGACGCGAAGGGCTCGCGGGCGGCGTCGGAGGAGGCGCAGAGGGCGCGAGCACGTGGGACCCCCACGAAGCCATCCCTGGTTGAGCGCCGCGCGCGCCGCCTGGCGCACGCGCCGCGCAGAAACTACAGCGTGGATTGCGTCGCAGGCCGAGGTCGAGAGGCGCCTCGCCCCAGACGGACGATTCGGCGGCACTTCCCCCTCCCGCAAGGTGGCGATCCTGATGGCGCTGGAGGGGGATTTAGGAGCAGGGGAGTCGGTGGCTGTTGCCGAGAAGAGGCCGGCCCAGTTCCCAGCGAAGATGATGAGCAAGGCCATCGAGGCCTGGGGGCTCAAGGGCATCGCGGCGGTCTCAGACGGCGAGCCAGCGACCCAGGCGCTGCTCACAGCGATCAAGATGGAGCGGAAGGAGGAGACGCTGGTGTCGTCGGCACGCTGGCCAGGTCTGCGGAGAGGAAATACAAGCTGCAAGTGGCCCCAGACCCCGCCGTGATTCAATGCGTCGCGAGGCACTGCGGCTCGCCCACCCGATCCGCGGCCAGTTCGGACGGGCTGGCCCCTTCCAGCGGCTGCGAGGCAGGCCCTACAGGGGGGCAAGCAAGATGCGCCATAATGAAAAGTTCAAGTTCCAGTCGGAGAGGAGCGCCTGGCTCGGGAAGGCCGGGTCCACGGGCGAACGCGCCATCGGCGCGCCGAGCGGCGGGCAGCTGGCAAGATGGGTGGCCAGGCGTCCTGGGGACAAGCGCTGGTTAGGGAGGCTCCCCTCCCAGGTTGTCTGAGCGCCATGCGGCGCGGCGGCGAGCCTGGAACCGAAGGCGGCCGTGCCGTGGAGCACCTAA
The DNA here is from genome assembly GCA_963575745.1 of Prorocentrum cordatum. Taxonomy (NCBI): domain Eukaryota; class Dinophyceae; order Prorocentrales; family Prorocentraceae; genus Prorocentrum; species Prorocentrum cordatum. The sequence continues at coordinate 248,503 of CAUYUJ010001148.1, read as the reverse complement.
CTCACGCGACCCGTGCTGGACAGGGTCGGCAGGGCCGCCGGGCGCAAGGCGCGCGAGGGGCGCGGTGGCAAGCGCGCCCGCGAATGCAGGCAGCGGCCCGGGGAGGCGCTCGCTGAGGAGAGGCGGCTTGCGCTCGAGGGGCCAGCGCCGGCAGCCGACGCCCTTGCGGCGCCGGCGGCGGCCTCGGCCCCCGGCGCAGCCGCCAAAGCCCGACGCGGGAGGCCAGGAACTACGCGACGTCGGTAGGCCGATGGCGATCGACAGTGGCTGAGGGGTCGCGCGCGGCGAGAGCGGCGGCGCCCGGGCCATGGCCGAGCCCGAGGGGCTCTGCGCCGTCGGCAGCCATGGCGCGAACGCGGCGCAGAGCGCGCTCGTCGCCAGACATTCTGCCGGGCGCGCAGCTCGCGGGCGCAGGCAGACGGCCCGAGAGGGAGGTCATGCAGGAGTTCAGGGTGCACGACAGAGTGCTGCGGGTCAAGGCTCGTAGCAACCGAGTGCGAGCACAGTAGTTGGACGGCGAGTGCTGCGACGATGCAGGGACGACGTTCGTCCGATTCCCGCCTCGTGGCCATGCGGGCGGCGCGGGCGTGCAGGAGCGACTGCTTCGCGGGGGCTCCCAGCCTGCTCTGCGCGACGCTCGCGCCCAGCATTGCTGCAGCGCTTGTCGGAGGGGCGCGCAGGAGGCCGGTTGCTCTGCGCGACGCGTCGGTCGCATTCTAATTACTTCGCGCTGCTGGACGTGGGCATCTGGTTAGATCTCGAAAGTCTGAGAGTCCGAGGGGCGGGCAGGGCGCCGGGCAACGCTGATGTTCCAGGAGTGCGTCATCGATGCGCTTGCGAGGTCAGGGTTCAAGCGGATCATGGTCGCATCGCAGGTGCTCTACCGCGTCAGGCGCTCCATAGAGGCCGCGGTGCACGGCGGTGATTTCTGCGCGGCGAGCGAGCGGGAGGGCCTCGACTGGCTCGACGGAGCGTGGAACCAGCACTTCGTGATCAAGCGTGGGCCTCGCGTCGGCCCCCGGCAGTCGGGCGGGGCCGATCGCGGCCCCCGCGTTGCGCGCGCGATCGGCCGGGGCGAGGACGGCCTCAATTGACTCGCGGATGCGGCGCACATCGAGAAGGCCATCGCATCGCGCACGACGGCCGCGCTAAGAGGGGCGCGCCCAGTAGGTTGCTCAGCTCTGGCAGCATGCGCGCGGGCAAGAGGCGGAAGGGCGCAGCGGGCGCCCAGTGCGACTCGGAGCGGGGTGGGCACCGCAACCTCGCACCGCTGGCGCACCATGTGGCCGCGGACCGCCCTGACGTCCAGCGCGCGACGGGGGCGTTGATGAGGGCGCTGGAGGAGCCCGCCGTGCTGCAGAAGAGCCAGCTGGAGCGCATGGGGAGCTACCTCAAGACGCGCCAGCAGTGCTGAAGTGGGACTTCGCGCGCCATGAGATGGAAGATGGAGAAGGCCCTTTGCGCCGAGGTGGACTCGGACTGGGCGCGGCGACAGCGGGCGCGCCCGTCCACGGGCGGCGGCCTCGCGTTCTGGGGCAAGCACCTGCTGGGCAGCCATTGCGGCTAGGACCAGAACATATCCCTCTCATCGGGCGAAGCGGAGCCCCATGGGCTCGCGCACTGCGCGGCGCGCGGGCCTTTCCTCGAGCGCGCGTTGGACAAGGTGGGCGAGCGGGGCCTCGTCGCGAAGGTCGGCTTGGAGTCGGCAGCGGCCCCGGGCGCCGCGCGTCGCCTCGGCGGCGGCCGAGCGCGACGCCCGGGAGCCAGACGGGTCTGGATCCAGGAGAAGACGAGGTCAGGAGAAGCGCAGCCAACCAAGGCCAATGCGAAAGTGAACCGAGGGGACTTGCTCACCAAATCCCTCGATCCCCAGCGGCGCTGGTTGTTTGTCGGAGCGCTGCCGCAGAGCCTGCCTGCGGCAGCTCTAATTGCGGTCGGCCCTGAGGCGGCAGCGGCGGCGGCCGGTGCAACAGAGGCGGGGAGATTCCCAGTTCTCTTTCTGGCGTTGATGTGCATCCTCCTCGTCGGCGGCTGGCTTCGCGCGCGGGCCGACGGGGGCGAGTGATGCCCGCGCGATGGCAAGTCGGGGCACGCAGACGGGCGAGGTGGATGTTCCATCGAAGCCATGCCTGTCGCCACCGCGGACAGGGCCGACAAAATGCATCTACGCTGCACCGAAGTACGGGGAGAAGTACCACAGCTCGAACTCTTGCAGGGGACTCGATCGGTCTCGCGGGGGTGAAGAAATTTGAGCGCTGGAGTCTGCGCGGCTGACTGCGCGCAGGCTCGTGCGTTTTCCAGCTCAGTGCGGATCTGCACTAGGCTGAGGCGTCTTCCAGCAAGGTGCAGCCAGGCATTAGGTAGATGGATCTCTTGCAGGCTCGAGCTTGGCCAGCCTGGGCAAGACTCTCGCAGGAAGTGTTGGGGTCCGCGGGCGAGAGCCAAGTCACTAACAACGAGTTGGTGTTGGTTTTGCGCTCATGGTCGCTGAGGATTGGCCCAAAGAGAGGCCGGTCGCGCGGGCTGTCGATGGCCGCTGTGGCACGCGAGTCTCAGCATGATCGCGGCATGGTCTTGCACTGCATGTTGGCATGTTGGCACGCAGTTCAGAATCGAGAGAGACCAGAGCTACTTGGGCGCAGCGCCTTGCCACTCCAAGGGGAAGGAGACCCTCGCTCAGGATGTAAGGGTCCCCTCGCGCGCGTTCCAGATCTACACTGAACAGGCATCCAACTCGTTATGCGTTTGTTTCCTAACACGGTTTACCCTGCCGAGTCCTTTCCGGCCTCCCTCCTCCACCGTTTGTGTTACTTCCTCCCTGGGGCCATTTCGCATGATGTTGACATCTGTATGCTAACGCTCGGAATGAGCAGCACAGCCATGCCCGCGTTTATTAGTCGCTCGGTTCCCAGATCAACGTGTAACGCGTACTGCGCGCCGAGGCGTTTCAGGAAGGGACGCCAGATTTGCACAACCAGCTGCTTTGCTATGGGCGGGAACCACATCCGCCACTAAATCATGTGTCCCGTCCTTGCTGCCGCCGCTGAGTCCCACCTCCGCTCGCTTCCGCCTCATTGGTTTTAGCTCGACCCCGTGTCTCGAATTGTGCATTCTCACGCCCGTTTCCCATCTAACGGCCGTCTCCGCTCAAAGGGCCGTCGATGCCACCGCCCGCCTGCTTGCCAAGCACTCGACAGCGCTGCGGGTCGTGCGGGCGAGAAACACCACCGCCCGCAACTGAGGGGATCGTCGCCATCACCATCAGCATCATCATCTCCATCAGCATCAGCATCACCAGCATCATAACTGATCTCGTCACCACCATTCGTTTCGTCTTTCTGGGCCGCGACGTTGACATTGCATGTCGATCCTCGGCTAGCTTTGCAAAGTTGCGCGTCCCATCTCCTATCCTCTTCGTCATCACCCTCATGCTTCATGTTATGCGTTTCTGTGTCGAGGTGCATAGCCCTGAGACATTTCTGGTGGTTTGCGGCCAGCTGCCTGCACGGTAGAAGGTGTTTTCCATCGGCGACCAGACCGTGCCTCTTTGTTTCCACCCTGTGTCCATCTTTCCCGCTGTCGCTGTCTGCGTCAGCTTTTCTCGGAATAGTGATTCTGCGATCCAGCTCTCTGCTGCCACTTCCCCTTTCGACATGGGGATCGTGCAGAGGTCATCAATTCGGGGATTGTGCCGCGGTTTGTGCAGTTCCTGAAGGAAGTGACAAGGCCGGATCTTCAGTTCGAGGCGCGTGTCTTGGCCTCGGCATTCCATGTCCTGTCAGTCATATTGGTGCGATGCGCCGCGCTTGCGAAGGACTGGCGCCTGCTGTGCCAGCATGGGTGTGACGGTCGGGGAGCAGGACTACGTAGTAGGAGCGGGAGCCGACGGAGGAGGAACAGGGAGCGAGCGTCACCTTGCCAGCGAGTTCATTCAACGCGCGATTGTAGAATAGCCCACCGCAGCCAGTGCAGGCGTTCGCTCCTCCGATCGAGCCCTGGGCGATCCTGGTTATGAGCCTCTTTCTTTCCTTCGGAAGTCCACAGCAGCAACAAGAGAAGGGATGAGGCAGGACGCAGAAGTAACAGGAGGGATGAGGAAGAATATCATCAGCAGTAGCAGGAGGAGGATGAGGAATGGCGGATTATGAACAATATAACGATGAGATGGAGACTAAAAGCAACAAAAGAGGAGGAGGAGGAGGAGGAGGAGAAGTATTGCACAGCACACGTTCGCTCGCAAGCTTGGTCTGATGGAAAATGGTGAGAACCAGCATGAGGAGGAGGAGGAGGAGGAGAAGGAGGAGGCGGAGGACAACGACGATGAAGTCGGGAGATGGCGGGCGGAAGCGATGGGGGAGCAAGGGGTGTGATCAGCGGTCGCGAGGGGAGAACATGAGTCGGAGAAGGGCAGGGAAGCGGCAGGAGGGTGGATGGGATGAGGAAGACTATGGTAAGGGGAGGAGGAGGAGGAGGAGGAGGAGGAGGAGGAGGAATATAGGAAGGGGAAGGAGGACACGAAGATGCCAATGACCGAGGATGTTATGTTGAGGATGAGAAGAAGGAGGAGCAGGAGGTGGATGAAGTAGATGAACACACCGTCGTGGGATGTTTGCTTTCGCCTTCTCCAGCTTACGCTAAGCTTCCGCCAGCGAAGCCGCCCTGGCTTTGCCTTTGCCAGCTTCTACAGACCTTCCGCTTGCACCTGCCGACGAAGAAGGGGGGGGAGGAAGAGGAATAGCTCAGCCTACAGCTTCTTCGAACAGGAGGATGCGGAGATACCTGCTAGAGATGTTCAGGTGTTGATGTTCGCCCCGTCGGTCCCCGCCAGCCGGTGTTCTCAGGATGGGGGGTGCAGTGGAAGGGGTGGGACTGGGATGGCGTGTTTGCCTTATCCTACATCTTCCTTGCTCATCATGCTCCTTTTTCCTCCCGTCCGCCTTCTTCCTCCAATGTCTTTCCTCCTTCCTCGCCCCTTCCTCATCAACCCTCCCTCCATCATTCCCTCCTCCCTCCCTCCCTCCGTCCCGCAGTCTCGACAAGCCGTATGCTTCTCAATGATGAGCCAGTCCAAAACAAATCCCTCCGTCCCCCCCCTCTCGCCGCGGGTCTGCCCAGAGCACGCCGCCTCCCGGCGCCCTGGCGCCTCGCGCAGCAGTTCGCGCCCCGCCGAGCGGCTCGCGCCTTGCTCGTGGGCCGCCAGCCAGGCGCCGCGAGCCCCCGCCGGCCCGGCGCCGCCTGCCCCGCGCCCCGCGCCCTCGCAGCAGCGGCAGCAGCTGCAGGCCCGCGCCCAGCGGCAGCCCAGCCAGCGCATTGTCGGCAGACTGCCCTGGCGCTCGCTGTGGAGTCCCCCAGCGCTGCTGCCACACCCCCGCGGTGGCGCCGCGCCCCAAGCCCCTATCGGCCCTCGCCCTCTCAACCAGCGACCCCAGCGCGGAGCACCGTCTGCGCCTGGGCGCGATCTGGAGGGTTATGCCGACGCGCCTGTAGGCCCGGCGCATCGCCACGGCACGCTGGTCTGGCGGGAGGCCGCTATGGAGCGCACGCAGGAGGACCACGCTAGTTGGCCCCATCTGGCCGCCGCTCTCGAGCGCCAGCGGCACCAGATACCTAAGGGTGCCAGCGCCAGCGACGGCGCTTCTCGCGCTCGAGCGCGGCCGCCAGACCGCCATCCCGGTCTGCAGCCGCGCGGGCGTTGGAGCCGCGGCCTTGCGGATGGCCGACCGTCGTGTCGGCGTGTTTCGTGCGGCGCGAAATTGAGATCCAGCCTTGCCTCTCCACCGTCCTGCGCCCACTGTGGCACCACCTGCTCATCCTGCGGCGGCGCGCTGAGCGCGTCCTCCAGCACGCTGCTGAAGGCACACAACACTCACATGTGCCTCCGCGTGCGCCTCCGCGTGTGCATACCAGGGCCCCCGCGCGCAGCAGGGGGCATGCACTGCCTAGCGATTGTGCTGCACCTCGGCGGCGGGCACCCGGGCCCTCGTGCAGGCACCGAACGCGGCTGGCATGTTCAACGGCATGCCGCGGCGAACGTGAACAGCAGTGGCGAAACCGTCGTCTGGCATCCATTCCTCGTCCTCGTCGGCCGGCAGCAACCAAGTCCCCGCTCTAGGGCCTCCGCCCGAGCGGAGGTCCGCCCAGTCTTCACACGGGAGCCTCTCCAGCAGCGCGTCTTTCTCCAGCTCGGCCAGGACACGGCTAAGGCGACTCTGCAGGTGGGGTTGGAGCTGCGTCAGCCCGAGGCGCACATCGTCCTGCACCGCCAGCCCTGCTCGCTCCAGCGTCGCCGTCGCCGCGTCCACACTCGCCGCCAACTGCGGGGCCCTCGCCCCGATGTCCTTCAACGAGCTCGCAATGGTGGTCTTCGCGGAGCGCCAGCGGCGCGGTCCACTTCGCGTCTGAAGGACCTAAGCCGCATTCACGCAACGATAAGCGCGACCCAGCGAAGGCGGGAGGGGTCCAGAGGAGCAGAACCGCAAAGGGCAGCCGTCGCGACGGCCACTGGGGCGTCCAGCTGCGTCAGGGCGTGCTCGTCGGTCAGCAACGTGCGCACGTGGAGCTTCACATCCGCTGGCAGGATCGCGCGCGCGAGGCAAAGGCCTAGTGCCTGCCGAGGCCTGCCGGAGCCAGCTGCTGGAGGCGGGACCGGGAGCCGCTCCCGCGTGAGCGGCATCTCGAGAGCCGGATCTGGCGAGCGGGCTTGATTGTCGCGATCAGCTGGAGTCCCGCCTCACCGGCGTCGCCGCCTTCGCGGTGTCCGGGAGGACGGTTGGGCGCGCCGCCGCATCGACGTCTCCCGTGAAGGCGGCGAGTTGCCCGGGGGCGCCGCCCGCCTGCAGGGGGCCGCCCAGCGCGCGCACCAGAGCGCCAATCCCCAGCGCGAGCCGCCCCGTGGGACCCCGGGCCGGACCTGCATTGGGACGCGAGCGCCGTCGTCCATCGCCAGCAGGCGCTCCGCGCTGGCGGCCAGCTGGCGTCGCGCGACCGGCGCCCACGCGGGCGCCAACGCGTCGAGGGCGCGACCCAAGCATTGTCCAGCTGCAGCTGTCCAGGTCGTTGAGTTGGAAAGGTCCAGGGCGAGCAAGCCCTTGTCCCGGTTGGCCTGCAGCGCGCGCCGTTGCGGGGGGCACCGCGGCCTCTGCCCCGCCCAGCGACCCCGCGCCACGGTCCAGCGCGGAGGATGCTGCGTGCGCCTGGATCGCGGGCCCGAGGAGATTCGCCCGGCGGCCCCGCGCGCTTGCAGGCGGGTCGGGGGCGGAGGCCGCCAACTTCAACGCTTCGCCCGCATTTTTCGTGCGCGGCGCGCCGCCCGCTGCCCCGCGCGCCCGCCTTCCACCGGGACTGCCGCACATTCTGCTGCGGCGGCATGCCCTTGCCTGCGCCCCCGGCGCTCCGCTTCGCCAGCCTCCGCGCCCAGGCGGCGCCCGCTGGCGCTCTGGCGGGGGGGCCCTCGGCCATCGCCCCTCCCCCGCGCGCCTCGCGCGCCGACGGAGCATGACCCCCCCCTCTGAATGCATCGCAGATGTTTCTCGATCATCATCATCCATTCTGCTGTTGCGTTGCTCAGTCTGCCGCGAGCGCGCCGCCGCCCGCCCGGGCTCGAGGTCGCGGGTGTAAACTTCGCGCAGCACAGCTGAGTTCAGTTGAAGCTCGCGGCGTCTGGCCGCGAGCGATTATATAGCGCGAGGGCAGGAGGTGCCCTTCACAATTCGCTTGGAAAGGCATCAGACTCTTGATCTTCGAGAGAAGAGTTTTGGACCGAGGAGCGAGGTTACTTCGGCAGCGTGATCGAGGACCTCTCGAGGCTCTCTCGGATTCTGATTGGTAGCGGAGCCAGTGGTTGTCACGCCGCGGGCCCCCACCAGTCTCGCCAGGATGGCGTCCTCGACGGGAACCGCGCCGTCGGCCAGAGTGGAGGCCCCATCATGGAATGGCGAGGCATACAAGTTGACGGGCAATCGCTTCGAGGTGTCGATGTTCGCGAAGAGCATCCGGGTGAACGAACGCTGCGTCTGCGTGCCGCGGTTGGCGCTGGCCTCGGGGCCTCGGGTCCGCAGCGCAGTGGGGGGCTGCCCGGCGATCGACGGCGTGGATCGGGTTGACGACGACGGCGGGCTGGTCGGCCGGGAGGAGGTTTTCGATTGTGCGTTGGAGAAGCAGACTACGCGGGCCTCAACGAAACAGGTCTGCTAGCGGAGAAGTTCTGCTTGAAGGTTGGTCGCAACTCGGGCGAGACCTTCCAGGACTGGGCCGCCAGGTTCGAGCCAAAGGAGAGAGAGCTGCGTTCACATGCGTCCACCCCGCCCACCGCATGCCCGTGTCGGCACACCCCTCCGACAGTTCGTGGCACCATAGGGGGCTCCGCCCAGGGCCCCAGTTGCCGCGTTCACATGCGCCCACCCCGCCCACCGCATGTCCATTTCGGCACACCCCTCACACCCAGCACTGGCCCCGGGCCCGCAGCGGTAGTGCCGGTGCGCGGACGTCCGCTTGAGGACCGCGGAGGCGGTCGAAAACCCGCGCCCTCCGCGGCGCTCTGCGTCGCGGGCCCGCTGAACTTCGCGGAGCTCGGGGCGGGGCTCCGGCAGCTGGCGGGGCTGGAACGGCAGCCAGGGCCGGGGCGACCATTGGCGCAATGATCGGAGCTGGTGGAGATTCGGTGAATGACCCGTCTGAAATTTTCGGAACTGTGCTCCGAGCGCGCTGGTGCGCCCAGGCGCGACGGCGGTCCGAGGGCCATGTGGGCCATGCGCGGGGCGGCGGGCGCCCGCGCGCACTTTCTTCCCACGCGGGGCACGCCGGCTGTCGTGGCTTATTCCGCGGGGTTTTGTACCGAACGCCTTTCCCTCCCCGTGGCGCTGTAAAATATTTTTTCGGGTTGGCGCCAGGGGGGAGGGGGGCCGAAGTGCCCTCGGGAATGGGTCTGACCCAGGCCCCCGGGACGCGCTGCAACCCAGCTGGCGCGCCCCGCCGCCATTCGGGGCACCTGCCACTGCTGACGCCCACTTGCTCGCGGTAATGTCGCGCCGGGAGGCCGCGTGGAGAGCAACTCCCAACGCCCCCCTCGCCGCGTTCCCCCTCCCCGCCACTTCCCTCCAAACGAAGGTTGGCAGGGCCAGCGCGGAGCGACCTCAGCCGCTTGCGCTTTCAAGTTAAAAAGGGACCGATCGCGCGCGCGCCCTCCCCTCGCCTGGATCGGGCGCGCCCGTTTGATCGCATCGCATACACACCCTGGCACATTCGCTTACCATGCCAAATTAAGCAATAGCGGGGGGCACATCATATCCGCGTCGCTACTTAGGATCTATCCGAGCACAATATCCACACAGACACTTTGATCAGTAACATCAATAACCGATTCGCCGCGTGCGAATGTTGCTTGCCTGAACCCATGATGAATAGGCATAGTGCGTTTCTTCACTGCTATGTTTCTTGCTTTCGACTGATGGTGCTACTGCTGCCTCTTCTCCTCCATATCTTCATCACCACCATCCTCACCATCACTTGCAGCAGCAGCATCATCAGCAGCAGCAGCAACATCATCCCCCATCCTGGTGTTGTCCCCCCTCCAACCATGCAGATTCCCCCCTTTCTGCTCCCATTCTCCTCACCCCCTCCTGCTGGTCCCTCTTCCGCTGGCTCCTCTGCTCGGCCTCGTTAGAGGCCGCCTGGGTGCTCACCAACATCGCGTCAGGCACCGCGGAGCAGACGCGGGTGGTCGTGGAGATGGGGGCGTTGCCTATCTTCGTGGAGATGGGGAGGGGGAGGGGGGGGCGGCAGGAGGAGCAGAAGGAACGGTGGGACGACGAGGAGAATGATGGACAGGAGCTGGGAAAGGATGAGGAAAACGATGAGGAGGAGGAGGCGGGGGAAAACGGCCGAAGGACGAGGGAGCAGGATGCTATAAAGATGGACAAAGGGGGGATCTGAACTCGTATACCCGAACAGTTTACGCCATTCCGCCGGTTCCCCGTAAATAATGGAAGGCCGTCTGGTCAAGTGGTTGGTCGATGTGGGTGTTTGCAAATGGAGGAGAGACGCAGTGAGCCCGCAAAGCGGGGTTCACGGAGGGCCTCCACGGGGGGGCGAGCACGCAGATCTCCCAATCATTGTGTGTGTTGGGGGGTATGGCCTGGACACGTGTGAAACCGAATGTTTGGACCTGTTTCGTCACCGTTGTAGGATCTTTGGGGGGCCGTCCTCTTGGAGCTCTTATGGGGCTCGCAATGTTGGCGTACTGTCCAGGGTCTTGGTGTCTTTGGGGGAGTTTTGGGGCCGCTGGGGGGAGTTTGGAGCCATGCTGGGTCCTCTTTCCAAGCAAGCTGGGAGCTGTTTGGGGCAACATTTGTGCAAAGTGCGTGTTGTGTTGTTTTGGGAAGGGGATGGTGGGGGGGATGTTGGCATTGTTCCTTTTTTGTTGCTGGCCGGGTGTGGGAAGGGGTGTTTACCAGCATTGATCAGAGATAAACCCCTCCCCGAGCAGGGGAATGATGGGTTTGGGAAAAAGGGGGGAACAACCTACTTATAGCATATGTGTCCAGAGGACTTGTGGGGGTGGAACACATCCAGGCTTTCGGAAGTGAGCTCATGAGAAAGCAGTGGGTTGTTTTGCCATTCTGCCAAACGAAGCCATGCGATCTACACGCGCGCGCATGTCGAACTCGTTGAAAATCATCGTGCACCCGCAAACTCTGCGAACTTATTGAGCTATACCATGCAGGTCACACGCGCGAATTAATTTGTATTCTAAGCATGTTGACATACATGTGTTCGTAACCGTACGCAACAACGGCCGGCTGCTGTTCAATAGCGACTGTCAGAGTTTCTGCGCGCGCATTTCCTCGTCATCCTCATCAGTATCATCGCCATCATCATCGCCAACATCACCAGTTCCATCGTAATTATCGTTATCGTCAGCATCTTCATCAACCTCACCAGCGTCGTCATCAGGTAATGGAAGAGGTTCGAAACCCCCCAGGGGGCCCGTGGGGGGAGGGGTCCCCCCCCCCGGCGCAAGAATGCGTCGTCGTAGTAGTTTGCGGGCGGCGAGTAGGGGGAAGGGGGGAGGGGGCGCGAGGGTCACATTGCAACCAGAGCGGTCACTTTACAACCAGAGCGGTCACTTACATCCCAGCGCGGGTTCCTTCACGGCCGGTCAATGCTGGCCAACCTCATGGACATCGAGGAGGCGATGCTCCACAATTCTCTGGTCTACGAGTCCTCGGCGGCGGTGTTTTTCGATTTCGAGGCCGCGTTCCCGAGCGTCAGCCAGGAATTCTTGATGGAGGTGATTTCCGCGCGTGGCTGGCCTACGTGGTGCACTTGTTTGGTCCGCGCACTCTATTGGAACAACCGCTGCAATATCGTCGCTGGCGGGGCGAAGTTCGATGGATTTACTCTCACAGCAGGGGTGCGCCAAGGCTGCCCATTATCCCCCCTGCTGTTCGCGGTGCTATCAGATGTTCTTTTTCGGAGACTCGCCCGTCACGTTCCTGATGTTTTACCGCGCGCCTATGCCGACGACCTGGCGGTCGTGCTCTCGCCCGGGAGGAGAGACGCCCCGATCTTGGAGCACATGTTCGAGGAGTACGCCCTGCTCTCTGGACTCCGGCTTCACCACGGCAAGTCGGTATGGGTGCCACTGTCGTTGGGCGACTTAGACCAGGTGCGGATTCAGCTCCACGCGGCGGCCCCCACCTGGAGCGACTTTACAATCCGTCGTTATGCCACCTACCTGGGTTTTGCTGTGGGGCCAGAGCGCGCGGAGCATTCTTGGACAAAGCCCTTGGACAAATTCGTTACGCGAGCCCGGATCTGGAGAGACATTGGATGTGGCTTGTTGTTGACGCTTCTGGCTTACCGCACATACATATTCCCGGTTCTCGGCTTCGTGCTTCAACTTGACCGGCCCCCCGCTGATTGGGATGACTATGAGCAAAAGGCGTGCACTATTCTCTTCCCGGGTCCGCGGGGGTGGGCGCCTCCCGCGGCCCTCCGGAGCTTGCACACCCTCGGCTTCCAGTCCGCGCTCATTGACGCCCGCGCGACTGCGGCGGCGGCGAAGTGCCGGGTCTACCACTGGGAGAACGTGGCGCACGGCGGCCTCCAAGTCCGCCGACGAACCCGGGCATTGGAGCACGTGCGAGGGAGCTCCGACTACGTGATGCGGCAGGCACGATGGCACCACTGGTACCAGCACAATTTCTTCACCAACCTTGACCAGGCCCACGGGCTGCTTCAGCAGAAGGCGACGAGCGCAGGGCTGACGACGGCTGAGCTGATGCAGGGTGCTGCTGCGGAGCCCCCTCCGCGGAAGCAATGGCAGAAGCGTTGCCGAGTTCTCTTGGAAGACCCGTCCCCGACTGGGGCGGTCCGCCACCTAAGCCGCTGCCTGACTCGCCTGTCCATTCCGCTCTTACCGGGTCGCCGCCTGGAGCGGGCCACCTGTGCCCTCCGCGGATTGGCGCGCCTGGTACCTCCTCGAGTCTGGGCGTCCAGTTTTCGCGCGCTCTGCAACGGCTTGGACACCAGCCACCGCATGCAACGACGCTTGAATTGCGTTTTTGGTTGCGGTGCTGCCGAGGACAGCCTGCGACACTATGCTTTCTGCCCGCGGGTCGCGGATTTTAGCCGGAGGCGGTTGGGCCTCCTTCCTCCTCCTCCTCCTGATCGCTTGTCTAGCTTTATTATTTTAACCCCTCCGTTCCGCGATGACACGGCCAGTGAACTTGCTCGCCGCGCCCTGGCCGCGTACGCAGTGTACGCTGCTGGAAACGCCGCCCGCCACGGTCAGACTGCCGATGCGCAGGAAACCTTGGTGCAGTATGCGCGCGAGGCTTGCGCGTCACACGCCGGCCTGGCGAACATTGTGGTTCCCCTCTCCTCCCCTCTGCCGGTTTGTCTCGTCGTCGTCGTCCTCCCCCTCCTCCCTCTCCTCCCCTCGGCGCCCGGTGCCCGGGCTTCCCAGGGCTCCCAAGTGGTCCCCTTGGGGCCCCTACCGGGTTCCAAGTGGTACCTTGGGCGGCTCGAAATCCAGCCCGGATTTAACACCGTCCTTCTCCTTGTTGGGGAGGTTGTTGTGTTAATTGCGTGTTGGTTTTCGGTCTCTCTGGGTACCTCTTAGTGCCCGTTTGGGGCCCTCCCCGGGGCCTCTTGGGCCGGCCAGTGAGGTCGTTGGGCGCTCTTCTCGAATCCAGGCTTGCATTCAGTAGCTTCGATCGTGCCACGTGGACCTGGCAATGGCTCGCCGGCGGCCGCCGCCTCGCGATTTCCACACTGGACGTGTGGGCATACGTTTTGTCAATTTGTCCTCCTCGCTTCCTCGGCCTCGTCCTTCCTCCCTCCTCCCTCCCTCCTCCCTCCCCTGGGCATCGTGGTGTCACTATGTCGGTGCCGGATGTGCCAGCCGTTCGGACGACGAGTCCACGCTGGGCACTCTCAGTGTCGTTTTATGCGCGCGGGCCAGTGTTCCCCTCCTCTCCTCCTCGTCCTCCCGTTCTTCCTCCTGCTTCCTCCTCCTGGTGCAGGGGGGGAATTCGTTACTTTTCTTTGAACTCGGCTTGAGGTGTGTGGCGGCGTCCGCGTTTTGAAACCTGCTCTTGTGGCTTGCGGCCCGCCCCAGCAGAATGTCGGACTTTAAGTTTTCGTGTTAGTGCACGGTGCTCAGGGTCAGATATATAACATCCGGCAGCTCAGGGTTGTGCTCGATAGGAGTTGGATTCTTGACCGAAGTGTTTTAGGAATTCCAGTGGTGCATCTCTGTCGCCTCCCGGGGGGGGGGGGATATGACCGGAGCCCATTTGGGGTGACGTTAACCCGGCCGGCGTTTTTTTGATTTGGCTTATTTCGAGTTCGAGCCTTCATCCAATGGGTGCGGTGGAAAAAAAAACAAACAGCTGGGGCACTGTACAACCAGCATGGGTTTTCCCAGAAGGGCACTTTACGACCAGGAAGGCCACTTTACAAGCAGGCGAGTAAGCGCACATGAGCGACACATTTTCTTCAATTTCCGAAATCTCCGTGGGCCCACGTAAGGGGGACATTTCGCTCTCTGAAGCGTGTTGGTTGTAAAGTGGCCCGTCGGAGGCGAGAATCTGTAAAGTGGCAGATTCCGAATTGGATCCAAAAAGGATCCTAATTGAATCCGGATGGCACACTTCCCACGGGATCCTGTTATGAAACCCACTGGTGCTCAACAAGATTCTTCGATATGGGGTATACGGATGTCCTTTTTGAGTCCGATAGGGATGTTTCTTATTGAAGCCCGCTGCGGCCCTCCCTAATGGGAACATATTGGAAACCTCATGGAATTACAACTAAGAAACCTTCCTATTGAAATCCTGGGGGAAGCGCACTGCGGGTGCTATATGGAAATCCGGTGGGTATTCTTGTGGGTTCTCATTCGAAAGCAGTAGGAACCGTCTTCCTTGGAATCCCATCAGAACCAGATAAATACGAAGGAGATCGCATTGGAATTCAATCGGAATCCTTCCTTTTCGATCCATGCGGGCAGTAGCATGATCCCATCAGGACCCAGACTCAGCAAAAACCGGCCCTCGATGACTCATAGTTTGCCCTGATTGGGGTCCTATTCTTATTCCTTGTGGTCTCCAGAAGGAGCTATTGGAACCCAATTGAGATCCAATAGCGATCCTCCCGCTACAGGCTGGTGACAGGCCTGGGCGGTTGGAATTTTCTTACACCCATGCCTGAAATCTGCATCGTTTTCTTGGAGCCCCATAACCTCTGCCTGAAAATCCTGTTTCTTCTGGGCGTAGAGAACAGTAAGCGTTCGCATGCAGAGGAACGCGCGCGCTCCCAGGAGAGCGGACATGTGGCAAAGAAAAGGGTAAACTTCTAGCCAATAAGTGTGGGTCCAAATCGTTGCGTAGTAATCACTGTTTGTTCTCGCGCCTCATCGTCTGGCAACGACGCACCCGTGTGTTTTCGCATGCGCGGAAGCATGGGCACCTAGGTAAGCGGAAATGTGGCCAAGCAGCCATGGGTAATTTTCTAACCAATTCGTGTGGATTTCAAATTGTTTTTTTTTGCGCATAAGCAATCATAGTTGTCTTCGCGCCTCATCGTTTGACAATCCGAAAACAACATGATTCCATACGTTGCGAAAACATGAGACAACTTTCGTCCTCGCGCCCCACCGTTTGGCAATCGCAGAATCGTAGTTGTCGCGTTCGCGGTTGCACGCGTACCCAAGGGCGGAAAAGGTTTTTGTTGTGGTACCATGGTTGGCAGCCACGAAAACCGCATGTTTTCGCAATTGCGAGCATGCGTGCCCAGGACGGCGGAAATGTGGCCAAGCAATCGGTGGTAACATTCGTGCCACTACTTGTGGATGCAAGTTTGTGGTTTTTTGGCATCACAAACAACTTTTGTTTTCGCGCTTCACCGTACGGTAATAATAATGCACACACATATATATTCTCATACGCACCTCTCCGAGGGAGTAGAGCTCAGAGGCGATTAATGCGTCCGTCGTTCGCGATTTTTCTGGCCGTTTCGCTCGGGACATCCTCGAAATTCTGAAAATCGGTGGCACCCCTCACGCAGATCGTGACGTCAGGGTGCAAAAACACATAGGATTTCCAACATTGTATCATAAAACCTTCAAGAACACATGGTAATTTCAATGATTTTGACTCCGATTCTCAGAGAATGGCGGTGTCGCCTGAGACATCCTCCCAAAATCGAGCCCCAGACCCCTCCTCGGAGCCTCCTGGGGGCCTCCTGGAACCTCCTGGGGCCTCCTGGGGCTTTCTGGACCTTCTGGTACCCCAGACCCCGCCTCGGAGCCTCCTGGAGTTCTCCTGGGCCTGCTGAGGCCGCCTGGGGCCTCCTGGGGCCTCCTGGGGCTTCAGAACTACATGCACACACAGAGACACAAATCACGCCCAACACATCACACGCTAGACAAACATAACATACACACACACACACAACACCGACAACACGCAAAAAGCACGCACCACACAAAGCACACATCACACACACACACACAACACTCACAATCCTGGGGCCTCCTGGAGCCTCTCCTGGTATCCAAGTCGGGCCTCCTGAGGCTTCCTGGGGGGCCCTGGTACACACATCGCAAGGTGTGGCAACCCCACTTGCGCTCGAGTGCGACTTCGCTGTTGCATGTCACTCCTGCTTCAAACGCCCCTTCAGCTTGTTGTATGAGCCTGGGCACACACGTGCCACTTGTATATTACACTGTTCTCAACGTCTGTAGTGCTGTCGCTCATCGGCCTCCCGTGAGTGTTGAATGTTTGCCAAGCGCCCTTCACCGTCGTGGGCGCTTTGGCTCAAGTCTTAATTTGCGGCTCGCGCCGCCGTGTGAGCAGCTCAGAGAAGGCACGCTTCGCCTGGGTGATTGCCCGAGATCTCTTCAGTTACTGGAGTCGGCCAGAGCCGACCATCTGCACGTGCCAGTGTCCAGAAGTCACGGTCACTTGCCCCAGCTCTGAGTGTAGCAGTCATTTGGAGGTGATTCGTGAATTATCGTACGAGCAGGTGCGACAGGCGACCGGCACCAGGTGCCCAGAGTGTGACGACGTGTCGTGCGTGCCCTTTCCTTGGACGCTCATCCTCGTGCTGATCGCCCTCATCCCGACCGTCGGGTTCGTGGGCTTCCTCGTGGGCAGCAGCATCTCACGGTGCAAGCGGGCGACAGAAGGCACCTCGGAGACCACCTCGGCAGGCGGGAGACGGACCTTCGGGCCGTTCACGCCGGCCACCCTCGCAGCTCTTGAGCGCTAGCCATGGCGGCCGCTGCGGCCGCCGCACACCGAGCCCTGGATATACCAGAAAAACAGGTGCTCATCAATTTTGACGATGACGCCAACGGCCTGCGCTGGCATCACCGAATACTTCTCATCAAGGGTGGAGACGGACGTTGGGTGGTCGCGACCCCGACATGGAGTATCCAGCTGGCCGATCTGTCGCGACATCACATCCGGGTGCTGCGACGGGGGATGCCAGTCGAGCGGGACTACCTGCCGGAGGCCTTCCTGTTCGACCCGAACGCCTCAGACGCAGAGCTGGCGCGGGCTCGGGCCGAGGCCCTCGAGTTGGCGGAGATCGCTGGCTTTGACCTGTCGGCGGTGCAAGCTCAGGGTGGTGGCGCCGCGCCCGCCCAGGAGGCGGCCTGGCGAGTCGCCGACCCTGCGTCCCCGGCCTTCGGGGAGGAGGTGCCCGTCGGAGCGATGCGGGACCAGGAGGCCTCCGTCATCAAGGGTGACGTCGCTCTTCTCAGGCTCGACGGGAAGTGGACCTTCGCCCAGAAGGTCATCCCCTCCGAGCACGAGGCGTGGCTCAGAGAGAAGCGAGTCGGGCCGGGGCGGGACCCCCGGCTGCTGGCCGACACCAGGGACAAGTCCTCTCAGAGGTTCCTGGACGCCGAGACCGCGCTCAAGATGATGCGCCGGGTGAAGCAGCCCCTCCCGACGTTGGACGGGCCGCCGGCTCTGGACGAGTACGCGGAGGGGCCCACTCGGGTGGGGTTCAATTTCGTGACGCACAACCTCGACTGGGAGGCCAAGAGCGGGGTGGCGCCGAAGGGCGCCGTCGCCCGCGAGCACAAGTTCGTGAGCTCGTGGCTCTATCTCATGCTCACGACCGACCAGCTGGACATCAGCAACCTTCTCTCGGCTGAGCTTGCCGCCCGGCGCTTGATCCAGATCGAGAGTGCGGTTCGGCGCAACCCGAAGGCGCCGGACTTCGACGGACTCGACATGGTGATGGCGACGCCGATCGGGCCGGGCGGGGAGGTGATGACTCGGGAGTTCACGAGGTGGATTGCGGAGAGGCAGAAGGACGAGGGCTTCTTGTTGAAGCAACAGAGGCTGTGGCGCGAGGAGCGAGCGGCCGACGACAAGCGGCAGAGGGACGGCAAGACCGGCGGGAAGTCGGAGCACGGTCCCAATGCCGGCGACAAGAAGTAGTATGCATGGGCTTCCCTCTGGTGATGCGGCGCCTCGCGGCCCGAGAGGCACGCCGCAGAGGATCCAGGGGGCTTTCTCGGGCTCGCAGCTTGGGCGCCGCCAGCACGGTGACCCGCTGCCAGTTTTGGTACCTCCTCAAGGGCGACTTGACGCCCTACGTGACCACCGGCGTTACCTACAGCAGCGGCTTCGGCGTCGGTGGTATCGCGAGCGGCGGGTGAACTCCGTTCTCGGCGCTCTCAACGCGCTGCAGGAGGGCCCGTCGTGTCCCTTTCGACGTGCTGATGAGGGACCACACTCAGCCTTTCGGCCGCCTCTCACTGGAACGCAGGACTCCGTGCGCCAGCGAGTTGGGCGGCTTGTTTCAAGTGCTGGAGACGCTCCAGCCGACCTCAAGCCGCACGAAGCCCTCCAGGAGCTTCTGCGCGTGAAAGACTTGTACACTGTGGAGCCGAGCCACCTCGGGAGCTTCGACTTCGACCGTGTGAAGGTGCTCTCGGCTGGCGTGTCTGTCAAGGACATGGAAGACCTGCTGCCCTCCGAGCAGCGGGCTATGTTGGCAGACCCAGAGGGCAAGATTTTGAGGGACTCGTCCGAGCTCGAGTACGACTCTGGAGCCTTCGCGCCGTACTGGGACCCGAAGCTGCGCTTCGACACCTCGGAGCGGCGGCGTCTCATCCTTCGGCTCGCGGAGTTGGGGCTCGTCGGGTTCCGCACCTCAATTCGGGCACGCATCGGTATCTTCGTGGTCAAGAAAAAAGATGGTCTACAGCGGCTGATCGTGGACGCACGGGAGCCTAACAGGTTGTGTCGACGCCCTCCCCACTCTTGGCTTGGCACAGTGACCGCGCTGACGGGGGTTGACCTCTCGGACTCAGCGATCAGGGCCGCAAGTCAGGATGATGGCGACCTCAGTTGGGTGCAGCCGTCGGCGGGCAGCGTCGACCTGTACAACGGGTTCTACCAGTTTCGGAACCGTCGCATGGGCTCGCTGTTCGGGATCGACTTCGCGGCCAGGGCCGACTACTGGGGGATCTCTGAGGTCTACTGTGAGGCGACGGGCTCCTACCTGGGCGTCTCCGCGGACACCCCCGTCTTCCCTGTCTTCGAGGGGATGGCCATGGGCTGGAGCTGGGCCCTGTACTTCTGCCACGCCACCACCTCCGCCGCTGGCGGTGACAGCAGCGTGGTCGTCGAGGACAGGCACGCGGCACCGACGCCGACACCCAGCCTGGCCGTCCGGCCCCCCTACGTCGACAACGCCAACGTCATCGGGATCACCGCCGAGTCGACGCAGCGGGCCCTGGAGCACGTAAAGCGGGACTTCGACGCGAAGGCCCTCGACTTCCATGAGGAAAACGTTGCCTCGCCAGAGCTCCAACTACTGGGGGTCGTGTTCGATGGCGTCCGACGACAGATCCGGCCTCTACCGCGACGCACCTGGCGGCTCCACCTAGCCTTGCAGGAGGTGATCAGGAGGGGCTTCGCCAGCGGCCGGGTGGTCCAGATCCTCGTAGGTCACCTCGTTCACCACTTCCAGCTGGTCAGGGCCGCCCTCGCGAGTCTCGACAAGGTCTGGGCCTTCATCGGGGAGCACTGCGACGACGAGGCGGGGCTCTGGGACTCGGTTCGCTGGGAGCTCGAGGTCGCGGGCTGGCTGGTCTTCATGGCCGGCGTCGACCTGGGCTCGGAGCCGGCGCCCGTGGCCTTCTGCGGGGATGCCTCCTCCAAGGGCTACGCGCTGCACGTCGCAGAGATCTCCGACGCCGAGTACCGCGAGGTGGCCGCCTACCGTGAGCGCTGGCGTTTCGACCTTGTCGAGCGGGAGTCCGCGGGCTGGGGGCCTGCGTTGCCCTGGGCCGCCGCCTGGCGTGCTCAACACGGGACTGGCGCATGCCCGCAGCTGGGGCACCTGGAGTCTGGAGACGGCGCCTCCCAGGGATGGCGCCGACCCTGGCGCCAGCTTGACGAGATCGAGCGCCCCGCTTCGGTGGTCGGCATCCCGCCGCTGCCTGACGCGCTGGTGGACCCGGCGCGGTGGCGACGTGTGGTGCGTGGAGGCTGGAGGTACGACACCGCGATCCACGAGAAGGAGGGCCGCGTGATGCTGATGGGCCTTGTCCGAGCCAGTCGTGAGGTTCGATTCCACGGATGTCGGCTGCTCAGCATCGGCGACAACCTGGCCTGCATCTGCAGCTTCGAGAAGGGCAGGGCGAAGTCGTACTGCCTCCATCGTCTCTGTCAGAGGGCCGGGGCTTTGACAATTGCGTGTGGCCTGATTTGGACCCAACGCTACCTGGAGACCAAGAGGAACCCCACTGACGAGGATTCGCGTGCTGCCGACCGCGGAGAGGTCGGCGCTGGTGAGGCTCAGCTCGGACGAGCTGGGCGAGCTCTTTTGCGCAGTGGCCGCGGCTCCGCGGTGGCGCCAGCTCGGGCAGCGCCGAGCCGCCGAGTGCGCGCCGTGGCCGCCCCGCCCATCACCAGCCGCCGGCTGGGGCGGTGTGGGCCCCGCCTGTCGCCCCCCAGTGGAGAGCGCGCCAGTTCCAGTCCCGAAAAGGAGGCCAGCCATGTTGCATCTGCTCGTCGTCGATCTCAGCCCGTCTTCCTCGAAGTGTTCGCTGGGCATGCTACACTTTCGGCTGCTGTGAGCGACGAGGGTCTGGGAATCGGGATGCCCATCGAGATCCGTCGAGGCCCTCATCATGATCTAGGAGATCGACGGCTTCAGCGTCTCTTGAAAAACCAGATCCGTCGTGGAAGAGTCTGGGCCCTCCATCTTGCTACCCCCTGCACCGTCTGGAGTGTGGCTCGTCGTACTGGGACTTCGTCGACCAACTGGGGTACGTCGTTGGCTACCTTTACTAGAGCCCTTCTCAGGCTGTGTCGTCAACACGGGGTGCTGTTCACACTCGAAAATCCGAGATCGTCGGGATTGTTTCGTTGGGAGCCTGTTCGTCGTGAGCTCGATCGTGCTG
Source organism: Prorocentrum cordatum (assembly GCA_963575745.1). NCBI lineage: Eukaryota > Dinophyceae > Prorocentrales > Prorocentraceae > Prorocentrum > Prorocentrum cordatum. The sequence continues at coordinate 227,568 of CAUYUJ010001148.1, read as the reverse complement.
GAGCCCACTTCGTTCGATATGATAACTGCGCCTATGGAGCTAACTACATGAAGCCGACCTGTATCGCTACCAACATCCCCGAAATGAAACAGTTAAGTCGGTTGTGTCCTGGAAATCATTATCATGAACACTTGTCTGGGAAAGTAAAGATCGCCGTCAATGGGAAGTCGACTTGGGCCTGGAAGACCACGTTGGCTGGGCTGTACCCTCCCCGTCTATGCAGGGCCTATGCTCAAATTTTGAGGAGGATCGCGCCAGCCAGTGCCCTACATGCCTCTGATCTGGAGTGGTGGGAGTCTCTCATGGCAGGAGCCACCAAGAAGCCGCTCCCCGCCGAGCCGTGGATCCCACGCTGCCCGCGCGCCTTCCAGTCGCCGTGGGGCCGTGCCGCCAGCACCTGGGGCGGCGAGCGCCGCTGGATCGGGCCGCGACGAGGTCGAGACCGCCCTCGAAGCGTCTCGTGTGGGTGTGGAGCGGCGGCGTGCACTGCGCAGGGCTGCCAGGCGTCGAGTCGCGGGTGAAACCCCAGGCGACGGCTACCTGGAGCGGCCCACCGTGTCGGCGGCAGTGGCAAGGCAGTATCGTCTCTCGGAGGCCTCTTTCGTGGAGTGGGCCTCCGAGGCCAATCGCTGCGCCGACCCAGCCTCCCCAGCCGCTGTCGACCTCTCGCTTTCGGCGTACTTCGATTACCTTTACCTGGATGGATGCGAGCCGTGGGAGGGGCGGCAGGCCCTGTACGGGTTTGCACACGCCCACCGGTTCCCGCGGCCCAAGGACACCTTCCCGCACGCCGTGAAGGCGCTCGCTGGCTGGCTTAAGCGTGCACCCGAGTCCAGTCGCGATCCCTGCCCGTGGGAGGCGCTCGCGCTGCTGGCCACCTGGTTCATCGGGCTCGGGGACCTCGCTGGCGTCCTGGCCGCTGCGTGCGCCGTGGTGCAGTTCGACGTCTACGGGCGGCCCTCCGCTACGCTGTCCCTGACGCTGGACCACATCGTCTCGGGCTCCAGTGCCGCCAACCGCCGCTACAACCAGCTCGCCGTCATCATGGCGCCTAGCGGTCTAGGGCGCAAACCAGCCAAAAACCAGCAGTACGATGACACAGTGATCGTGGGTGGGATGAGCCCGGAGCGTGCCTGGATCAGGACCGTGCTAGAACGTCTCATCGCCCGAGCTAAGCGGCTGAAGCTAAGCTCGCTTTTTGCAGGTCTGGATTTGCCGACGTACGAGGCTCTTTTTCGTCGTGGTTCTCAGGCGCTGTCGTTACAGTCTCTCCGCCTGTGTCCACACACCGTTCGCCATGGCGGCCCGTCGGTAGATTTTTTGGAGAAGCGAGGCAGTCTTGAGCTCATAAAGCGGCGAGGGCACTGGCTCTCGGATCGGTCTGTCGCCCGCTACGGAAAAGAAGGCAAGCTACTTCGCCAGGTGAATAGGATGTCAGCGCAGCAGCAGCGCAATGGCAACCGCGCGGCTGCTGCTCTCCCATCCCTGCTCGACCTTTCGCTTGCTCGCATCCTGAATACCCGCCCTCCCTGACCCTAGAACCACATATGGGATATGGGGCTTTGTGCACGATCCAGCCGGCTGGACTTTTTTGCTGCCTCTCTGCTCAGAATGATCTGCCGGTTCAGTCATCTTGTTTCAGTGTGTGCAGCAACGTATCCAGCTCGCTCGTGCTTTGTCCTGTTGTGAAGTTTGTTGTGTGGCAACAATCGGCTGGAAAATAGTGATATCGCTGGGCTTCGCCTTTAATCTCACGTCTGGCCTCGAGTCGCCGACTCGAGTCATCTGGGAGGCCACCTTGTACAACGCAGTGCTATTACACTGTTCTCAACGTCTGTAGTGCTGTCGCTCATCGGCCTCCCGTGAGTGTTGAATGTTTGCCAAGCGCCCTTCACCGTCGTGGGCGCTTTGGCTCAAGTCTTCCCAATCCCTCCCACCCTTGGGGGGCTTTGTGCACGATCCAGCCGGCTGGACTTTTTTGCTGCCTCTCTGCTCAGAATGATCTGCCGGTTCAGTCATCTTGTTTCAGTGTGTGCAGCAACGGTGCCAGCTCGCTCGTGCTTTGTCCTGTTGTGAAGTTTGTTGTGTGGCAACAATCGGCTGGAAAATAGTGATATCGCTGGGCTTCGCCTTTAATCTCACGTCTGGCCTCGAGTCGCCGACTCGAGTCATCTGGGAGGCCACCTTGTACACGCAGTGCTATATATATATATATATATTATATATATATATATATATATATATATATATATATAAACATGTCTTCGCCGTGGCGGAAGCATGCGTGCCCAGGAGGGCAGGAATCTGGTCAAGAAATCGTTTGTAGAAACCTAGCTAATGCATTTGAATGTCAAATTGTGCGTTTTGCAAGGCCATGTTTGTTCTCGCGCCCCATCGCTTGGCAACCGCATAGCTGATTGTTTGCGCAGTTGCGGAAGCATGCGTACCCAGGAAGATGGCACGTGCCCAAGAATTGTTGTATTAAGTTCTAGCCAATGCATGGGGATTTAGATTGGTATTGTCTGGCACCGCAATCATTGTTGGTTCTCGCTTTGCAGAGGCTCAGAACGCTCAGGCGCTCGGAAGCCTCTGCAAAGCGAGTGGGCGTTCAGAAGTCTGTGCAAAACGCCCAGGCGTTCAGAAACCTCTGCAGAGCGCTCAGGCGCTCAGAGGCCTCTGCAGAGCGCTCAGGCGCCCAGAAGCATCCGCAAAGCGCTCAGGCGCCTAGACGCCTCTGCAAAGCGACCAGGCGCCCAGAAGCTTCTGTAACGCGTTCAGGCGCTCAGATGCCTCTGCAGAGCGCTCAGGTGTTCATGGGCCTCTGCAGAGCGCTCAGGCGCGCAGGTGCCTCTGCATAACGCTCAGGCACACAGATGCCCCTGCAAAGCACTCAGGCGCTCAGGCGCTCAGATGCCTCTGCAAAACGCCCAGGCGTTCAGAAGCCTTTGCAAAGCGCTCAGGTGCTCAGATTCCTCTGCAAAGCATTCTGGCGTTCAGAAGCTTCAGACGCCCCTGCAGAGCGCGCGCGCGCGCGCGCTTCTGAAGGCTGGTTGTAAAGTGGCCGTTCTGGTTGCAAAGAGCCCCGCCTGGGTTGTAAAGTGGTCGTTATGGTTGTAAAGTGGGCTGTTTGGGTTGTAAAGTGGTCGTTATGCAAGGAAAACACAATAATTCTATCCTTTGCTGGTTTATAAGTGACCTGTCTCGCTTGTAAAGTGTCGTTCGGGATGTAAAGAAATCGAATCTCGGGGGAGGGGTCGAAACCTTTCTGGGGACCTGGGGAGGGGGCGGGGTGGAGTCGAACCCCCCCGGCGGGCCCGGGGACGAGGGAGGGGTCGGATCTCTGGGTTCTTTGGGAGGGGGGTCGCGCACGGGTAGGAGTTGGGTGGGGGGGTCCCGCCGGTTTCCGACCCCCTCCTCAACGATTTTTGTCGGAAGGGGGGGGAGCCCCCCCCGCGGTTCCTTGACCCCCCATTCAGGGTTTCTTCCAGCACAGTCGTGGTGGATCGCGCTCCCTCATTCGGTTCCACATCCTCCTCTGCCTCTCCCTCCTTCCTCTCCTGCTCTTAGTCCTGCTCGTCCGTTCGCGTGTAGCCGTTTTGGTTCAAATTGCAGTGCCATTTTATGCTCGTTGCGACCTTACTTCGCCAACATGACATGGTCGCTCGCATACGGTAACTGAGTGATCACGGTCATCTCGAGGTCCTAGCTGTACCGAACGAGGGGGTGGGCATGCCGCTGCGCACCGGCTGCATGCTGTGGTTCGTTGTTTTGGTGGGCTCGCAGATGGTGGTGGTGAGTGTTGAGGCGGCGACCAGCGCGGGCGACTATGACAGTGTTTTGTTCATGCAGATGGAGATCACGTGGCAGACGAGAGTGGCACGCTCGGCCAGCCAGACAGTCCAGTTGCCACCTTCCCACATGTCGGTGGAGGGCGTCGTCAGGCACACATCGGTCCCCGACAAGGGAGGCGTCGACATGTCAGAACCGCCTGATTTGGGCGAAGCGGTGCCGATCATCAACTTGGAAGGAGTTCACAGCCACTGGCACGCCTTCATATGGCTCTCTGTCTTCTCGAGCCTATCGCTGCTCTCGACCATGTGCTACTGCGCCCTGGGGTACATCCCAGAGAAGGGCGCCCGCCCGCTTGCGTCCCCGCAAAGAGAGTGCAGTGCCGCAGGTGCCCAGGCTATGGCTGGCTACTCTTGTACGGCGTACGCATCCGAGAAGTGCGACAGCCAGGTGGAGTCTCTGTCGCCCCCTGACGGCAGAGCAAGCTTTGCTGACGGCAGCGCCACCAGCGCCGAGAGAATCGAGCAGTCGGACGACGTGGTACGGCTCAAGAGCAAGAATATAGACGACGATGTGGACGAGCGGGAAATGAAGATGGTATCAAAACACGCAGGGAGAAGGTCGATCAGGAGGAATAGTTGGCACTTGTCCAGGAATTGGGCTGAGACTCTGACTACGGAGGACAGCCACGAGACGATGGGCTTTGCCGCGTTTGCTCTCAACATCGTAGCGGACCTCTGTCCGTCTGGCTTCATATCCATTGCTTGCAGTATGGACGGCATCGGGTATATTCCAGCATTCGGCGTTTTGGTCGCCTCTTGCTGCTTCAGCTGTTACACCATATGGATGGTCTGCAGAACTTGCGAGATCACCAGAAAGTTTGATTTCACTTCACAGTGGGTCGCATGCATCGGACCTGGCGGCCACTGGGTGCCCAACGTTGTGATATGTACCGTAACCGTAGGGGCGCTCCTGTGCTACACGTGCTACTTCGGGGATCTGCTGCAGGAGGTCACGCCAGCTTTCGGTTTCGCCGTGCCACGGTATGCCTGCATCCTCGGGGCATCATTGTTCCCAACGCTGCCGCTCTGTTACCTGGAGAACCTCTCGGCCCTCGCTTACAGCTCGGGTTTCGCCGTCATTGCACTCGCATGCACAATGGTGATCATGACAGTCCGTGCATATGATGGCACATACGTGACAGGGGGTACCTTCTGGAGAGACTTGCCCAAGGGCCTGCGGCCTGAGTTGCCAGGCGATCCTCACATGTGGAAGTTCGGTGGCTCAGCTTTGGTCTACATCAATGTTTCAGCCGCGGCCTTCCACTGCCACTGTAACGCTTGCAAGTATTACCGCGAGCTGCACAAGAGTACGCCCGGACATTTCGGACGCTGCACTATGATGGCCATGGGCATTTGTGCCAGCATTTACGGCGTGACTGCAGTCATGGGTTTCAAGACTTTTGGGTACAATGCCCAGGGCACGATCCTCAAGACTTATTCGATAAATGATTGGCCGATCAACGTTGCCAAGCTAGGGATCGCGTGTTCGCTCATCGCGAGTTATGGCATCATGTTTGCCGCATTGCGAGAGTCGTCTTGCAGCTTGCTAAATCATTTCAGTGGCCAATTGGACGATACGCTAATCTGGGGGCAGGATACCTTGTCGACTATCATGGTGGCCTTTATAGCTGTCATGGCGGTAATCTGCAGGGAATCTGGATTGGTTGATGGTTTCGTCGGCGCTCTCTGTGGAAATTCGGTGATCTATGTTATTCCTGGCCCACTGTACGCGACTTCGGTCGCCGTGTTCTTCAACAGAACGAAGATCAATGTGCTCAGCATCGCCACGTCGATCGGGCTGGTCATGTTTGGCATCGTCTTGACCATTTCTGGTCTCTTCTGCGTCATGTTGTACGAGTTGCCCAGGGTCAACACGCAGTTCAATTCCGTGGTCATCTATGATACCGATGCTAATGGGCGGGTGTTTGCCCTTGACGCCTTCGGCCACAGCGATATTCCGCACCACCAGCCGACTCATCCAGCGTCTGGTTACATCCTCCTGTCTCTAGTGCTAGTTCCGCCTCTAGCAGCATTCGCGGCAGTCATCGTGGGGGCCAGGCACGTCTCCTGAGGGCGCCCTCGCCCTCACCGCTGTCCTCCTTACCCGCTGCTACAGATCTCCCTTCTTTTCCTCCTCGCCCACATCCTTTCGTCTCCCGCTAGTCCCCCCCCTTCCCCGCCCACTCTTCCTGCGCCTTCCGGGCCCCAGGCGCATCGCCGCCCCAAGAGGCATCGTTTGGATGCATCGCTGCCCGTAGATGCTCACGCTGTCATTAGATTGTAACGATTGTGCAGCTTGCACTGCTGGCATGGTCTGCATCGGCGCTGACGCTTGGCCTTCGCCTGCAGCTGCGCATGCCATTGCCCTCATCCGCCTTCTCCCCCCCCTCCTCCTCCTCCTCCTCCTCCTCCTCCTCCTCCTCCTCCGTTGCCATTCTGGCTCAAGGCATTCTTGGGCGGGCAGCTCCCTCCGCGAGCGATCCAGCCTGTCGTGGGCTGGCGGGCACTTTTTCTCTCTTCCTCCCAGGGCTCTTCTGAGCCTCACCTAGCCAGTTCCAGCAGCCATGGGCGACGCCACGCCAGTGGCCATGCAGAACATGCGCGACCTCATGGCCGAGTTCATGGGCACAATGCAGACCCGAGTGGCAGAGGAGGTGACTAAACAGATCGCCCCGATAACAGAGACGATCAACAAGCAGAACGCAGAGCTCGTCGAAAAATTGAACGAGCAGCGGCAGACCATCAGGGAGCTAGATCAGAGGATGCGCGCCTGCGAGAACTCTGATGGCAGGCCCACTGCTGCATCATCCAGGACGATCTCCTCGGGCGGACCGGAAGCTAGGAGGCTGGGCGATGGGGGCTCAGCTGGTGGCCCAACTCCCCCATCGGACACCAGAAAGGTGTGGATCGGTACCTGGCCCAGGCCAGTGCTGGACAAAATTCGTCGTGCACACTTTGAGCAGATCAGGCATAACTTCCCGATTGCCCAGCGCGCTTAGGGAGAGTTCCATCGTGCGTCGCAGTCCTACTCGATCATCTTCCCGACGACCGAGAAGGCAAAGGAGTTCCGCTTGCAGATGGCAGCCGCTACGATGACGCGGGTAGACCCGCGCAACGGCAGGCAGTTCCCTCTTCGCGCTCGTGGCGACCTTCCCGCGGACGCACGTGACATGCAGCGGAAGTTCTCGAAGCTATACGCTCCCATGCGCGAGCTCGCGCTGAAGTGCACGAAGTGGTCAGACACCTGCCGCCTCGGCGTCAACGGCTTCAAGGGCTCTCTCTTCATCACCAACGGCGAGGACATCTGGACGCTGATCACGGCCAACCAGATCTCGTACGACAAGTACCACTTCGTGCCCGTGGGCGACGAGCTCGCCGACTGGGGCATCTCTGTCCAGCAGGTGGAGGCAATCATCGCTGCAGCTCAGTCTGCAGAATAGGAAGCTCCACAAGGGCAGATCCATGCAGCTGCAGGTGGGGGTTGAGCCTGCAGCTGACCTAGATTCGTTGTCGACGTCTGACCTTTTTCTTCCAGATCAGGTGCTCAGTATATGCTCTTGGAATTGCCAGACTATGTTCTACTCTGTCCACTCCCCTGGGAAGCGATGCAAGCCCACATTGGAGGTCCTTCGGAGGCTCGTGAGTAAACATACCGTCGTCTGTTTGCAGGAGGTCCATGGATGTCTTGGGGATCTTGACACTCTCAGAAGCGAACTTCCTGGAGTCCATGTTTTCGGGTCTTTCGTCGACTCAGAGAGTGCTGGAGGCGTGGTTACTATCATCAAGTCCTCCCTCTTCGATCTTTTCGCTGGCCATTCCGAGGCGCCCGTGGTGGAAGGCCGAGTCCACGTAGTTTCTCTGCGGGGACCCAGAGGCCGATTACAGATCGCCAACTTGCACCTAGTTCCCGACTGGAGCGAGACTCGCACCAAGGCTGTACTCTACTCGCTGCGCACGCATCTCTCCCCTGGTTCTCTTGCCACATCCTTCCTCGTCGGCGACTTTAACTTCTCAGTTACGGGTGAAAGCAGGTATGTTGTTGGGACGGGCGAGACGCTCGCTGCGTTTTCCAGGATTGCAAAGCATTTTGACTCGATCTTCCCCTCCTACGTTGAAGTTGAACAGCCTCACTACACCCATCGTGCTAATGTTCGAAATACACCAAGCTTCGCTCGACTCGACAGAATCCTCACTAGCCTGCCGACCCCCATCGTCCTCGACTTTAACCCAATCTCCACGACCGACTTAGACATATCTGATAGTAGAGTTCCCTCGGATCACGTTCCCGTTCATCTAGTGCTTCGCCCCTTTCATCGGCCTGAAGGTTTTCCTGTATCTAACGAAGATAGCTGTGACATTCCTCTTCCTCCTATTCCAAGCTGGATATTTAAGCACGCTCAGTTTGGCGTCTCGTTCGACTCGCTGGTGGAGGCCAACGAGCTCAGTCTTGACCCGCCGACGGCTATTCTCGAGGTGAAGAACCTCGTGCACGCCGCCGCCAGGGAGGTCAAATATTATGTGGAAGAATTTGGGGCCAACTGTAATCCATCCAAAGCTGCCCAGCGTCTCAAGCTCCTGAGGGCCCATCGGGGGAACCACCGTCGTCTTGCCTCCCGAGCCCTGTCTGGATTTTCTGAGCCTTCGGAGTTTTACGATATTGAGATGATGGTTTGGACGGATATGCCTGGTTTTGTGGAACGCTTTCGACAGATTATGGTCCAGGAGTTCGCTCGGGAAGAAAATGAAGTTCGTAGCGACCCCTCCTACACCAGTGCCCAGAAGGACTCGCACCTAGCCCGCATTCGCAGGCTTTCAGCTGCATGGGCACGAACCCGTCCTCGTATCCATCTCGCTGCTGTGGTGGAGCCTGGAGGCGCGCACACCACAGAGCCAGACAAGATGGCTGAGTTGCTTGCCGAGTACTGGGGGAAGATATTCTCCAACTCCCAGCACCCCGATGCGCACGCGTCGCCGTTGCTGGAGTGCCTCTCGCCTGTGCACAGTACTGGGGACCAATTTGTCAGCAGCGCCCACACCTACCACAATTGGATTTTGAGTAAAGGCGAATTTGTTGACATGGCCCAGCGTAAAAAAAGACTCGGCCCCCCGGCCCCGACGGCATCCGATATTCCGGGTGGAAAGCTATCGGTTCCCTGGGATACGAATTTTTGTGCAACCTCTACACCCACCTGATGACTGGAAACCGTCTCGCCCCGTCCTTCAACTACTGTAAGATGATCTTCCTTCCTAAAGGTTCCCTCTCAGGAAGTGGTGCCGAGGCCCGCCCGCCAAGTGTAACTAGACCGCTGTCCCTGAGCAACACCGACAACAAAATCGTCTCGGCCGCCGTTGCCTCGCCGCTGAATGCCGTCGCTGCCGATGTCGTAGACTGCTCCCAGAAGGGGTTTCGTGAAGGGCCGATCGCTTATTGACGACCTCGTCGAATTCGATGCTCACTATCAGTTTTGGGGTGAACTCTACGGGCTGAAGGACAGCGGCGCCACGCTTTTCGACTTTAAGCAGGCGTTCCCGTCGGTTTTCCACGACTGGATCGCTGCCGTGCTCGGAAAGTTAGGTATCCCGACTTGCATCCGCTTCGCGATTCACTCCTTGTACGACCAGAATTGGACCATAGTTCCGTTTCCTGGGGCCTCCGCTTGTGGCTTTTGGGTCTCCAGGGGAATGAAGCAAGGTTGCCCGATGAGCGGGGTCCTCTTTGCCATCATCCTCCACCCCGTTCTCGTCAAAGTCAAGAGATTCCAGCAGTCTTACGAATTCATCCTGCCGTGCTTTGCAGATGACATAGCGCTCGTGGCCAGGAACCTACTTGCCGTCTTGCCCTTGGTCGTCCGAGAGCTCGTGACCTCGGGGCAGTGGACGGGCCTTGTATTGAACCTTGGTAAGTGCCACATTATGATGTTGCATGTCAATGACAAAGAGTCCCTGGTGATGAATGTTAAAAAGTTTTCGTTTGGATCCAGTGGCCTCTACCTTGGTGTGATCGTGGGCCCAGATGGGCACTTTAAGAGCTGGTACGCACCCGCTCAGAAGTTGTTCGACAGATGCACGTGCATCAAGGGCCTGAAGCTGGGGCTGAACCTCTCCCTCTCCGCGTACAACACCTTCGCTCTTCCTGTCCTCTCCTATGTCGCCCAGTGCTACGAGCCCAGCAAGCTCGTTCACGTCAAGGCCCGCGAGGGCTTGCAGCGGCTGACAAACGCCCCTCGGTACGCCTTCTCCCCGCTCGCCCTGCACCGCACGAAAAAGATCGGTCTCGAGTGCGAGGCCCAAGAAGTTCGAGTCACCGCTCCTGCTGCTCTGCTGCGTGCCGCCACCCGTTCTGATGCCTTCTGGAGAATGAAAGACTGGCTCGCGGAGATCAGAGAAGACGATGACCAGTGCATCGCCAGAGTTATCTCGTTCCCCTCGCCCAACTCCATCGTTGCCCACATGAACAGAGCAGTTGAAAGATATCATCCTGTTCCTGGCTTTCCCCACGGTGTGAGGCCTGGTTTGCTGCAGAATCGTATAACTAAGTTTTTTAAAACAAGAGGTTTTCCGTGGACCCACTGCTGGTGAATTCATTCCCCCGAGGCTCCGTTATTGGACCCCTGAGGCCTCTGGTCCCGATTTTGACCGCGTTTTCCGTAGACTGAAGATGATCAGCCAGAGATGCCCACCCAGCATAACAAGTGCTGTAATTAGGGCCATCTTCAATGCTTGGCCCACTTCGAGGCGCTTCCGAGGCGGAGCTCAGATTTGCAGGTTAGGTTGTGCTAATATGGGGGGCGACTGTATAGAGCACTATTTCAGATGTCCTCATGTAATTTTGTGTCTTTCCTCCGTCCTCCCCGCTCTCCCTGCGGGTTGGGTGGCCTCTCGTCCATTCTCCGCTTTTCTCCCCTCTCTCTGGGGCTCGGCGGGCTCCGAGTCCTGCTGCCTCCGCGCCATTGCCATCGATCTTGTTCACTATGCTTATAACCAAAGTAGAACCAGGGAGCAAAGACCCCCAACCTTCACAAGGAATGCATTCGCCGCGAGGCGCCGCCAACAGGCGCGGCACAACGCTGGCCTTAAGGAGCTGCTGGGCTAGGCAAGGACTGCTGCGGGACTTCTCTTGCCCCCCCTCCTCAGCCGCGTGCCGCTCCTCCTCCTCCTCCTCCTCCTCCTCCTCCTCCTCCTCCCCCCCCTCCTCCCCCTCTCCCCCACCCTCCAGCTCGCCAGCTCTCCAGCTCTACAGCCGCTCCCCCCCCCAGCCCTCCAGATCTCCACCATTTCCTGCTCCCTCCCCAGCCCTCCTGCTTTCCAGGTCTCGAGCTCACTCCTCAGCTCTCCTTGCTGTCCTTGCTCCTCGCTCCCTCCTCTGGCTCTCTCCCAAACTCTCCTGTTATGTCTATCCCTGCAGGTCCCCCTACTCCCTTGCTCTCCAGGTCTCGAGGTGCTTCCCCAGTTCTTTAGCTCTCCAGCTCCCTGTCTCTCTCCCCAGCTCTCCAGGCGCCCAGCTGCCTCCCCAGTTCCACTGGCGTCTTTCTATCACTATCCCACCTCCTCCCCGTCCCCCCCTCCCCCTTTCTTCCGCCTCCACCACCTTCTCCCCGTCAGTACGTAGCCATGTTGGCTGAGATCTTCGGCCCATTCGAGTTGTCTTGGACTGCGCCGTCGCCACGAATGATGGTCTGAAAGCACTTTGCTATGCGCCTTCAATGCATCTAATGGTTCGATAGGCTTCGCGATTGTCGTGGCCGAGCACGAGAACATTGATATCGGCATATTTTTGTCAAGGACGTTTTTCATGCTCTGGCGCGCGCGGTCGTGCGCCGGATGAAGAGACACGCGGAGCACTACATTTTGAGTGGCCACGTCCACGATCAGACTCGGCTGGCAAATTTGGCTGCCGGACCGAAGCTGCCTGCATGGGAAGCGCGTGCGAAGCCACAGTCCTACCGCCACGCAGGAAGAGCAAATCATTCCAGCAGACGTTGCCTTGGAATTGAAGCTGTCGCGAGACACGTTTCTGGACTGTTTCAGTCCATCTCCATGTCGGCCACGCTGCTTTCTGTATCGAGCACTGCGGCAGCTGATGATTATGCTTCCGAGCGTTTCTCCTCAAACAGTGCTTGCGCTAAGGTGTTCTGACTTGCACTATTTAAGTAATCGGATGGTTCTGCCGGGGTTTCGCCTGGTGCCTGGTTGGTGGCCGCCCCGTTCGTTGGATGGGTCTAGGGTGTCGTCTGATGCCCGCCCGTAGCCGCCCGAGAACGCCTCGCGGGCGCCCCGTGGGCGGTCGCCCGTGAGCGTCCCGTGGGCGCCCACAGCTTCCACCACAGACCATACAGCACGCGGCTTTCACAGCATGGCTTGCACCACGTAGCTCACACCACATAACTTTTTGCAGCACATGTAGAGTCCGTTTCTTTATTGCTTGGGGCATGACGGGCGTCATGGCCCCCGCTCCCCCCCCCCTATGACGTAACGCTCCCCCCCCCAGTGCGCTCCGGGCACTGCCGCCGTGCGCATTGGGATCAACGTAGGTGTCCGCGTAGAAATCCGCACAGGTGTCTGGTCCGCAGGCGTCGTCGTCCGTCGTCGTCGTCCGTCGTCGTCGTCCGTCGTCGTCGCTCGTGGTTCGTCGCTCGTCGCTCATCGTCGCCGTGCGCGCGGACGCGGCTGGAGCCTGTTTTTTAAGTCTGGGCCGATGACGGCAATCATCTGAGGGGGAGGGGGTCGATGACGTCACGTTTCGCGCCGGCGGCGTCTGGGAATGCTTAGGAATGACGGAGGACGGGTAGCACGAACACGTAGGTGGCGATATGCACCACAACGCCTGTGTACATCACCGTGCCCGCGTGCACCACAGTGCTTGTGTACACCACACCGCCGATGTACACCACAGCAACCGCGTGCAACACAGCGTCAGTTTGTGCCACCGTGCCTGCGGGCACAGCAGCTCCTGTGTACACCACAGCGCCTCCGTACACCACATCAGCCGTGCGCAACACAGCACCAGTGTACACCACAATGCCTGCGTGCATTGCAGTGCCTGTGTACGCCACGGCGCCTGTGTGCACCACATCAGCCGTGTGCAACACAGCACCATTGTTGTGTATAGAATTTCAGAAGGAATCCTTGTGACAAAATGGAGCGCGTGTGGATTCCAGAGAAAACAATGGAAAACAAATCCTCATGGACGAAGGAGCGCCGCTGGAATCTACGAGTCCCCCCGAGTCCGCCCGCATCACCCTAACTCCCATTTGCGTCCAGGAGGCTCCAGCTAAACTGGCCGTCCGAGAACCAAGTGGACCGATTCAATCGACCATTCTGCGGTGCACGCTGAGATGCGCACGTGCGTTGTAACGCCAAGCCGCACGACAGGGGGTAAGAAGGAGGAAAAGGAGGAGGAGGAGGAGGAGGAGGAGGAGGAGGAGGAGGAGGAGGAGGAGGAGGAGGAGGTGGAGGAGGAGGGAGGAGGGAAAAACGTCGCATTCGATTATCAGAACTTTCCTGGCGTGGCGTTTAGTTGTCCGCAGCAGATCCTGACGTACATGCTCCTTCTACCTGTCCTATGCACGCAGGCACTGTGGTGTACACCAGCGCTGCGTTGCACGCGGATGCTGTGGTGTAGACAGGCGCTGTGGCGTGCACAGGCGCTGCGGTGCACGCAAGCATGTGGTGTACACAGGCGTTGTGTTGCACATGGCTGCTGCGGTGTATGTACACCAGCGCTGTAGTGCTCCCAAGTATTGTGGTATACACGGGCGGTGCGTTGCACACGGCTGTTGCGGTGTACGCAGGCGTTGTGGTGCACACGCGCGGTGTGGTGCACGCGAGCGTTGTGGTGTACACAGGCGCAATGGGCAGATCGCCATTTACATGCTGCTCGCGTCGTCGTCGTCGCTCGTCGCTCGTCGCTCGTCGCGTCGTGCGCGCGGGCGCGGCTGTGGTGCCGGAGCCACACGGCGGGGGGGGGCGTCACGTCATACCCCCCCCCGCCCCGCCCCCCCCCCCCCATGACGCCCGTCATCGCCGAACATAAAGAAACGCGCTCGTATTGCCTGGCATGTTCTGCATCACAAGGCTTGCACAACGTAGTTCTCAGCCCTTCCATCTCAACACCTATGGTACACCATACCTATAACGCACCGCATAGCTTACTGCCCGCCGAGGTTGTCATAGTCTACTGGTTGGGGTCCATGCTGGGTAATATGTCTCAGCGCGCGGAAGCTTACCAAGAGCAGGCGCCCCCGATGTTAACCCACATGCAATTGGGCGTTGTTGCAGCCGTTTGGCTCGGTCCTGGCTCTCGCGCAGCAGCAGCTGTTTGTCTCTTTGCAAATCCATATGTCAAGACCGCCATGATGTGCTACCTTTGCTGACCAGTTACGCCCAATAAGATGGGCCCAGGGCGGTAAACCGGTTGGTTTGTTGCAGTCGGACAGGCCCCCGCCCGTTCATAATCAACGCATGCTTCAAAATTTTAAAAGTGATTGCGCGGTGGGTGCGTAAGCTGAGTGGTGCAACATATGTGGTGGAAGATATGGGGTACCACATATGTGGTGTACGTCGTGTGGTTTCAGCTATGTTGTTTAGGCTATGCGGTGTAAGTGCGCTGTATGGTGCAAGACATGTGGTATAATCTACGCAGTGCAACTCACGTCGGCCATCTTCAAGGCATCAACTCCAATGCCCGCGCAACGCCCATTCGGCCACGATTGTGGTTTCCGATCTGAGCTTGCTTGCGCGTCTCTACGGCCGCGCCTTCGCGCGCACGCTCGTGCGCAGATCGACCAGCTGGTTTGGCATACTTGATGCGGCTGCGGTAGCGCTTACCGATGGGGATATTCAGTGCGGGTCGGTGTCTGGGGTGGGCGCGATATCATGAGGACGACGGCAACGGTGACAACGAAGATGATAGTGACGATGGTGGTGGGGATGACGACGATGTCGACGGCAAGGCCGATGACGGTGCCGATGTTGGTGACGACGATGACGACGAATCTGTTCATGTGCCGGTGGTGAAGCTGATTGTGACGATGATGGCGGCGGTGGCCGCGATTGACGATGACGATTGCGGTGGTAATGCGATGGCGCTGGCGCAGGTGTCGAGACCGTTCGCGCGCGTACAGGATTCAAGGAATGTGACCAGCATCTCTTCACATGTTTCGTGAAGAGATCGTTAATGAAACGCGTTGGGGACCAATGGTGGCGGCGCGCGCATGTGGCCCGCATGGTACTATGTGATACGGATTCGTGCGCAGGGCGCATGCTAGATCAACGCGGATGCACCGCGTGGTGAGACCATAGTGCTGGTTCTGGACGGGATTGCTAACAACTGTCTTAGGCTTTCATCAGCTGCGCGCGGGCAGGACATCGGCAATATGGCGGTCGAAAACACAAGTTTGCTTGTTTTATGTGTGTCCCAAACATCATGTGGTGGTGGGTCTTCGTTTGGAAGAGACCGCGCCCCGCTTCTCACTCCTCCTTCCTATCCCCCTCCTCCCTCCTCCATGAACGCCCCCGCATGTGCATACTGTGGGCGCAGCGCGGGCAAATGATTTGTTGGTGCAAACCATGTTGGGTAGAGTTTGCGCTCGAGGCTTGGAAAGAGTGGTTCGCTCGCGGATCACAGCCCTTTCCCGAAGTCTTCCCCCATCCCTCGGTCTAGCGCTATGGCCGCATAGTTGCTTGTCTCGCACCAGCCTGGTCTTGTTTTTTCTCTGCTAGTTCCCTCGCATTGGGTGCTCTGCCGTCACTCTCTCTTTCGTGTGCCCGTTCTGTGCTCCTGGCCGTAGAGGTGTCCAGGTTCACTTCTCGGGGGTCGCCCCCTCTCGGCGTCCTCCTCCTTTTCGTTCTCGCCTGGCTCCCAGAGCATTTGTCTGTACAGTTTGTAGTATTCTGTCTGCGCTGGCCGCGCAGATTTCTCAATCGGGCTGAGTGTGTCTGGGTTCGGACCGATCCAGTGCATTTTGAGCCTCCCATCTGGGATCACCCCAGTTACCCAGGCATCAGCTGCTGCGTGCCTAGTTTTAATTGCATATTCCTGCAGCTCCATTGAGGGGTTTTCAGACTGCTCCCTCCCCTCGTGGGCCCTCCCGTTTGCCCCCTCCGCTCGTGCCGGTCCCTCGCCGCTTCGGCTCGTGACTTCCCTTCTGGTTATCCTGTTGCAGTGCGTAGTCAGTGTACTCCATTCTGGCTCCCCTATTTCTCCCCCGCTTCCCTTCCCCCTTCGGACTTGGGTTGCGCGCGCCCGCTCGGGTCTTCGAGCCTCCCTTGTCTTGGAGTCGTTGGCGACATTCAGTTCTTTTCTGGCATGCCCTGTCGAACTTCAGAGGCTGAGCAAGCGGACGTGCAGGATACATCCGCTGTTATTCCCAGCTACATTTACACAATAACTGCAGCAGTTTAGGCGGGCAGGTGGCGTAAGTGGCACACTTGCGCCAGCCTGTCCCGCACCGCAGTTGAGCACGGCACCTGCCCATTCCATCCTTGTGCGAGCGAGCCTCCCATCCACGCCTCGGCCCTCCGCATGCAAGCTTCGTCATACAACTCATATGTTTCGTGGCCCCAAAGGGAGCTCTAACTGAGGTCCCAATGGCAATGCTCGCATGCGGTACCCGCCTCCGTTTCGGCACACCCCTCCATCCTTTCGTGGCCCGGCAGGGAGTCCACCGAAGGCCCCCAGCTGCAGGGCTCGCATCCGGTATCCGCTTCCATTTCGGCACACCCCTCACACTTCTCGTGGCCCCACAGGGGGCTTCCGCTAACGCCCCATTGGCAGGTCTCGCATGCTGTGCCCGCCTCCACTCCAGCACACCCCCCACACTCTTCGTGGCCCTAGGGGGCCCCACCGAAGGCCCAGTGGCAGGGCTCGCATGCGGTGCCTGGCGAAACCTTGGCACACCAAGCCAGCGCACGAGGCGCCCACGAGGCGGCCACGGGCGGGCACCGGGCGAAACCTCGGCACACCTACCCAACGCACGAGGCGGCCCTTGCCGGGCACCACGCGAAACCTCGGTCCATACAACCAACGCGAGGTGCCCACGAAGCGGCCACGGGCGCCCACCAACCAGGCACCAGCCGGAAGCACTGCACACCCAACCGTTTATCTGAAGCAGCATAAGTCAGAGCCCCTCAGTGCAAGCGTTGCATGGGGAAAGCAGCCGGCTTTTGAGCCAGATGGATATGCAGAGAGCCAGTTATCTCCACATCCCCGGATCGAATTGTGTAAGGTCGCGCCTCACTATTCGTTATTCGGGCAGAGGTTTCTTACCTCGAACGTCTTGCTGGCAGGATAGCGAAACTAGACTTAACAGGGGTGACCCCACGAACCATCTAGAATGAACCCGAGTGCCCAGTCCGAATCGGAGGTTCGGATTCGCATATCAAGTCTATGTGTCAACAGTTGCAGCAGAGGCTCCTGCGATGACCGACGCGATTGGTTGCGATGGCGCTTTGCGGTCACGTACTCCAGCCCAGCAGCAAAATTGTGGTGAGCTCGGCACCTGGAGACTTAGTGACTGCCTGCAAGAGTTGCAATAATAATACGAATGGTAATAATCGTATGTCGAAGAAGTCTTTCTCGTCATGAAGTCCTGTTGGCCGAAGTCTTTCTCGTCATGAAGTCCTGTTGGCCGGTTTTGCTTAATCAGATCGCTAACGCTATGCGGCAGGTGGCGTGAGTACCTGGTTGATTCGCGGCGATACGATGCCAATAACCGGGCACAGCATCTGGAATTACAGCATATCGAGTCATACTTCGCTTGATACTGGCATCAACGTTTGACGTACGATGTGCATTTGCCCCGTCGACTAGTAAGGTGCGGGCACAGTGAAATGACAAGCTAGCTGATTCCCGAGAGCTATCGGACGAGGTGCACGCTGGGGCATTCGACTAAGTTATGCGCACCTTGCTGCGAGAGTGCAGTGATGAGCGGAGGGAATTTCGGCCAAGAGGCTTTGGCTGGTACGCCTCCTGATTAGCTTCCCGCGTTCACGTCGCTCTATCACTTCTCATCCCGTCCGTTCCCTTGTCTTCGGGCCCCTCGAAGCCACTGTCCACGCTGAGAGGGCGCGCTGGGAGGTCGTGCTAGGAGGTCGCGTTGGGAGGGCACACTGGAGGGGCACGCTGAGAGGGCCCGCTGGGAGGGCACGCTGGGAGGGCATGCTGGAAGGGCACGCTGAGAGGGTGCTCTGGGAAGGCCCACTACCTGACGAAACGCTTGTCCTTAGCTCTGGTTCCCCCCCTTCTCTCGCATCCGCATCGGCGGTCACCTTCTGCCCGCCGAGCCAACGCGGGGCCCCGCGCGCGGAACCCGGCCAGGCGCGTGGGCGGGGCCCCGCGCACGCCGCCGGGGGGCCGCTCCGAGAGAGACGCGGGGGGAGGGGGGAGGGGGAGGCCAGCGTCCTTCCCGAAAGCCTGGTCCGAGAGGAGGGAAGGGTAGGGGAGCGGCCACTCAGTAGATCAAGTATGAGGTACCGGGGGCGGTGTGCCTTGCGCGCAGCGTAGTACACGGCGTATTTTGTCCGTAGCGCTGAAGACGTCGTGCGCTATTCCAGCTATCGGTCGTTTGTATCAGTACTGAAACTATGCTGATGGTAGGCGTATTTCTTAGCGATCGTCATCGTCGGCCTCACAACGCGCACGCTTATGATGCCCGTAGTGGATATGTAGCGTGCGCTTGCTGTTGTGCCCAGATGTCCACGTAGTACTTACTGCCACCTGTGATCTTGGGCTGGTAGTGGAGTTTCGCACAGTTGTCCAACGCCGTATCGTGGAAATTGTAATTCATTTGGTAGATCTCCATGTGATTGCACAGTTCTGGGTCCATGTCGTAGTGTTGCCCGTATAGTTTCGCAGCAATTGCTTTCTCGGGATGCCCAAGTGTAGGGGGCTCCTCGAGGGTGACGCAGTCGTCCTTTTGGGGCGTCCAGGGCAAGTAGTAGCCGAACTTTACCTCGGAGTCGTATGGTTGAATCGAAATATGTTCTGGTATCGTGCCAGTATTTATGCCGGAGCGGTGCAGGTGGTTATCGTCTCTTTTTTTTCTCGTTCTCTCTCTCTCTCTCTCTCTCTCTCTCTCTCTCTCTTTATTGGGACAAATCGGTCGTCATCGTCAATTGTCATTTCGCATGTTCCTTCCCCGCATTGGGTTTTTTAGATGTAAATCTGGTTGTTGTAAAAGCCCTTGAAATAGTGGTGCATCCAGATCGTGAAGTATTGTCCCCCTTTCTTCTGCAATGGTAACTTGTGCCGCAACTTATACCCACTTGTTTTGGTACGGGATATATTGGAACCATATGGCCCTTTCCGCAAGTAGGAGAGCTGGCGCAGCACGTCCCTGAACAAATACGGACGCTTTTGACGCTCTGACGCTCCTGACGCTCCAGGCGTCAGGGGCGCCTAAAGCGCCAGGGGCGTCAGGGGCGTCAGGGGCGTCAGCCGGGTCAGGAGCGCCAGAGCGTCAAGAACGTCAAAACCGTCAAAAACGCCAGGGGGCGCTAGGAAATGTCAGGGAGCATCGGGGGTGTCAGGGGCGTCAGGAGCGTCAGAAGCGTCAGGAGCGCAAGGAGCGTCAGGGGTGTCGGGGGCGTCAGGGACGCCAGGAGCGTCAGGGCTGTCGGTAGCGCCAGGAACGTCAGGAGCGTCAGGGGCGTCAGGAGTGTCAGACCGCCAGGGGCGTCAGGAGCGCCAGGATCGGCGAATCTTGCGCACGTGATGGACGGAGTTTGCCGACTCCAGAAGGGCCACATCGTGGCTCGTGAGACGACCAGCAAGGCCATCAAGTCCATCGAGAAGGCTTGGATCAGGCACTACGGCACGTCCAAGACGCTTGTCATGGACGAGCGTGGAGCTGCGTGCAGCCAGGAGGTGCTCGACTGGGCCAGCCAGCGCAACATCGAGGTGCGAGCGGAGACTGGAGAGGCTCACCACGTACTTGGATCCATCGAGCGAGCGCATCAGGTACTTCGAGAGACGCTCGACCTGTGGTTCGAGGAGACCGAACTCGAACGCGACATCGAGAACCTGAAGACTGCGCTGGACTACGTGCCCGACCAGGTCAACCGGGTGATGCGCCATGGGGGCTTCATTCAGCCCAGCGCAGTGGGTCTTGGACAACAGCCCTGAGCTCAACGACTGCCTGTCCGCCGACACCCTGCGCGCGCCCGCTTCGGAGGCCTTCCTCGAGGAGGGGGATTTCCAGCAGGCGATGCAGACATAACGGCGGCAGCGACAGCTTTCATTAAGGCGGACTCGGCGGAGCGCTTGCGCAGCGCTTTCCTGCGCAAGAGGCGCGGCGCCCACGACTCGGACAGCGCGGGCGAGCTGTGCTACGACTTGCGCGACCGAGCAGCTAGCCGACTGCACGAGCCCCGCTGGATGGGGCCAGTCTATTGTGGCTCTACACGAGGGCGGCGAGAACGGCAAGCCCAAGGCGCATTGGGTCACGCATGGCGGAAGTCCGTCGCGGTGCAGTCCCGACCAGATCTGGCCAAGCGCGGAGATCACAGGCCAGCCCAAACGACCAAAGAATATACGACATGCCCAAGCTACACTGCAAGGCCTATGACGCGGAGGTTTCGTGCAGTTCCTTGACGTCAGCCAGCTGCCAATCCCAGCGGGGGGCGACTTCGCGCAGCCCATGGGCGCCCCCTGCGAGCCCGAGCCAGGCCCGGGAGGCGCCGCTGGGCCGGCGCCGACGCCCGAGCAGGCAGGCAATCGCATATCGGTTGCGACAAGTGTCAGGAACCCAGAGCTCGAAACCCCAAGCTGAGCCAAGGTCACCGAGCCGCCCGACGTCTGAGCCACCAGCTGCATCGGCGGAGGCAGCGGCGATCCCAGCGGACGACGACGAGGGCCTGCAGCAGGAAACGACGGCACTGGCGCCATCGTCAGCCAGCAACCCGACCATGGATGCCGCGGCGCTGTTCTGCATGGCTCAACGCAGTCTTGCCGCGGCTGAGATAAGACCTATCAGGGCGTCGGCTGCTCATCGCGCGGCGCCGGCAGGACCGTGCGACCGGCGTTGAGGGGCAGCAGGAGGATGCGACGTTGCTGGATTCAGATGTAACGCCGCAGGGGCAGAGTTTCGACAGCGAGGCTGGGATGCCCTACCCGGGTCACGAGGCGCGCTACGCGGGCAGCGAGCTCACCGAGAAACACAGGGCAGCGGAGGACAGCGCCAAATTCACGGTGGCGAAGCGGAACGAGCTGCAGAGCATCTTCGAGAACCTGGTTTGGTGAGCAGGACGTGGGCCAGGTCGCTGCAGCCCGCGTTCTTGGACCACTTCAATAGAAATCGCGACCTGCAGCGACCTGGCCAAGGCTCGACATGTCGTCCAAGGGTTTCGCGACCCAGGCGCGATGGCAGGTAAACTGGCCAAACCCTCGCCTGCAATGACGCGACTGGGCAGGGCCTCGTCGCGATGCTCAGCCGCATGTCCGACTAGGCGGCTTTCGCCCCGCAGATGTTAGCACCGCGTTTTTGCAGGGGGGGCCCTTAGATCGTGGAATCTTTGCGCTACTAGCGGCGGAGGCGCGCAGTGTGCTCGGGAGACATGCCAGGAACGAGGGTGAGGCCATTCAAAAGCATGCGCGGCCTGAGCGACGCACCGAGGCCCCGGTGGCAGGAGGCGACTGCCCGCGTGCCCGGCCGCAGCTTCGCGATTCGCCCGCTGGGCCCCCATTTGTTTTTCAGCTACCACGCCCAGCCAGACACTCTGGAGAAGAAGCTCGGCGGGGCGATCGGACCACGCGCGGGTCGACATGTTAGGCGGCGGCAGCAGCGCGCCAGGCGAAGCTGGCTTTGACCCCCGGGTCGCGGAGCTCAAGAGGGTGTTCAACGTCAGGACGTGGGAGGACACGGATAATGACGCGCTGAATTTGGCAGGAGATACGTCGATGGATTTCTGCGGCAACCAGCTTCGCCGACGACGTGATGGAGATTACCAGATGAGCTGCGAAGCCTACATCAAGCAGCCGAGGCCCATCGCGGTTGCCAAGAACAGGACGAACGACCACAAGCTGGCCATCACCGAGGGCGACCGCCGACAGCTACGATGTTGGATGGGGAGCTCGGCGCGGCCTAGCAACCAGGCAGCGCCCCCGCCTTCAGCGCAGCGTCAGCACGGGCCAAAGAACGATCGACGACAGCGCTGCCGCGCAAGGTCGGATCGACGCCAACAAGACGCTGAGGTTCGCCAAGTCCAACAGCGACGTGTGCCAGCTATTCCCCCAGATATGCGACGACCCTGGCGACGTTGCTTTAGCGTGCATGGCGGATGCAGCATGGGCTGCGCGAAGGGGCGGCAGCTCGCGGGGTGGCTGCCTGATCATGGCCATCTACGAAGACGTTCTGCAGGGCAAGACCATCAAGTACGTCGTGGTGGACTGGCGATCGTGGAAGCAACCGAGAGCGAGCAGTTCTTTTTTGGCAAGTGAGGCCCAAGCCACGGCAGGCTGCATTGATACTCTGGAGTATGTGAGGGTACGCTACAGTCTGATGCTCGACTCGAGGCGTGGCCATTGCATCAACATCGGCATCAGCCTCCCTTGGCACGGCAGCTGGAGCCCATGACCTGGACTACCGCCCGACCGCGGATGACGGATTTGTGAAATTCATATGTCAGGACACTCCAATAATCGTGACCAGTATTCCCTCATGGCGATGCTGAAAGTGAATGATGAACACTATCATCTGTATCATGATGACGATTGGAATTGCACGCGCAGGGTGCCGTGGCAAGGCGCAGAATACGGACGCCATTACCCCGATGATAGCGGCGACGGAGGCTACTGCGGAGTACCCTGACAAGGCGCAGACTACGCACGCCACCGCCGAGAGCGAGATCCAGAAGAAGGCCAAGAAGCAAAAGCGGATCTTCGGCGAAAGTGGTGCGATGAGCCAGGTCACTTACACAGGAGTTGGCAGGGAGAGTGGGGGCCAATATGTACGCCAGGCCCAGGGTTTCAGCCTAGCTTGGGAGGTGGCGCGAGATTTCGTTCGGGACATGCCCCACAGTGATCGAACCCTGCCTCGGCAAAATTCATTTTGGTTTCGTTTGGCCAGAGCCTAAACGGTTATATTCCCCCCTAGGCCGTAGTGCTCTGGCTTCCTCCTCCTCCTTCCTTTCCCCTCTTCCGCAGCCTTCTGTGCTTAGAGCTGTGCTTTTTTGTTGCGGAGGGGGTGCCCCCCTCAACTCATGTTTGGCCTGGCTTGGCTGGCGGTCCCGCTGGGTGCGGCCGCCTCGGCCCTCTGTGGAGTTGGCCGTCTCGCCGCGGGGGCCCACCCACCCCGCGGGGCGCGGAGGGGATACAGGCACCCCGTTTGGCAATCACGGGACCCTATCACCTGCGGGCTGGATGACGCCCCGCCTGATCCACTAGAGCATTATCCGGGTGGCGACCCCAAGGAGCAGTCCCCCCCTCGACGGGGGGCCCTTGGGCTGGGCGCCCCCACAGCCCCAGGCCCGGCCGCCGCTCAGGCCGGGAACCACCCCGAGCAATCTCTCGGGGAGGGAGGGGACGTCCCCACCACCTCCAACCTCGCCGCCCCTACTTTGACTCCCATCCTCTCCCCCATCCCGGGGAGATCCGCCACCCCGGGTGGCACGCCTACCCCCTTCTGGCGGGGGGAACTCGCGTCGTTCGCGTTCGCCCCAGCATCGCCGCAGGCCAGCCCCACAATCATGGACTTGCCGCCCGGACGCGGACGCTGGGGCGACTCCCTTGGGGGGGCCCGCGCGCCAGCCCCCCCGTCTGCCACGCCGGCGGTGAGTCCCGCCGAAGGGGGGGCGCCCTCGACGACCCCGCCGAAGAACACCCCAGGTGGGACACCGACCCCGTTCTGGTGGAGCTTCTCCGCCCCCGCCGAACCACCCGCACCTGTGGGGCCAGGCTCGGGAACCGTCCCCCCGCCGCATACGGCCCTCCGCGGGGGGCGCACCTCCCCCGCTCCGCAGCCGGGGGGCCGGCTACCCTGGTCCAAGCAAATCCCCGCGGAGGAGTTCGTGGAGTGGCTGAAGTGGGCCTCTCCCACCCCCGGGGAAGAGGAGCAGGAGGAGGCGGGCGAGGCCCTCTGGTGGGAGAACCACTGGTTTGCCGGCCGCCGCCGGGAAGTGGTGCTGGAGGTCCGGAGCGTCCCGAGCCCCAACTTCGTCTTCCGCCTCATCGCGTGGTCCTACGGATGGCTAGATGCCGGCCTGACCGTTTTTGTGGGGGAAAGGTGGGTGAGCTTTAAGGTAGGCGTGTACGTGCTGGGCTCCTTCTACCTGGGCGCCATGGGAATCTGCTTTCTGGTTCTCCTCCTCGACCACCTGGCCCGCCCCTTTTTCTGGTTCTACCGCCGTCTGAGGCGCTCCCCCACCTTCCGCGACTGCTGCGCCCGGGTGGAGGACAACCGCCGGTTCCTCCTCGACCTCGACTGGAGGGGGCCTGATGCCCAACCCGTGGACGACGATTTTTTCAAGGACGCCATCCGTGGGAGGAGCGACCAGCCCCCGAGGCTGCCCAACCACCTCGTAGCTGAGGTCGAGGGCCAGCGGGTGCGCCTGGATCGAGGGCAGTACGGCGACCCCATCCGGAAGGAGAAGCGGGCGGGCCAGGACTTCCCGTACGCCCGGGTGCATGACTGCACGGACCCTGACCTCCGACGCCGCCTGGAGGGTGCGGACACCAAGGTGGTCCACCTCTGCAGGGCGGGACCCGTGGACAGCTGTTCCAGCGTGGACGCCTTCGCCATGCACTTCCGGAAATATACTGCGGTCGACGCCAAGGCCATCCTCGACCTCGCCGAGGACAGGGACCTGGGAAGCCCCTTCCTGGCCGGCCTCCGCACCCTCTGCCCTGAGGTTGAATGCGGCTAAAAAGCCGGATCGGAAGTCTGCACCTATAAAAGTAGGTGCTGCGCCTACTTTCCTTTTCATTCGCATTGGTGACCTCGAAATGCACGTGATTGTATCATGTATGGTCAACCAATGCGCCCGCCATTGTTCACATAAAAAACCTAGCTTCCTCCTCCTCCTCCTCCTCCTCCTGCATCGTGTTCTCAGCGCGTTCCATCTGTATTTTGTCGCATCCCTCCCACTGTCATCCTACAGTACCTCCCTATGCCATGTCTTCTCACGGCGAACTTGTCATGCCATGTATTTGATTACATAATGTCAATGGTCCATCCCCATGTCGGCACACACACCACGTTTCGGTGCCCCAGGGAGCTCCACCGAACAGGTTGCATATACCATTGATGTCAACGTTGAATGCTGTCAAATGGCGCTGTCGTCAGGGCGCCTGCACCACAACACTGTCCAATCCGCAAGCCATCGGTGCGAATGTTATTTTCTCTTCCCCCAGAGAAACCATTTTTGCGTTCGTGCAGCCCCATAGCCGTTTGTGGTCAAGATGGCCGACAAGCGCGACGGGCGCGGGGGAACACAGGCCACGCCAGATGGGCTTCTGGCCGCGGCCAGGCGTCACATTTTGACGCCCGAGCCCGTCGACTACACGACGAAGCTCGATGGTGGCGAGGTGGGCTCGGCCAAACTCGTCAAGCAGAAGTCGATGATCATCGACTTTCGCGCGGCGTCGCCCAGCGGCGGCATCGCGCAGTCCACGCTGTCCGCCGCGCTCTTGCAGCTGGCCAAGGAGAAGGAGGACGACTGGCACCTGTCAGCGTCGGCAGGGGGCTGGGCGGATGACTCCGCGAGGAGCATCCGCGCCATGCTCCGCCACGTGGCGGCGGCGCTTTGCAGGCATTGCTCCTCCTCATCCTCCCCGCTCCCCAATTGCTCCGCTACCACTCCTCCGCCAGGCCTGAACGCGCCCCGAAGTGGGCCGCGGTGTTCAAGGCGGGCGGTGCCGAGCTGTCGACGCCCAGCAGTCCGCGCGCTAAGGCGCTTGCGAAGGAGGAGACAGGGGCACTAAAAGGAGGGGAGGCAGCGAGGAGGAGCAGGAGGGTGAGGAGGAGGAGGAGGAAGAAGAGGGGGAGTGAGAAAGAGAGGAAACTATTGAGGAGGAAGTGTGGATAACATGTTACACGGAAAAGGTGCGCTGAGGAGAGTGGCAGGGGGGAGGAGGAGGAGGAGGAGGAGGAGGAGGAGGAGCAGGAGGAGCAGGAGGAGGAGGAGGAGGAGCAGGAGGAGCAGGAGGATGAGGAGTAGCAGGATGAGAAGGGAGGACTGGCCTGTCTCTCCTCATCCCTGCTACTCCTCATCCTCCTGCTCCTCCTCCCCCTCCTCCTGCTCTGCCCCCCTCCTCCTCCTCCTCCTCCTCCTCCTTCTCACCCTCCTCCTTCTCCTCCTCCTCCTCCTCCTCCTGCTCTTCCCATGGCCCCCGTGGGGATGGGTCCCAAGAGGGCCCCGAAACTCGTTTGGTTCCTCCTTCTCCTCCTCTTCCTCTCCTCCTCCTCCTCATCTGCCTCCTCCCCCTCCTCCTCGCGCAGGCATCGAGGTCGTCTGGTTCGTCAGCGTGGAAGTGCGAATACGCGGCGGAGCTCCAGGTGGGAGGGGCGAACATCGCCACCTACCCTTCCTTTTCCCATCCTCTTCTTCCTCCTTCTCCTCGTTCCTCCTCCTTTCCTCGTTCCACCTCTCACCTTTCCTTCACCTCCTCTTTCTTCCTCATTTGTCCTCGTCTGCCTCTCCCCTTTCCTCGCCCTCCTCCTCTTGCTCTTATCCGCTCCTCCTAGTTCCTCCTCCTCCTCCTCCTTCTCCTCCTCCTCATGATGATGCTCATTCTCTTTTTTTGCTGGCCTAGCCAGGTGGCCATTCGGACGCGCTCTGCAGGCGGCGCGCCGCACTGCGCCAAGATGGCTGAGCGAGTTGTGGGCTCCAAGAAGCGCGCGATCGCTGTGTTCAGCGACGGCGCCGAGTGGCAAGTCCCCGAGGAGTGCTTGATGAGCCCCGCCTCCACGGCAGACGACGGCGCCCTTTGGGAAGGCGTCTCGGAGGACGGCAACAAGCTGGTGCTCAGGAAGGTCAAGAAGAACGAGGTGTCATGGTTGGCCTTGTGGTACACCGCCCCCGAGAAGAAACGCCCAGAGCAAAAGTGCCAATTGATGGGCTACCGTGACGAGGCTGCGGCGATATTGTTCATGAAGACGGTAGCCCACCAGTATATTACGGGCCAGATTGACATGCCAGAACTGGAATCGAAAAAACGAGCTTGGTTGGCAGAGAACGGGCAGACGGTTCGGAAGCGCCCAGCGATGCAAGATGCCACCAGTATTTGCAAGAAGCCCTCGGCGAAGACGGTCGATGACGGTGACATCGCCGACGAGGGCGAGAGTCGTTCGTCGGGTGAGCCCGACGACGGGGAAGACAAGGTCGACCCCGAGAACGAGGAGAGCGAGAACATCGGCGAGGACACCGAGGAGGTGGGCATCGCCGAGATCGCGCCGACGCCACACACGACGTCCATCGCTAAGCGCCCCGCCGCGGACAAGATGAGCTGCATCAAGCGCCCCGCCGCCGCGACCTCGGAGGCCGAGCAGAGCCAGGCCGAGCCGGTGGCCGAGCGGCCCGCGGCGCAGCAGCCGCCTGAGGCCGAGGTCTCCGACGAGAGCGAGAGCGAGGGCAAGTCTTCGACGGCGGCAGGGGCTAGCGGCCCGCCTGCGGCGGGAGATGCGGCTCCACAGCGAGCCGCGCGCATCCCGCCGCTTCCGAGCCTTCCTCAGTTTGATTTCATGTGAACTTCTTTCGCGGGGTCGAGGCCGAAGTAAGGGCATTTCTCCCCGGGGCGGCCTGCCACTGCACTTGAATGAAAGCGGCAAAGACAATTGCGAGTCCAAACTCGGAGCACCTTTTCTGATCGACTCCAGGTTCGAATCCATCGGGCTCCAGCTCGGATCCAGGGTCAAATCCACCTTAAGCGAATCCAGGGTTCAAGCTTCCAGGGTCGAATCCACAGATGGCCCAACGACGAATCAAATTTCTTCTCCTCCTCACTCATCTCCTCCTCCTCCTCCTCCTCCTCCACTGCTTTCGGTATTGATCACCCTATTCCCGCCTTTCACTTCCCTCATCCCTCCTTCCGTTCCCGCCCCGTCCCGCCTTCCCACCGTGCATCCGCCTGCCCTGAATTAAGGGTCGGGGCTCGGGGTCAGAGGCCGCCCTTAGCAGTTGGGCCCCGTTGAGGCCGAAAAGCCGACGTTTCAGAACCCCAAGCTGTGAGATCGAATGCCGTCACGCGCTCGACTTATCCACCACCACCTCCCAACCCTCTCTCGTGCCGAGCATTGCCGCGAATGCTCGAGTGCCCAGCAATCAACTTGAACCCCCTGGAGTGGGGACACGTGCCCACGCGCTGGATGGCGACACCGATCGGAGAGGCTTTCACTTGTGGATCCCAGGCGACGCTCGCGGAACCAGAGTCCCAGGAGGACTATACATATCAAAGCCCGATGCCAATGCCCCCCCCCATTCCCGAAGTCGAGGACTGACGCCACCCCGTCGAACTCCACATTGTCCTGCGGGTCGGGAAACGATCCGAAAGAAATAAGGAGAAAACGAGAGAGAGATAGAGAGAGAGAGAGAGAGAGAGAGAGAGAGAGAGAGAGAGAGAGAGAGAGAGAGAGAGAGAGAGAGAGAGAGAGAGAGAGAGAGAGAGAGAGAGAGAGAGAGAGAGAGAGAGAGAGAGAGAGAGAGAGAGAGAGAGAGAGAGAGAGAGAGAGAGAGAGAGAGAGAGAGAGAGAGAGAGAGAGAGAGAGAGAGAGAGAGAGAGAGAGAGAGAGAGAGAGAGAGAGAGAGAAGATATAGAACGAGAGAGATGGAGAGTGTCAGATAGATAGAGGGAGAGATGAAAAAGGAAAGCGAGATAGAGAGAGAGATGGAGAGAGAGAGAGAGAGAGAGAGAGAGAGAGAGAGAGAGAGAGAGAGAGAGAGAGAGAGAGAGAGAGAGAGAGAGAGAGAGAGAGGAGAGAGAGAAGAGAGAGAGAGAGAGAGAGAGAGAGAGAGAGAGAGAGAGAGAGAGAGAGAGAGAGAGAGAGAGAGAGAGAGAGAGAGAGAGAGAGAGATATAGAACGAGAGAGATGGAGAGTAGATACGAGATAGAGAGAGAGATGGAGAGAGAGAGAGAGAGAGAGAGAGAGAGAGAGAGAGAGAGAGAGAGAGAGAGAGAGAGAGAGAGAGAGAGAGAGAGAGATGGCTGACCGAGCAGAGAGAGAAGAGACCGAGAGACCCAGCGACGGAGCTGCTACACTGCGTCCCCAGGACCGCCCTGGCACGGTGACCGAGCAGTTCGAGACCGAGAAGCGTCGCGGGGCTGCGATTGTTGTGGGTTCGCCTACCGAAGAAGACAGCCAGGTTGATGAACGACTCGGAGCTGCTCAACAGCACGTTTCGGGTCGCGTGCCACGTGAATGTGATCAGATCTTCGGAGCGGCCGACGAGCGGAGGGATTTTCCGGAGCAGTTCCCCGACGCGCAGCCCCCTTGGTCTTCGAGCTTCTGGGGTGACTCTGGTCACGCCCGCTCGAGATCGCCCCCTGCCGACGCCCGTGACGCGTTCTCGCTGGACAGGGGCGGGCCCGAGGAGAAGTGGGAGGAGCCGGAACGACTGAAATCACCCTATTCACTATCGTTCCCTTTGAACACAACCAAGACCCTCCACGCCCAACCTTCAATGGACCTTCAATGGACCTTCACTGGACCTTCAATGGGCCTTCAATGGGCCTTCAATTGAAATCAATAAGAAAACAAGGAACCTTCAATGGACCTTCAATGTGCCTTCAATGGGCCTTCAACGCACCTTCAACGGACCTTCAATGGACCTTCAGTGGACCTTCGATGTGTGAGAGTGAGGAGGTCAGAGGGGAACGGAGAGCTGAGGGGGTGGGAGAGGGGGCCGGTGGAGGGAGTGGGGCGGAGGAGGTGAGGGAGAGAGGGTGAGAGGGAGAGGGAGGGAGAGGAGGGGGGTGAGGAGGAGGAGGAGGAGGAGGAGGAGGAGGAGGAGGCCAGGGCGGGAGGAGAAGGATGAGGAGCAGCTCAGACGATAGCATCAGCTCTGAGGACGAGACGGGCAACTCGGACGACAACGGCGGCGAGCTCAGCGGCACGGCGATCGACAGGATGGTCGAGGCCGAGCTCGAGAGGAACCGCGGCGCTGACGGCATGTCTGCGTTCGAGACGGTCCAGGGGCCAACCGAGAGCGACTGCGCCGAGACACCGCAGCTCCCACCTGAACGTGCGATGTCGAGCGATGCCGAGAGCCTCGAGGACCGTCTGACCAATTGCAATATCTTTGTGATTTCCTTCTCGTCATTGTCCTCCTTGCCCGCTCATCCACCTCCGCCTCCTCCTCACCGCATTCTTCGCCTCCACCTCATTTTTCTGTCCCTCCTCCTTCTCCTCCTCTCTCCTTCGTCCTTCGCAGAGGACGAGCTCTGCAAGCCGCTGATTCAGACGTCTCTCACGGCGCAGTACGGCGACAGCGATGCCGAGACCGTTGCCGCGTCTTGGGTGGGGGCGGCGGCGGCAGCCTCAGCAGCAGGATCAGGAGTGGCTCCAGCTTCGAGATCGGCGGCGGCAGCAGCAGCAGTGGCTCCAGCTTCGAGATCGGCGGCGGCACCAGGGTCGCGACCAGCACCGAGCGAGGCACGGGCAGAGAAGCGGCAGCGGCTGTCTCCTGATGAAGAAATGCGCCGTGCTTGCGTCGAGTCCGCTCCACCCGCGTTCAGCGAGGCGTTCAGCACGCCCGAGAAGAGACACGGTTCGAAGAGGCGCTCGGTTACCAAAACTTCGTTTCTCTGACCCGTATCCTCCTCCTCCATCCTGGAGGGGGAGGGGAATGAGGGCTACTACGGAGAATAATGGAGAGGAAGACGGAGGATGAGGATGATGACGAGTAGCAGGAGGAGGATGAGGAGTAACCCGATGGGGGGGGAATAAGTTTTTTGGGGGCGCAGCAGGCACCTCCGCGATCAGTTCCAGACTGCGTCCCGCAACATCTGGAAAGCGATCGACTCGAACACGCCAGACGAGGAGGACGTGGCGATGCAGCTGCAGGGTCTCCTCAAGAGCTCCCCGATCCAGCAGATGCGGACTTGGGCTGGCCACAAGACCGCAGCGGACGTGGACGGGCACGGCGACACCCCTCAGCTGAGCGAGAAGGACCAGAAGGAGAAGGCTTTCTGGGAGGAGTTGGCTAAAGATGACTATGCTTTTGAATGCCGTGGGATAGCTGGCAACCCCGCGGCAGGGGCGTGGCAGCGCGCGCTCAAAGCCGACCCAGGATTGAAAGCGGACTACAACAAATGTGGAGAGGGTACCAAGGACAAAACGCTCTGGAGGCTGCAGGCTGCCTTCAGGCAGCAGTGGGCGGAGAATGAGCACGCCGCATTCAAGAAGTCAAAGGGGAAGACGACCACAATGTCCAAGACCTGGGGCAGTCGAGGACAATGCCTTTCGCTTCCTCGCATTGCGTGGAAGGAGGGCGGCGGCAAGCTGGGCTGGCAGGCCGCGGTCAAGCACTTCGCGAAGTGCATCGCCATGGGCGAGCCCTTCATCTCGTACGATGGCTCGTGCGAGAACTTGAAGGCACTCTACGTGGTCAAGACGTTCGACGAGAAGTTTACCCAGGCGTTTTCTTGCCACGAGAAGTGGATCCAGCAGAGCATCACGGAGGAGGAGAGCGGCATCGGTGGACAGGCTGCAGGACACAGTGGAGGATCGGTAGCTGGGGCGCTTGCTGCAGGAGGTGCAGCTGCTGCAGGGGAGGGATCTGCTGCAGGAGCTGATGGGGGGAGGGAGACCTGCTGGACGAGCTGGCAAGGGCGGCAAGCGCAAGCGCACTGACGGTGCAGCCGAGGGTGGGACGCCGCCGCCGGGCAAAGGCGCCGGTGATGCTGGGTCGACGCCGAAGCAGCCCAGGGAGCCGCCGAAGCCGACCAGTGCCTTAACCGAGC
The DNA here is from genome assembly GCA_963575745.1 of Prorocentrum cordatum. Lineage (NCBI taxonomy): Eukaryota > Dinophyceae > Prorocentrales > Prorocentraceae > Prorocentrum > Prorocentrum cordatum. Next base: position 195,825 of record CAUYUJ010001148.1, on the reverse strand, counting down.
TGATGAAACCTGCGAAGGAGCTGTGCGCAAAGTACTCCGCCGTGACCGTCCAGAGCCATACCATCTTGAACAACGTGGCGAACACGAGGGACCTGACCTGGGAGTTCTGCAGGAAGCAGCCCGACCGCCTGAACGCTATGCAGGAGGACAACATTGCAATCACATCCCGCATGATCTCGCCGCTCTCGTGTCAACCTCCGCTTCCACGCCCACCGAATCCCTCAACCGAGAGATGGTGGTGGTGGCGCGGGCATGGCCGGAAAGAGGCCGAGAACGCAAGGGATGATGCGATACAGAAAGAGAGAGAGAGAGAGAGAGAGAGAGAGAGAGAGAGAGAGAGAGAGAGAGAGAGAGTGTGTGAGAAACACATAACATGGCGATGCTTTGGAGGTCAGGAGGATGATGGGGAGGATGTGATGTGGACGAGGAGGGGCAACTGAGACTGAGGAGACCCCTGTGGGGCCCTGGGCATCCGAGGGCAACGCTTGTGTTTGAAAAACGGGTATACAAGTATATCCTGTGATTTATTCTTCGACAAGAGGACGCCCCAGGAGATGCAGAAACTGACTTCTGACGTGCAGGCCATCCCCAATCTATCGATGCTCCTCGCGCAGAAGATGCCTGCCGTGAAGAAGGCGCTGGGGGAGGAGGAGTTCCGCGTCGCCCTGATCGGGCGCCTCACGATCAAGACCGTGCTCGACCGCCTCCACGCGGAGAACAAGATCTTGCAGGGGGATCGTGACACTCGCATGGAGGCAGCGACCGACTAGGTGGGAAACTTCTGAATCAGAAGTAGGGGCTCGTCGCTGGCCGACGATATTTCAGAAATCGGGGCTCTCGTCTTCGCGATGTCGGCTCGGTCGATCGGATCTTGACGTGGGCGTTGCGAATCGTTTGCGATCGATCGCAGGTAACCGACTCGTTCAGCAATTCGATCGGGTCGGCGACCGATCAGCTGGCGCCAAGCCAATTTAGTTCAAAATCAGCTAGACAGAGCGAATTCGGTTCGAATCAGACACCAAATCAGCGTTGACGATCCGGTGACGATTGACGATTGACGATACGTTGAAGGTTGCAAGAAATGACGTTTTCGCCTGAGACATCCTCACGAATGACGTTGATAGGTTGGGGGGCGTTGACGATTGACGATCCGGTGACGGTTCGTTGAAGGTTTGGCTTCGCTCGATTCGGTGCGATTCGAGGCCGAAGCGTCGAAAACAGAAGCGGGAGCCCCGATCTCGAGCTGGTTCGCTTGGGGAAAAGCGGACGAGGCACAAGCCTGCTGTGTATTACGTGCACAACGCCTTTGTTAGTGCACGTGGTCGATCACGGCCGCGATGAGGCCACGCCAGGCTGAAACCTTTTGATTTGCAACCGATGGCTCGACGAGCTACCGCTGCCCTCTACTGAAGGCCTGTCATAGACGCATCCAGAGACCCGACCCGACCCCACCTCCTCGACAAGAATGAGCCTCGGTTGCAAGCTCTCTCTAGAATCACGCTGGCGCCGTAAGATTCACTTTCCAGCCTCACCCTTTGCTTTGCTCACTTCGTACTTCAACTTATGCCCTTCGCTCACTCCCACCTACTCCTACACTCTCTCCACCCCCTTCTTCCCTTTCGTCTGCTTCCCTTTCGTCCTTCCACCCTCCCCTTCGCGCCCTTCCAGGCTACTCAATCTCCTTCTCTTGCCCGCCCTTCCCTTTCCACGTTGGATCCAGTCCTCGCTTGCTTCACTCTTCCAATGCTGGCTGGTGCTCGCTCGCGTGGCCGCTCGACTTTACAACGCTGCTCGTATGTGTCCGCCGCCGACAGAGCGGCACTTGAGCGCGCGGTCAGGGCTTCCTCTCACGGCACACGGCTGTTTTCGTCAGGTGGTCTTGAAGGAAACGAAGACTGTTCGATGGGATAGACGATTACTTCGGAGCAACACCCACACGTTGTTTAACACGCAAGTTGTATCTAGCGCACGTGTGTTCACAGTTAGTCAACATGTCATAGCCACGCAACATGTAAATCATCGTAATCACATGGCAACACATCGTTGACATCGCAGCCACACTGAGTCAAGTCTCGGTCGCGCGCGAGCGCCAACCCCACACCATGCCCAGATCGGCTAAGTCTCGTAGTCGGAGCCGTCGCGCATGGAGGGCGTCTGATACACAAGCACGGCATCACAGGGCAGAGGCTCTGAAGATGATTCTCGGGCTCTATGCGCAATGCAAGGTCACCGCAAAAGAGTTGTCGTTGTTGTGCTTTCATCTTGGTAAAGCTGGGACCCCTGGAGGTTCGTATGACATGTACGGGCAACCACCTAACCTACAGCCTGGGAGATACCAATCACATCTGGATGCTGTACTACCTGCCCCTGGTCCCATGTACACTATCACGACCCCTGGGAATTGGAATGCAACTGCCCGTGGGAAGCCGTTGTCGATCCCATTCAGAACAGCATTCGAATCCATCGACACCGAGCTGGCTGATAACACCGTGATTTCGGATATCTTGGACGGCCCTGACGCAGGGCGCCCAGAATGTGCACTGGATACACCTGCTTACAAAAATCATCCTTTGGTTGTTCGAGCCCGAGAGGCTCACGAACCACGGCCCCTTCCAGTTGGTTTGTATGTGGATGGCATAAATTACCAAAACGGTGCGTCTGGTAGACAAGATTCGGTCGTCGGGTTCTGGGCAATCAACCTCGTCACGTCAAAACGCCATCTATTGGGTGCTGTGAAAGATCGGGACGGTTGCAGGTGTGGCTGCAAGCATTGGTGCACGCTGTATCCAGTGCTCTGTGAACGCCTTAGCGCCCCGAATCCAAGTATGCACGCGTCCGATAGGGGAACTCCCTTGTTTCGCCACGTGCTGGACTCAATTCGAAATCGCTGCAGCCCATGGGCTGATAGGTGTTTTTGTTTAAATAAACACATGTGTGAGGGGGTCAGTAGGTCTTCCGCCGCCAAGGGGAGGGGGGAAGTGGAACAGTGCATTTGGATTCATGGTGTCTTAGGCACTGGACGTTCAAGGCGCTCTTGGACGGCAAATATCCTGCGCTTAGACACGATGCGTCAGACTGGGAATCTGGTGACCCCTTGAGTGATCAAAGATACATGAAGAGAAAATCGGTTCTTCTTTGGATCAAGGGGGACTGGTCGGAGCACAGCAACACGTTAGGTTTGTCATCATGGGCAAGTAAATACAACCCTTGCCAATTCTGTTGCCTCGAGAAGTCAGAACTTCATAGTATGAACCACTGTATGTTGGAGCATCCCGAGTCACCAGTTTGGCCGATTCGACACCGCGACGATTACGAGCGCTCGCGTGCACGTTGCGAAGTCCACATCACGTGCACGACGGCCGACGAGAGGAACCAACTATCCGATGCAATCGAACGGGCTGTGAAAAGAAAAAAAAAAAAAAAAAACACGGGGGCCAACAGTGACTCGAGACGTGCTTGTCGGCGGGGTGGCGCTCCGACCAGGAGATAGACTCGAGCCCTCTCCCACGCTGATCGACGCTGCATCCTTCTCACGAGCAGCGCTTCCTGTCTGTGCAATATTTTGGAGGTCTCGACGGGGGGCCCACGATGGCATTGCGTTGGACCCCATTACGCACAGGTCTTCGGGGTGCAATGGGTGGAGCTGGAGGAAGGAGGATGGGAGGGCGAGGAGGAAGGAACAATAATGAGAGCGACGGAAACGACAAAGCAACGCCAAATGCTTTGGGTCGGGGATTGGCAACAGCCAGAGAATATAGTATGTGCCTCCCTCTTTCTCTTGGTCCCCTCTTCCTGCTCCTCCACGCCCTGATCGTCTCGTTAACGTCGTCCAACCCGTCGCAGTCGTCGTCGCGGTCGTGAGGACGACTGCGACGACCCCCTGCCTCCTTCCTTGGGGGAAGACATGTCACCCACAGGTGTCCATTATTTGCCGAGTCCCTGTGTACTTCCCCAGCGAGGAGTCTTGCCATAGACTCCTTGCACACATTGTATTATGGGCCGGTGCAAAGATATGTTTCTGCGAGCATCTGGAGGATACTGCATTCTAACCCTTGGAACTGCAGGGGCCCTCTCCAGACGCGCCTCGAGGTGGGGTGTCGTCGACTGTCGGCGCCCATGGACGAATGGTTTCGGAATCATCCAAACGAGCAGATGCGCCAAAAGAAATTGGATACCTCACATTGGCGGCTCTGGGGTCGACGAAAAGCAAAGACGTTCCGAACTTGTCAAAACACCCTGGATGCACAATGAGTTTCAAAGCTGCCGAGACGGGTGTTCTTTTAGAGTTCGCGGTGTACATTCTCGCATCGAACGGAGGGGCCGAAACATATGGTCATGGTTTAATGCAAGCTGGTTACTCATTGCTTCGGTATCTCGATTTGATTCGTCAGAACACTGGCGTCATCTCTGAGGGGGTGGCTTCGGAGCTCATGACGTGCATGGTCGTGCACCTCCGTTGTTGCGAGCTGGTGGGTATCTCGCTCACTCCCAAACACCATCTTTGTGTTCATATGACCGACAGGCGACTCGTCGGAGTCTGGATCGTTTCACTCTGGGACTCTGTCGGCGGAGGTTTCCGTGTTCATAGTTTCGCGCGCGACCCCAGTGTGAAACAATGCAAATTCCGAGATGACCGACTCTCGCGGCGCAAGTTTTTGCCAGCCGTACTGTCTCAATCCCCTCTCACAACCTCTGACGCCCGAACCGAATCCTGACATGCACCGTGCCGCTCCCCCTCCTCAAAGAAACGACTCCCTTTCGACACTCGAACGATTTCGAAATCACAACGGGTCCAAAAGAGACGGTGCGGTTGGCTCACGCGATGCGTGTCTGCGAGATGAGTGGCCCAGGGTTACCGAACACGGGTCCTTGAAAATGTACAATTGTTTCATTGACGAAACGCTCAACTTGCCCGTGCGGAACATCGCGCGCCTCGCTCATAGGCTCACGTTCTATTCGAGGATCCATTCGTTCATCAACTTGCAGTCGCAATTGAACCTCATTCCGTACATTCCTGGGGGGCAGTGGCTTCCCCTCGTCTCTGGATTTTGATGCTGGTGGCGATGCGTTTCGCAAGTCTTGCATGGGCTGGCAAGAGAGCCTCCAAGAGGCCATCAGCGAATGTTCCCGATCATCCCGCGCACCAGACGTTCGAGCAGGCCCACTGTTGGGCCCGACTTCGATCTGAATATTATTCTGACCGAGGGGTGCTGACCAACTTGGCGAGCGAAGACTCTGATGGTTCGGTCTTCAAAGATCTATTCCGCGACGTGTGTGAGATTGCGCCTACGATCACCCGCAACGTTGCCTTTGCAGAGCTGTTTGTTGGTTTCGCTGACGCGACTGCATTTATGAATGTGCGTGGGTATCGTGCATATGCATACGACAGGAAATACGGCGACGACATGCAGGACATGTGCACAATCGGAGGGACACTGTATGCATTATATTTGGTCACATCAGTGGTGAGTTCTGGTGTACTTCATTGCTCACCTCAGTGTAGCACATGGGTCTGTGTGTCCCGCGGCCACACTGGACGGCGATCTCGCTTCGTCGAGGGGGGCGAGAGCAGGACCGACGTGAGGGAGGCCAATTGGATTTCGTTTGCCTTGTTCCTTGGGAGCGCGAACACATCTAATCATTCCAGCCCCCCCCCCCCCCCTCTGAGTTCACCGCGCCATGGATTCGGCTATCAACGATTGGGTCCCGATCTTTCAATGGACCTTCAACGGGTCCTCAATGGGTCTTTGTTTTGACACGCGCATCGCGAAGGCATAAACCTACCAACGGTTCGCATGCGAATGGGCTGTCTTGGACCTGGCCCCCTGGTGGTTATTCGAATCGGTTCAGACCCGAAACGGCGCCCCCTTCCCGCGCTACGTTTTCGGGCCAATGCTCCCTCTGCCCATCCCTCTCTCTCCGACCTCCACCCCTCTCTCCCTCCAAGATGTTCTCTCCCTCCCTCACCCGTCCCTCTTTTCGTCCGCCCCGTCCCACCCGTCGGCCCACTCTGAGACGGTGGCCTGGCGGGCCGCGGGTTTCGGATGAAGGGGATTGGCGAGTGGAGCGTGAGATGTGCGACGAGGGGGAGTTGGCGCAGAGAACTGGGAGTGGAGGGGCCATCGCATTGGAAGTCCCGAGAGGTCCCAGATCCTTGTTTACGCGGTCACGCGCGGGGTGCACGTGATCATAGAGCAGCCTTTGAACTCTCTGCTCTACCATTCCGCGGAGCTGAAGGCCGCCATCGAGGTGGCCAACTTGCGCCGTTTCACATCGTGCATGGGGGGTTTGGTTACATGACCCTCGAGCCCATGGAATTCTTTAGTAACTTGCCACCCGAGGCCACATCGACACTTCAGATGGGCCGCGCCGAGTTTAGAGCTATCCAGGACTCTCCAAGTCAACCGCTGGCTCCCATTACTCCCCGAGAAAACGCGTGCAGCGGCGCTGGCTGGAAACGCCGCGGTTGGGTCCCGGGAGACCATCGGAACATCAAAGCTTCTGAAAGGTACCCCGAGGCATTCAGCCAGGCGCTTGTTAATGTTTCTATCGCCGTCATGAGCGACGAGGGTCGCGCGGCTGCGAGTCTGCGACCAGCCAGCGAGGAGGAGGAGGACGAGGAGGAGGAAGAGGAGGAGGAGGAGGTAGAGCTAAACAAAACAAACAAATACAGATCACGAAACAGAAAACGAACATATAGCGGAGGTGGGAGTACGCATAATTTCAGATGGCAACCCCAGACGTTGCTTGTGGAGGCGCCTGACTGCGTTGCTGCTCTGTTCAACTGCGAACTGTCGTGTCCGCAAAAAGACAGGTGGGAGAGAGAGCTTGATCTCTCGGCTAGATCAGAACCGTATCTCGAAGGAATGGTAGTGTTCAGACGCTCGGGAATGTGCCACGAGTTGGCCCGCGCCCCGTTCCTCGTCGACCAGCGTTTTGCACTGTGGCCTGCGCTCCCTTTCACCTCCTCCACCCCCTCCCCCTCTTGCCTCTCCCCCTCCTCCTCCTCCCCCTCCTCCCCCTCCCCCTCCCCCCTCCCCCTCCTCCCTCCTCCTCCCTCCTTCCTCCTCCTCCTCCTCCTCCTCCCCCTCCCTCCTCCTCCTCCCCTCCTCCCCTCCTCCTCCCTCCTCCTCCTCCTCCTCCTCCTCCTCCTCTCCCCCCTCCCCCCTCCTCCCCCCCCCTCCTCCTCCTCCTCCTCCTCCCCCTCCTCCTCCTCCTCCTCCTCCTCCTCCTCCTCCTCCGTAGCCATTTTGGCTCCGTAGCCATTTTGGCTCAAGATGATGAGTTCCGCAGGGGAACAAGCGGATACCGCTAGTCCGCGGCTGGCAAGACTTCTTCTTGAGGTCTGGCATCTTCTTTGGTCCACCTCACCAGCGCTCGGGTCGGCGGGTAAACGGAGGCCTTTCCCGTTCCTGCCGGCCCGAGCGCATCCAGACTCGAGGCCATGGGCCCTGCGCGGGACGGCGCGCAGACTGGCGACGGCGGTGCTGCTGGTGCTACTGGGCGGACTGGTGGCAGTGACAGGTCGTCGAGTCGGAGCGATGCATCGGACGCCGAGCGGTCTGCATCTCGCAGTGGAGAAGGAGCTCGGCGCCGACGTCGCAGACAGCATAGAGAACGAGAGCGTGGGCGGGATCATCTACATGAACGGGACCCCCGGCGTCAAGGGAGTGGTCGTGGAGGCAGGAGCAGCACGGAGGGGGTTCGACCACCTGGAGCAGATGCGGCGGCCCCTGCTGCGACCGCGCCTGTGGGGGGAGGTGTTCATGCGCTGGCTTCCACTGCAGGGCTGCCCGCCAGCGTGGCGCAAGAGCTGGAGCGGATCCTGGTTGAGGCGACGGCCAACCTCAACGCGACGACGTCGGCGGCTCAGGCACAGATGGCCACGGTCGTCGCCGCCCATGCTCAGGAGTGCTCGGCTCGATTCGCGGTGGTCGACGCAGACGTCGCCCGCTTGCGAGAACGTCAGCACAGGCTCGAGGCGTCCAACGAGGAGCTGCGCGGGGCGGTCCAGAGCATCACGGAGGCCCTGGAGCGCGCGGAGGCTCAGGTTCCACTGTTTCAGGCAGCGAGGCAGGAGATGTGGGACAGGCCTGCGGCGCCGAACCTCTTCCAGATCCAGGTCGAGTCGGGCGTCACGAGCGCGGAGATCATCGTCGGCCTGGAGGACTGGCTCAAGGCTGCCACGGTGTCGAGTGGTCAATTCGCGCTCCACTCCCTCCCGTCTGGGAAACACTATGTGCTGGAGCTCACGGGTGGCGTGGTGGGATATGAGCGCGCCAAGAGGCTGGCCGCGCACCTCCGCACGCCGAGTGGATGGAGGAGCTTCACGGCCGGCGGCCGCAGGACGTACATCAACATGGACAAGTCTAAGCGCCCCCTGCGGGTGGAGCTGCACACCAAGCGTCTTGGCCAAGCTTTGGAGGAAGTACGCGGAGGAGCTGGGCGCTGGTGGCCAAACAAAGCGAAGGGGGAGGTCAAGTTTGACAACGTGGAGGTGGCCAGCGTCCTGGTCACGGAGGAGGATGCCCCGACGGAGCTGCGCTGGAACAATCCGATGGTGGCAAAGCTGGGCATCGACAAGAGTAAAGTGCAGGAGGTGTTCAATCGCATGGTTGGCGGTGGGCCCAGAGAAGTACAGTGGTGTCCCTAATACTTGCTCGGCGCGTTGGCGCCCGTGGCAGTACCAATATGATGAAGCGTTCAACAGCCCCCTGAAGGTCATCTCGTGGAATGCGCGCGGTCTGCTTCTACGGGATCCTCTTCGTAGACGACGCAAGCTAGCAATCTTGCGGTCATATATGGCGAAGAAGTATGTGATTATGGTGCAGGAGACGCATGGTGCGGCGGTCATTTTGGAGGCGTTCGTGCGCTCGCAGCCCTTCTCCTACAGGACCCACTTCTCTGCTCTTCGCGATGGGCGTGGCGGCGGAGTGGCCACGCTGATCCCATCTGCAGAACTGCATGAATGGGAGGGGTTGCATCCATCGTGGCACCCAGTATCGACGACTACGGAGCTGGTCCCTGGACGTGTGCTAATGGTGAAGGTCAGTGTGGTGGCGCGGAGGCCCGACTCGGTGACGCACCTGCCTGCAGAGGCTGACGAGTGTCGTGTCGGGGTTACCTTCATCAACGTGCACAACCACGATCTCAGCGCTGAGGACAAGTCGAGAGTGGCGACAGCATGGCGGAGGGCAATGAGGGAGGCGCGCAGGTCCCCGCTGCAGGAGCTCTGTGTTGCGGGCGGCGACTTCAATCTTCCAGTGGGTGATCGGCGCTACTACCGCATGCCGACGCCGACGGCGATGAGGTCCCCTGTGCGTGATCACCAGGCCAGATCCTTCTGGCGGGACCTCTTCGACGAGTGCGTGGAGATCAACGGCAAGGACGCCACGCACTATGACAGGCACTCGGACTCCGCCTCCACGCTGGACCGCTTCTCCACCAGCCTGCCGAGGGACGCGTATCCATGCCTCCGTGCTACCCGCACGGTCGACGCGGACCCTGCGACGCTGTCGCTGCGCAGGTTGAGTGATCACGGGGTTGTGGGGCTCGTGCTGGGTCTCCGCAAGGAAAGGCCGATGGCGGAGAGGAGGATCCCCGCCTTCGTCTTCAAGTCGCAACAGCATCCAAAGTATTTCAAGGATCTGCATGCTGCCGAGCAGGATTTGCTCCGCAGTCGGGGAACTGATGGAGATGTTCATGAGGAGTGGGCTGCTGCTAAGCGGGCCATGGTCTCGGCGGCGAAGGCCACGAGGAACCACATGATTGCGCTCGCCGACCTGCAGAACGTTTCGCAGGGCGCGGAGCTCAACGCCCTGGTGATGCGCTCGGCGGCCAGGACGGTCTGGACGAACGACGGCACCACGGCGCGCTTGCTGATCCAGTCCTCCCCTCTGGCTCGGAGGCATCTGCGCATCCAAGATGGCAAGGTGCTGGCGAACGACACCCTGGTTTTCGGGGAAGTCGTGCGGGCCACCACGGAGCGTATGCTGGATGAGCGGCGTCAGGACGCTGCGAGACGTGCCCGCCGCGCCTTTGCGACGGCACAGGCTCAGGAGGGTGAGTGCTGGAAGCGGAAGCAGGGCAGCATAGTGAAGAAGGCTCAGCTGTGGCTCCGCAAGCTGCCCGTTTGGCAGCTAAGCGGCGTCAAGGTGTGTGCGACGGAAGAGCTCCCTGCCCCGCCTGTGTCGGAGAGAGTCTCCGAGCGGCCTTCTGATGTCACGGTGATGAACGCCGACGCTATGCTGGCCGCGGTGCGCGAGCACTGGGGCCCCATTTTCAGGAAGAAAGATATCGACGAGGAGGCGGCGAGAGAGTACATCGAGCGATGGTTCGAGCCTGCTGGTGCACGCGAGGACTTTGCCTTCAGTGAGGAGGATCTACTGCGAGCAGCTCTACGTGGACGTGACGTGGCCCCTGGACCTGACAGGCTGCCCTACGTCGCCTGGGCGCGGTCGCCTGAAGCGGTGGCCTGGCTGTACCGGCTTTGCCAGGAGGCGCTTGCGGGGCTGGGCTTCCCCGACGACTTCAACCACGGGCTGCTGGTCCTGATCCCGAAGAGCGGGGAGGCGTTCAGCGCGTCGGAGGTGGTGCGTCGGCCTGGTGCGCTAAGGCCGCTCATGCTGCTCAACACGGACAGGAAGATGATCGCGACCGTGGTCAACCATGAACTAGCTGGGGTGGCAAGGAAGGAGGCCTCGGCGGTCCAGCATGGGTTCGTCCGTGGCAGGACGTTCATCCCGAACATCATCAAGCTGGACCTGATGGCGCGCACATTCAGTGCGCTTAGTGAGACGAAGGGAGGGCACCCCGTGCTGATCACGTTCGACGTGAAGGCGGCGTTCCCCAGCGTCAGCCGTCTCTGGATGGCGCTGGTCCTGGACAAGTGCGGCCTCTGCGACTCCGTGAGGACCCTGATCGGCGCCATGTACGACAAACAGATGGCATGGCTGCGGGTAGGCGAGGACTTGCTGGGGGCCTTCGCTGTCACGGCGGGTGTGGCGCAAGGCTGTCCGATGTCGGGCTCGCTTTGGGCGCTGCTCTTCTCGCCATTCCTTGAGCACATGGCCTCCGTCCTGGACATGCCGTGGCGGCGGGAGTCCTGGAAGCCAGAGCTGCCCATAGTACAACGCAAGGGCGACGTGGAGGGCTGCGCGGATGACGTGGGGATGGTGCTCCGTGACCTGGCCCTGCTGCCGCGGATCGGCCCGATCTTCACGGCGATGCAGACGCTGGCGTGCCTGGAGCTCAACCTGTCCAAATGCTTCCTGGTGCCGCTCTGGGCGCCGATTACGGAGGAGATCGTGGTCTACGTGAAGAGCGTGCTCGAGGCGAGCACCGCGGGCTGGTCAGGCTTTTCGGTCGCCTCCATGACGAAGTACTTGGGCTGCTGGCTGGGGCCTGGCGCCGACCTCGCCAGACAGTGGCACGATCCTGCGGCCAAGTATGCGGCGAGGACGAGGGCGCTGGGCGCCAGTGCCCTATCCAACGATGCAGTGGTCCAGGCGTACAACGGGCTGGCGATCCCGCGCCTGCTCTATGTCGCCATGCTCTTCCCGATCCCCGACGGGCTTGTGGACAAGGAGCTGGACTTGCTGCACGTGCTGCTGCGCGTGCCGCCGAAGTCGTTCAGGAAGGACTGCCTCCTGGCGCTGGGCTCCTCCCTGGACGTCACGGCGCCGCTCCCCCTCTTCGCCTCGGCGACGGCTGCGAGGATGAGGGCGGCGATCAAGCTGCCGACGGAGTGGCTCGCCCTCCTCGAGGGCGTCGAGGACTTCTTCAAAGACGTGCGGGGAGAGGCGTTGTGCAGGCTTGCGGACCTGCCGACTGGCCTCTTCACGCCGGCGTGGTGGCAGGACCGTCGTGGGCCTGCGCGTCATCTCAGGGACGCCCTGGGGTGCTGTACGCCGACCAGCAGACCCAGGAACCGCCATCGGACGGAGGCCTGCCTGCGCGCCGCGAAGAGGCGCTCGCTGGCAGTGGAGGCTGCGTGGCTGGCGCAGCCCCATCGTGAGAGGAGGAAAAAGCGTTTTTCCTTCCAGTCCACCTACCGCTCCATCCTCTCGTCTCTCCTCTATCTTGATTCCTTTCCTGTCACATTCAGGAAGAGGTTGGCTGCGTGGCAGGTGCGTGCGCCCGCCACGCGTGTGTTGGCGCAGAGATGGGAGGCGCTTAAGAGCGTCCTTCGTAATAAAGGGAGGGGGGTGAGGTGGGCGGTGATCAAAGCAATGTGCGGAGCATGGCCCACAGCGGCCAGAATGCATGTCACGAATGTCCGTACGGCCCCGTGTAAATTCGGTTGTGAGAATGGATCTGACAATATGTCCCACTATCTGAGGTGTCGGCACCTGTGGTGGGCTGCCTGTTTTCCTCGGGAATTTTGTTCCAACTCTGTATTAATGAAGCTTTGTCTTGGGTCCTCGCGGGACCATGCCTCGACCCCCGATGACTCGCTCGATCGGTCGGTCTTGAGGCTTAGCCTGACGCACCAGTTGCACGCTATCATATCTGCGCATCCTGGTTCTGGGCCACAGCACTTACTTCGTTGCCTTGATATTGCACGTGCACGCACGGGTAGGTAGGCGACTCTTCCTCTGGAGCGACGTTCGCTCCTCCTCCTCCTCCTCCTCCTCCCCCCTCCCCCTCCTCCTCCCCCTCCTCCTCCTCCTCCTCCTCCTCCTCCTCCTCCTCCTCCCCCCCTCCTCCTCATCCTGTCGTCCTCGTCCTCCTCGTCCTCCTCCTCTTCCTCGCCTTTCCCCCCAACTGCTATCATCCGCAATAGTAGGCTCAAATCCCAGGGGTTTCACGGATTCCAGGGGAACTCGGTAGCCATGGCCCTTTCCAAGGCAGAGCTCGAACGCCAGATGATAGCAGATCTTCGCAAGGACGGTCATTCCGAGGGCGAGATCGCTTGGCTGAGGAGGCCCGAATTGCAAACGGACGGCGGACCCCCTTCAAGCATTTAGGCTCGCGGGGTCGGACCATTCCCGTTCATGGGTGCCCAAGGGGCACCCGACGAAACATTTGCGAACCCAGGGTCGTAAATGTGCCATCGCCGTTTGCAAATCGAGCCCCCTCAGCCACGTCGGGCCTTTCGATCCGAACCCATCCAACTGACACCAGAAATCAGATTCAGAAAAGAGGGCGGAGTTGGACTCGCTCGCCAAAAAGCAGCAGGAAGAAACAGAACACGCCCTCCTGGAACTGCGTGCCGAGCGGGCGAGGCTGGCGGAAGAAGACCTGCAGAAATCGGCGGACAAAGGTGGAGGTTCGAAACTTTGACCGCCAGTGCGATGATATCTGCGGCGTCTCTCCGCCCCTGTCCGCGCCAGCCTCCCCGATGAGGCCAGTGGAGGGCAGGGGGCGGGGGGCGCCGCAGATAGCATCAACCCCAACCTTGAAACCCAATGCCCCCAGAACCAGAGAACATCGGGCTGGAGAAAGGGGCGCCTACTGGGTCAACCGGGAGTCGTGAAACGCCGCCCGCCGACAACCAGCCCCCGCGTAATTAGGTTCTCTCGCCCCGGCGCCTTCGCCCAACAACCAGGCGAGCCTGGCTCGATGGCCGAAAACTGGAGAACGGCGAACTTCTCTGGAGGACGCTGAGGAAGGAGAGGGAGAAAACGAGGAGAAGGGCGAACGGGAGGAAGAGGAGAACGAGAGGAATAGGAAACGAAGGAAGATAACGGGCGATGAAGGGGGGTGACAAGGAAAGGGAGGAGGGGGGACAGGAGGTAGGAGGGGGGAGGCGGACGAGGGGGGGGACAGAAGGAGGAGGAGGAGGAAGTGGATGACGATGGTACGTTTAGTGCAAGGTGCGACAGCATCCCACGTGTTATGAATAGTTTTGTATGTGTTTTTAGTATTTGTTTTGCATTGTGTGCATCAACAAGTTGAGTACTCACCATTGCGAAGATTTCACACCACAGCTCGTTTACAACATGCGCTAGCTTGCAGGGCGCCGCTGATCGAATCGCTGAACTTGGCGATCGAATCGAGACTACGATTACAACGCCCAATGAGAATTGAAGAAAGAAAAATGAAGAAACAGCAACACCACAACAAATTTCAATCAAACCACACCACACCAACAACAACCAACCAGACAACAAACACAAAACAAACAACATTTATAAACCCACAGCAAAACCATGTTGAACGATATATGTTGCAACTATAAAAATGGGTGCTAAATCCGCCGGCTACTTTATAGATGTTTACAACCTCTGGGTGGAGGGCATTCTGGGGTGGGGTCCAGCGCCTCGCCTATTCCTTCCTGGCCCGGGGTTGTTGCTGTTGCCGGAGGGGGGCCCGCCTGCGCCGGCCGGGGCCGCGCCAGGTCACCGCGAACCCCCGGGGACCTCAGCAGGAATAAGACGACTGGGAGCCCTGCGTGGCCGAAGCAGTGGGCTGGGTAGACGCGAAGGGAGGGTACTGTTGCCTCCAGAAGCATGGCACTTGCGAGGATCGGAGGGGACCTAAACCCACCCCTTTGCTCATCGAGGACGGGCCCACGTCCGACACCCGGGGATGGCCGCGCAACGGGGGAGGGGCACCGATGGCCTGCTTGTGCCGCTACCACGGCCTGGAGCACCACAACCTCCGCCTGAGCCTCCAGTGCTCGGAGCCAGGCTGCTGGCACATCGGGGAACCCGGGTTCGGTGGGGGGCGCCTCTGCCTCAGGCACGCGAACCCCTCTCCTCAGCCTGCTCGAGAGGGGGAGGGAAGGGCGGATACTAGCAAGTTCCCCCTTGACCCAGCGCGCCTAAGTGATGCCGGGCCGACCACTGAGCCCTCCGCGGCCCCCGCTGTGGGCCCTGCGGAGGGGAGGCCCGCGCTGGGGACAACCGGGGGGCCTCCTTCCCCCCCGCCCGCGGAGCCGGCCGCCTCCAGCGAGGTGCCCCCTAACCCAGCGGCCGCCCCTGGCGTGCCGGTGGGACCTGACTGCCCCCAGCTGACGCACGGCGTCCCGGGCGCGCTCGTGTCTGAAGGCCCCCCCGAGGGTGATGGGGAGGCCCCCGCGATTGTGAATGGGGGAAGGGCTACGCCACCTCCGACCATCCCCACCCAGGCGGAGGATACGGTCGGACGGAAGTGCTTGATCCGCTTCTACGAGCCCGCCGACACAGGGGAAGGCGCCCGCCCTTACACTACTGCCCGAGGGATAGGGCGGGGAGAGGCGCGGGGGAGAGGAGGGAAGAAGGACTGGGCGGGGATTTGGGTGCCAGGAGTGGAGGTTGAGCTGACGTTCCCACTATGGGCGGTGGGGCCCTGGAGCCTCTCTTCCGAGGGGCGCCTCAACGCCTCCCGCCCCCCATTTGATGCCCGGGAAATCACGGGGGCCACCTATGCCCAGCTGGGAGAAGCAAGCGAGGGCGGGGGGAAGCCCTGTACGCTGGCCGACCTGCTGCAGTGGGCGAAGTTCTTGACCTGTAGGTGCCCTCTCCACCCCTACGCGCGGGTTATCCCTCCCGGGCAGCAAGCTCGGGGAGGGGAAGCGCTGTGCAACGCCCATGGGGAGCCGCGCTCCATCCTGCGCGCGGAGGGAAGATCTGCCTCCCCGCCCCCTCGAGGCGGTCGCATCGCCCGCCTGCTCCACACGCCCTCAAGCAAGGAAGAGCTGCTGAGGTTGGGGAGGGGCCACACCCCGGGGCGCCGAGCGGAGGGAACGCCGGTGATGGAGCCGAACAGCACGGAGCTGGGGCTGTACCTCCAGGCGGATGCCCCAGGCAAGCCGACGGGGGCGAAGATGCTGGAGGTGGCGGCAGCCGTGGGCCGGATGCCACACCGAGTGCGGACCGCGATTCTGGAGCAGGCCCGAGAGCACCTGGAGAATCCGCTCCTCCTCCCCTCGGTGCGTCCTCGGCTGGAGGAGGTCACTGCCCAACTTGACCTACGGGGAAGGGCAGGGGGCGCGGTGCGGGCCCTCGCCCTCCGACCGCGGGGGGCCTCCCCCAAGCTGCCGCTGAAGCCCCAGGACCCCCGCCCCACGCCCCCATGGAGGCGGGGGGGGGGGCCCCGCGCCTTCCAGCCGGTGGAGGGAACCCCCGCCGAATCGGCTCAGGCCGTCGTCCCCGGAGAAAGGAAGCGAAAGGGTTCCTCCGTTCCCGCGCTCCTGCGGGCGCACCGTCCCCCTGCGAAGGGAGAGGAGGGCGGGGGGGGGAACCTCATATACCTCCAAGGGGCCTCGCGGAGGGTATGCCACCTCGCGCGGGGATGCGGCACCTTCCAGGTGGCCGTGGGACCTGCCCATCTTGGGCGGGAGCTCTATTTGACCCTGCGCGGGCACGGCCGGGGGGCCCTCGCCCTGCTGGAAGGGGTCGGCTGGCCCCTCCCGCTCAGCAACCGGATTGCGCATGGTTTGGCGGCCTGCCTGGCGGGTGCCCTTAAGGCGGGACCCGCCGACCCGAACGCCCTCACGGTGGCCGACTTCGTGGTCGCAAGGGGCGCGGACGCCGGGCCCCTGGAAGGACACAGGAGGGGCCCCCCCTCGCCGGCCCCCGCAGACCTTGGCACGTGGGCGGAGGCCGCCCAGGCGCAGATCCGGGTGTTCGCCCTGACTTACGGACAGGAGCACTCACTGCCTAGGACCACCGCCTTACGGTTCTTGCTACGGGAACATCAAGACCGGCCGGAGTACCTGTCCCTCGCCGACTTGATGGAGGTCTGGGAGGAGCTCACGTGGCACTGGTGGGCGAAGATGCGGGACGAGCTCCGGTCCGTGGAGGCCGAGATTGGCCCCCACCCAACCGCGCTGCCGGAGCTGACGGCCTACGCCACAGCCCCGGATGTGCACGGGGGAGCCCGCGTGAAGATCCCCCGCACGTTCGTCGTCGAGGACCCCACGGAGTACTACCATCGGATCGTTGCCCCGCGCCTTCGTCGGGGGAGGGTCGGACCCTGCCAGTCTCGGGGCGGGGGGGCCCTCCCCGGGCCCGGGTTCGTGCGCCCGAGGGGCGGACGTGGGTGGGAAGAACCCTCCCGCGGGCCTGGCGCGTTCCTGCGCCCCCCTCCGAACGCCAATCGGGAGCCCTCCGCCGAGGGCCCCCCCCCCCTCCTCGGCCACGCCCTTCTTTGCGCTTGCCCGCGCACGAGCGGAAGAGCGCAGGAGGTGGACGAGGAGGAGGCCCCCCCTGTGGGGGAGGAGGCGGCAGCATCAAGCCCGCCGGTGGACCCCCTGGAGTGGGGCGCCGCCTTGAGCCCCCACCCGGAAGGGGACGAGGTGGGGCCGGCTGCGAGGCAGGCGTCGCCGGAGCCCCCCCCCTTCGCGTGGGAGGGAAGGGGCCGCGGGAGGCCGAGCTCGGCAGCCTCGCTCGGCGAGTGCGCCGCCGGGAGGCTTCGCGCTGAACGAGAACCGCACCTGCCTGGCCGACGAAGAGAGCGAGATCCGCTACCTGATTCCCCCTACCCAGGAGGCCTTGGACGCGCCGAACGAGGCGGCCGCCCGGGCTGGCGGGGACAACCCGGTCCCCGATGCGCCACTCGAGGCGGGAAGGGACGGAGCGGGAAGCCAGAGCGCCACTTCGGAGGAGGGGGAGATGCCGGGTGGCTACCTCCACGCCGCCCAAACTACCGCCGGCACACTGCGGGAGGAGGGGCCGGGGGAAGGTCAGCCAGGAAGTCCTTCACCGGGGATCGAGGGGGAAGGGGAGGGGACAGCCCCCGTGGCGGGAGCCCCCACCACCACGGCCCCGGATTACGCCCGAGCGGTGCGGAAGGCACTGGCGCGGGGGGCTACCCCCAGGGACCAGAGGGGGCTCCTGCTTTGCTGGGGCTACGCCAGCCACCGGGGGTGTGAGGGAGGGGGGGGGCCTGCCCCCACGCCCACTGCGACTTGGGACCCGCTCGGGGACTGCCGGCCCCACTCATGGGGGAGCTGGTGCGCCGAGGGGGCTGGAAGGACCAGCCCGTAGTGGCGGAACAGGATCAACCGGCGCGGCTGGCCGCCCTCCATGGGGGGCCCTCAACCGAGCGGGGGGGCGAGCCGCCCACGCACGTCCGGGCCTGGGACCCGACCAGGGGGGAATACGACTGGTTCACCCCCCTCCCAGGGCGGGAAGACGTCTTGGATCAGTACTGCAACGGTCCGGACTTCAGCTTCACCGAGAACCACCATAAGGCGCATCGCTTCAACCCAGTGGGGGACCCGGACGACCCAGAGGAGGAGCTAGGCGCGGGAGGCCGGAATGCAGGCCATTAGCGCGCGCCCCGATGTGCGAGAGTTCCTCAAGGGGGGGCCCTCCCGGCACCTGGAGACCGCGGTCATGAACCACCTCCTGGAGGAGCACCTGGCCTCGACGGCGACAGAAGGGGTGCTTGCCGTACTCCGGAGGATCGTGGACGGACCCAATTGGAAGCTGGTCAGGGAGGCCGCCGACTGCCTCGACCGGCTCGCGCCTGAGCCCGGCGGCACCCGGGGGGGGGGCGCCCGCCCCCCAGACCGCAGGGGCCACGCCCGGCTCCTCCAAGCCCCGGACGAGGGGGACGGGGTAGGGCGGGGGGCCCTCCAAATGGATGGAGGGGAGTGGGACGTGCTCGATTTCCACGACCGCCCCCCCCTCGGAAAGGACACTCTCCTCGCGGAGCGCTTGGGCATCCAGGAGGACTGTGAGAGAAAGCAGTGCGTCCTCCTGAGCGCGGTGGGCGCCGCCCTCTGGGCCCGTGAGGGAAGGGGGCCGCCCGGCCTCTCGGAGGTCTGGGCGCGCGCGCTCACGGCCAGAGCGGAGCAGCTGGACCAAGCAGTTCGGGCGGAAGAATCACTGGGGCCTCCGGAGGCCAAGCTGGTGGTCGGGGAGGCGGACCTCCGGATCTTCATCCACGACGCGGCCGCCCCACACCACGACAAGGACTACCGCGCCCTGGTCGTGTTCCCCCTCCGCCTCCTGGAGGATGTCGCCCTAAACGTCGCGATGATGGACTACGGTGGAAAAGTGACCACGCACCTTCTGGAAGGAGCCCGCTCCGGGGAGGGCTCACCTCAGGCCTGGATGTTGATCCACCGGGGGCGCGCCCGCGCCCTCCGCCCCCGAACCCCGACCTCGGGAGAAGCGAGAGGGGATGCGTGCCTGAAAGCCCTCCATCAGACTCTTCGGAGGGAGGCCACGATCATGAATGGCTGGGAGGAGTTCCTCAACCGCGACGCCCGAGGCACGGAGGTCTCCTGGGGCACCTACGTCAAGTGCCAGGCATGCGAGGAGCGCCCCGCGGCGAGGGAGGCGGCTCTCAGGGCTGGCCGGAGGGCTGCAACGGCAGAGCCTGCCCGGGCACCCGCAATCAGGGCCGCACTCCAGCTGTGGGAGGAGCTCGTCCCGGAGCACCCCGGAGCTTTGGGGGACACGCCCGCTTTCCGCTGGGGACCCCGCTTCAAGGAAGTGTTCGCGGGAACCGCGGGGGTGACCCGCGCGGTGAAGCAGCTGGGCATCCAAGCGGATGAGCCCGTGGAGCTGTACCGGAACCCCCTGCACCCCAAGGAGTCGGAGAGGAGGGGGGACCACGACCTCTCGAACCCCGACGTCGCCGAGGCCCTGGTCCAAGAGGCAGATGCTCCCCCGGGCCCGGGAGTGGCCAACGTGTGGATGTTCGAAAACCCGTGCACCTCCTTCTGCGACCACAACACCAAAGGGGGCGCCCGCACCTGGGAGAAGCCGGAGGGGACCGGTGTAAACGCCAAGGAGGTCTTGGGAAACGCCCTCTCCCAGACCACGGTAAGGTGCATACGGAACCTTCATAAATGGGGATAGGGATGGATCTTCGAGAACCAGGAGCACAGAGGGATATATCCCAAGGTCTACGACCTCCCCGAGTGGTTGGAAATCCTGGAGGAGACCGGTGCCGTGGTCATCCCGGGAACGATGTGCGCCTGGGGCCTCCATCCCTCAGACGCTTCGTCCCCCCATCAGTTCTATCGCAAGGGGTACTGGCTGGTCGTCTCCGCGAACCTGGCCCCCTTCTTCGCGAAGCTCCGGAGACCCTGCCCCGGTCTCTCCCCGATGCACCAGCGCGTGGAGCTCAGGGATAACGTCCCAGGGACAGGCATCAAGCGGACAAGGGAAGCCGCCCAATACCCCCCGCGCTTCGCCCGCGCCGTGGCGCTGGCCATTTGGACAGCCACGAA
This sequence comes from Prorocentrum cordatum, assembly GCA_963575745.1. Lineage (NCBI taxonomy): Eukaryota > Dinophyceae > Prorocentrales > Prorocentraceae > Prorocentrum > Prorocentrum cordatum. The sequence continues at coordinate 175,709 of CAUYUJ010001148.1, read as the reverse complement.
ACACCCGCCCACCACGCCCTCGAGGGGGGGGAAACCATGGGATATGGTAAACTCAGGCCCTCAGGTGAGGGAGGGGACGACGCGGGAGGGGGCCAAAATGGGGAGGGAGAGGGGCCCTGGATGCCTCCCCAACGGGCAGCTGGCAGCCTGGAAAGCGGGACGGAATCGGGAAACCAGGCGCCGGGGAGAGCGGGCCGAACCGCTCAGGACTGGGCGCAGGAGCTGTGCACTCATTGTGCGGACAACCCCAAGTACTCCCCCGAGGTTGTGAAGGAGGGGGCCCGACTCGGCGATGGCCTAATCCAGGCGGCGGGAGGCTGGAAGGAAGCAGTCGACTGCTACCGAGAGGCCTGGACGAGCCGGTGGGGGAACAACCTGGACGGGGTCTTCAAGGATGAGCTATGCGAGCTGCTCGACCCCGACCTCAGGGATTACCTCCACCAGATGGTGAAGGACGGGGTTCTCGCCCGCCAACCGCTGGCCCAGGTTCGGGCCCCCTCCAAACCGCACATGAGCGTGCAGGAGCGCATGGAGGAGGCGATGGAGAAGTTGTGGAAGGACGCCAAGAGGGGGAGGGTCCTCCTCTGCGGAAAGGACTCGGAACCTTACCTAAGCGGGGCCCTCTCCTCCCCATGGGGAAGGGTGCCGAAGATGAACCCCGACCGCGCGATCTCGGAGGAAGGAAGGTTTATCCACGACCAGGGGGCGATGAACGAGACGGGGCACAAGTACCTCCACCCCCCAGCCTTGCAGCCCCGCCATCGGGGACTGGCGAGAGAGATCATCTGGTGGAAAGAGCGGCACCCGGGGGTAAAAATCCTGATCGCCAAGCGGGACATAACGGAGGCCTTCCGCTGGATCTGGTCACGGGCGGAGGATGCCGGCATGTTCGCCACGGAGCTGCCTGGCAAGGTGGGATGGAGGGCAACCTGGTGGCCATCTACCTCGTCCTCACCTTCGGGTGGATCGGGGGCCCGGGGGAGTACATGGCCTTCGGGGCGGCCCTGAAGCAGTGCCATGACCGCCACCGGCCGGCCGACCCAGGATTGCACGACGACGTGCCCCACCACTCGCACCTCCTCATGGACGACGACGTCCTCATCGAGCCCCTCCTGGGACGGCGCCCCTGGATGGCCGCTAGGCTGGCCGAGGAGGGGGCCCGTAGGGTATTCGGCCCTCTTGCGATCAACGCGGAGAAGAAGGACGAGGAGGGAGAGTTCCGCGTGGACCAGATCTGCTGGGGGGTCCACGTGAACACGGAGGAGGAGACCCTGCGGCTTCCCGAGGAGAAGGTCAACAAGATCCGGATCCTGCTGAGTGACCCGGCCTACGACACGGGGAACACCCAGGTAGCCCTGAAGGATGTCCAGGTCCTTCGCGGCACCCTCAACTTCGCGGCCATCACCTGCCCCCCCCTCCGCCCCGAGTTGGGGGCGGTGGACCGGCTCCTCCGCGCTGCGGACCCGGCTGGGGTTTGGGTCAAGATCAAGGAAAGCAGCGAGGGGAGGGAGAAGGACGCGTGGGATGAGTGGTGGGAGGCGCTGGAAGTTTTCCGCCTATACGCGGGAGCGCCCCAGGCCTGGACCACCCACTTTAATGCAGGCTTGAAGGGGGTCCTCCAACCCCAGGAGCGGCTCGCCCTCCCCGGCGGAATGGAGGAGCTGGTCTGGACCGGAGGGGGCGCCACCGAGACCCGGGTGGGGGCCGCCGACTGGTCAAACGGGGTGTACGGGGTCATGGAGGTCAAGGAGGTCATGGAGCCGTTCCACGCGGTCTTTGGGGAGGGAGCCGACATCATCGCCATCTGCGAGCTGTTTACCTTCCTGGTGCTCGCGGTGGCCCAGGCCCCGAGATGGGAGGGGCGCCTGGTCCTCTACGTCACGGACAACACCAACACGGAGATCTGGCTCAACAAGCGGACGGCGAAGAACCGCCTGGCCCGCTACGGACTGCGCCTCCTCCAACTCCTGGAGACCCGCCACGGGCTCCACACGGTCACGGCGGGAATTTGGACCAAGCACAATAGCAGCATGGACCTCATCTCCCGGGAGACGAGGAGCGTAGTCCAAGAGGAGATGAACCGCCTCGGCTTGGAGGAGATCGACCTCAAGGGACCCTGGAGGGAAGTGCTCGCGGGGGCGGAGAAAGGCCGCCCTTTGGTCCTCCCTGGAGACTCGGAGGAGGGACGCCGGCTGGCCTACCAGCTGGTGGAGCGCCGCCGGGCGCGGGGACCGCCCGCCGGACCCTTGGCCGGGGTGCAGGTCTTCGAGTGGCGTGCGACCCTCTCCCCCTACTGCCGGGTGGCCGGGGAGATGGGGGCACGGATCGGAGCCACTAATCCCGGTTCAGCTGTGAGCCACCCCTGGTGGGAGGTCCACCAGAATCGACTCGTGGCCGACCGGGCCGGGCGGGCCAGGACCGCGGTGAAGGAGACCTGGGTCACCTGCTCCGGTGGCAGCGACCCCACCGGCCGAGAGGCCCTCTACTTCGTGCGGTACGCGCTCTCCCACGCCGCCACTTTCGTCGTGCTGGGCGGGCCCCTGGACCAGGATCTGGGAGAAGCCCGCGAGGACCTGCAGGAGGGTGGGTACGACACTGCGGAAGGCGTAGTGCACACCCACCTCCTTGGGGACCGGTGCGCAAGGTCACGCCGCCTCCTCCTGGCCTGGAGAGACGGGGGGAACTGGGGGAGCGCCGCACTCGCACTCCTGCGGCGGAGCGAGCGATTGGTCCCACTGAACCTCAGTAGCGCCCTGCTGACGCCCGAGGCGGTCCCTCCGGAGCTCTACATGCAGGAGGAGGAGGGGAGGGCCCACTGGCGCCACTTCAGGGTCCCTGAGAGGGCCGACCGCGGGGAGGGAGGGCGCCCCACCGCCCTCCAGGCGGCCGGGACCTGGAAGAGCACCCGGGAGTCGGAGGGAGACGTCAGGGTCATCCTTAGCCCGATGAGCAGCGGGCCTGACTACCCACTCTGGCACCCGGACGAAGTCTCCGGGCACTACCCCGTGCTATTGGAAGACACGCGGGGGGGCGGCACCCCTCGGGTGAGGCGCTTCGATCCCAAGGAGGCCTGGCAGATTTCCGGGGGCCTCCTTCACGATTGGAGGGGGGGGGCCCGTGCGGGGGTACCTGGGGAGGTGCTCCTCATGGGTGCCGCCCGCCCCATGCCGCCCGTCTCCGCGCACCAAGTGCTGTGGGCAGCGGCCAGCGCGAGGGAGAGCCTCCTCGCGGAGGGGGCCCGGGCAGGGGTGCGCCGAGACCCTGATGAGGACTTCATGGCCGCGGCCAACGCGACGTGGTTCAGCGCCTGGAAGGCTAACCCCGAGGACCCCCGGACTGCTTACGAGCGGTGGCTCCGAGAGGCCCGCGGGGCCCGGGCTGGGGGGCCACCCGGAGGGACCCCGCAGAGCGGAGGTGCAGGCCCGCTGGGCGGCCCCCACTTGGCGGAGCCCGCCCCCCCTTTGCTGGGGCCCCGGGCGCGGGGGATTGGGGGCTCCTTCGCCCCCTCCAGCACCGCCCCCCCGACGGGGGCGACGTGGACCGAGAGGGGGGCAAGGGGCCCGCGCCTGAGGCGCCTCGCCCAGGAGGAGGAGGAGGAGGCCATGGGGACGCTCACGGCGGCGCCCCGCGGCCGGAAACCCCAGGCCCAGGCGGAGCCCCAGTGCCCTCTGCTGACGGCGGAGGGGGAGCAACCCCAGATTGGGGGGGGCCACCTGGCGGACGAGAGGGAGCGCCTACGGGGCAGCCTCATCTTCGGGAACCTCGCAAAGGGGACGCGCACCTCTTACGCCGTGGCATGGAGGCAGTGGCGCCTTTTCCTCAAAGCCCGGGGCGGGAGCCCGCTCCTCACGGGGCTGGGGAGGGAGGGCCGGCGGCAGGATGAGGACGTGCTCCTGGGCTGGATCGTCCACCTGGCCCATGTCCAGCATCGCTCGGAGGGGACGATTCGGGGAAAGCTGATGGCGGTCCGCCACTATCATATCGCGGCGGGATACCCGGACCCTCTGGAGCTGGCCCCCAGGCTCGCGCTGGCGCCGGGGGGACTACGGGGGATGGGCGCCAAGCAGAACCGAAGTACCCTGTCACCATTGAGATGATGCGCTGGCTAAGGGGGAAGTTGGACACCGGGAGGGTAGGAGACGCGGCCGCCTGGGCCGCCCTCACCACCGCCTTCTTCTTTATGTTGCGCGCCTCCGAGTACCTCGCCGACACCTCCGGGGGTAGGGCTTGGGCGGCGGAGCGGGCCCTCTTCGGGAGGGATGTCACCCCGAGGAGGGAGGGCGCGGTCTGCCCCGCCTTCGCGTCCGCGGACGAGGTGGTTATCTATATCAAGGGGAGCAAGACCGACCAGTGCAATTTCGGATGCTGCCGCAACCACTACGCCACGGGCAACCCCCTTTGCCCTGTCGGAGCCCTCGCCGAGCTGGAGAGGCTGGCGCCCCAGCGGTGGACCTCGGAGGGAGACCTCCCTCTCTTCCGAGACGGGGGTGGGAACCCCATCCGGCGGAAAGACATCACCGACCTCTTGGGCCAGGCGGCGAAGGCGGTGGGGATACATCCCTCGCGCATCGGGAGCCACTCCCTGAGGATCGGAGGCGCCACGGCTATGTACCACGCCATGCCAGACCTGGAGCGGCTCAAGCGGTTCGGGAGGCGGAGGTCGGGCGCCTTCCACGCGTACCTCTGGGGGGCGCACGAACCCCAGAAAGGCCTCTCGGAGGCGATGTCCGCCCAGAACTACAACCTCACCTTGGGAAGCTCGAACCGCCTGGGGCAGACCCCACCCGAGAAGGAAGGGAAGCGGGTCAAGTTCCGGGAGGAGCCCCCGGAAGAATACCACGCGCGCGGCTGACCCGGAGGAGTCCCGGCGGGAGCAGCTTTGCCCCCCTGCCGCGCGAGCCCTTTCCCAGCCCCACCCGGTGGCGGGACGGAAAGCTGGGGAGGGGGGATGCCCGTGGAAGCCATGGCGGGCTGGCCGTAGCATGAGTAAGCGGAGGGGTGTTACCCCCTCACCGTATGCCTGTTTTCCCGCAAGCAGCTGGCACCAAGCTGGCGGCCTTGCGAACCCCTCGGGCTCCAACCTGGGGGAACCCGCTGTTTTCGACGGTGCCCAGTTGGTGCATGCCCCGCCCCGCAGTGCCCCCGGAGGTGCGGTTTCTGTTTTCCGCAATACTGTTTCTAGTATTCGCGTTACCCTTCTGCAGCTGCAGCTAGTTGCGGTGCCGCGCCACTGTGATTAGTGCGCTTGGCACCCAGGGTCTTGCGCGGGGTGAGCTTGGCTGGGGAGCCGGCTCGCGGCCAGTCGTGTGATCGACCCCCCCCCCCTTTTGTCGGGCTCCAGCCGCCCGCGCGCGTGGCGCGCAGGGGGGGGGCTTTTTCCCGGAGGGAGCGGCCCGGGACGGGCGTGGGCGGAGAGCCTGCGGTTGTGCTCACGGTCGTCGCCAGAAAACGGCCCTCCCTCCTCTCGGACAGTTAACGTGGCAGGAGGGAATATGGTTTCGTTTGGCCAAAGCCTAAGCGGTTATATTCCCCCCTAGGCCGTAGTGCTCTGGCTTCCTCCTCCCCCTTCCTTTCCCCTCTTCCGCAGCCTTCTGTGCTCAGAGCTGTGCTTTTTTCCACCTCCCACCCCGCATCTCGTTTTAATGAAGCCGCACCCCACCGCCCCCTCCGTCAGTCGGAGGGTCGTTCGGGTGCCAACCCCGCGCCTTGGAGTGACCCTCGACGCGGGCGGAGAGCCTGCGGCTGTGCTCACGGTCGTCGCCAGAAAACGGCCCTCCCTCCTCTCGGACAGTTAACGTGGCAGGAGGGAGTATGCATGTATCAGTTTCGCGTTCCCGTCCCCCCTCCCTCACCTACGCATTTCTCGCAATGAAGCTGTTGCTGGGCCGACAGGTTTGACTGACATTTGCTGGGCCGACAGGTTTGACGGAGAGATGTTGGGCCGAGAGGTTTGACAGACAGATGTTGGGCCGACAGGTTTGACAGACGAGTGCGGGGCCGACAGGTCTGACGCGCAGAGGTTTTCAGGCTGCCGGCGCCGAGGCGCAGCCACTCTCTCGAGCTGGAAGTAATTCTGCTTGTGTATGTTGCCAGACTGACGGGCCAAATAAGAGGAGGTGAGCCGTCCTCCGTTGATGTGCTTGTTTTTTTTTGTTTCTCCGGATCCTTTGTGCAGCGGCAGACAGCAGCATTGTGGCTGTATGGTTCTGACACTGTACTGGCTCGATGCAGTTCGAGAGGCCTCTCGCACTTGGCAGAAAGGAGCCCCCCTGGGCACCCAGGGCGATAGTCCAGTAGAAGGTTGAGCGACGAATGGGCAGAGTAGCGCAATCAGTTTCGAGGTGGTACGAAGATTTCGAGCGCTTTGACCGATTGACAGTAGTTCATCGTGTTCTTGCGTTTGTGTTGCACTGGCATCGCAGCTCTTGTGTTTTTTGGTTCTGTATATGCTGCATACGCTCCTCGGTGTGATTCAAGTATCCAGTCGCCTCGGCATATGTCGGGCCCTCTGTTTGGATGTGTGTTTTCCCAACCCGTACCGGCCAGTCACGGCATTGACATCCTCCAAAGGTTAATACGCAGGTTAGTCAGCCCCTTGCTTCGCTTGCGTGTGTTCCTCGCGCCTAGCCGTTGGTGCATTTATTCGTGATGTATTTGTGGTCCAGCGAGGCCTTGCGACGTAGGCCTGATGCCCGCATCATGCAACTCAGATGTGATAAGGGTCGGGTTGGGCTCCATGTTCTCGATATGCTGCTCCATGGTAGCGTAATCCCGGGTCAGGCTGTTATTGGTGGTGGCCATGTATTGTATAATGCCATCGGGGTGCTGCAACGTTTGATCGAGCTTCTGCTCTAGAGTGAGATTCGATATTGTTGCTGCTTCACGTGCTATGTAGTCGTGGTTGTAGTTATCCGTGAGTAATGCGAGCGTCTTCCTGGATGTGTTTGGCTCTGTTGTTTCTTTGGCCAGTCGCGTTTCCTTGTTCTATGATGTATTTAAGTCGTGCCTGCGTCTCATGGGGTAGATCCGTTGTACACGGTATGTTACCGATGTCGGTTTCATCTCGGTCTGGTATGTAGGAACTTTGTTGTTGAGGTCCAGGACCTGGCCCCACAAGGTTTGTCTTTCCTCGTCTACCGCGGCCTCGTTATCGATTTGTTAGGTCTTGTGCTGTTCACAGTGGTACCATTGAGGTCGGTTTTCAGTATTGTCAAGCTCGTTTTGTTGTAGGGACGTCTGCGCAGCAAGTTCTTCATTGAAGTTATGCGTGTCGGTCTCGGTCTAGTACTTGTAGTTGGCCCTCTCGCTCTGCAATTCCTGCTCGAGATCCTGGTCGGCGTGTTTTGGTACCGTGGCATGGTTGTGTTGGTTGGCGAGTTTGGTAAATGCCTCCGCGAGCGTTTTCTGTATGGTCCCCCCCTTCCTCTTCCTCCTGATCCCATTTGTTTTTATCCGCAATTGCGGGGTGCTGCGTAGAGCTTGGTATGGACGGCCACGTCCACCGAGCAAGGGACCAGCGTCTGCAAATCTCGTTTCCTCATGTTTCCTCTTCGTCCCATCCTTTACAAACTTCCTTCGGCCCGAAAGAGCGTCTTCTGTGTACGCTGGGAGGAAGTCGGAGGGTCGGGCTTGACCCCGAGTTTCAGTTTCTACGGGGAGGACAGGAAGCGGGAGAGGGGGGTCCTAGTTCCAGGGGAGGGGGGATGACTTTGTCGCCAATGCCGCGTACATGAAAGTCTTTCTCTCCTCGACCCTCACCCCCACCCCCACCCCATTGAAAGGATCTCCTGAACTCGCCGAACGATGACGTTCGGGAGCAGGCGGTGTGGGCGCTGGGCAACATCGCTGGGGATCGTTTGCGGCTCTGGCGGAGGAGGAGGATCCGAGGAAAAGGAGAAGGAGGAAATAGGGAGGCCGAGCAGAAGGAGAGGGAGGAAGGAGGAATGGTGGAGGAGGAAGGATGCGGAGCTGGGATGACAAGGAGAAGCGAGAAACGAAGGTGTCGACGAAGAGCTGCAGGAGGGAACACGTAGAAACAACGGAACATGAATATGCGCAGGTGCGGGATGAGAAGGTGAAAGAGGACGAGGAGGAGAAGGAAGAAATGAAAGCGAGGAGCGGACTGGTAAGATAATTGGGAGGAGGGGGAGGATGATGAGAAAGGGGAGGTGGGGTAAGTGGGAGGAAGGGACGAAGGGATGATGCCAAAGAAGAGGAGAAGGGAGGAGGGTCAGGAGGAGGAAGAGGAACAGGAGGGGGGATGGAGAAGGGGACGGAGAATAAGGAAGATCTCTTAGTTGTGCCCGGTTCCCTTGGAAGGGGGAAGGGAGGGGAGGAGGAGGAGGAGGAGGAACAGGAGGAGGACGAGGAGGAGGAGAGACGACGACGACGACGAAGCCGACGCCGACGCCGATGCCGACGCCGCCGACGACGACGACAATGACGAGTAGTTAGGACGAGGACGAGGACGAGGGCGAGGACAAGGAGGATAACTAGGAGGAGGAGGAGCAGGAGGAGAAAGAGAAGATGGATGGGAGGCGCAGAGGGAGTAGCACAATCCATGGTGCAGGTGAGATTTGCAAGATGAGCGGCGCGATCTAGGAGGAGAACGAAGCTTTTGAAATTGAGCTGGGGGCCAGGTAGGGACGGAGCAAGCAGGGTGACCCGGGGATGCGTTTTCGAATGCTGTGCGAGCGCACGAAGTCCTGAATTAGTTGTTAGAAAAGAATCACACGGATTCAGACTTGACCTCGCCACGACGACGATTGACATGTTGACCGTCCGCTGCGCGGGCCTCCACTAAGTCTGGTCCAGACTATTTGCCGAGATCTCGACTTCCCAGTGACTTCCGCAACGCGGCGCTGACTCTTCACTGTGGGGAAAGAGGGGCCACTTTCGATATTATCACGCACACGCAATCACGCACACTTGTTTAGCGGTCGCGGCCTCGCGCGCAGAGACGAGGCGGAGCAAGGTTGAAGCGCCAGTTCGCGCGCGGTCGGGCCCTCAGGCGAGATCGCTTTGGATCCCGCGCGTGCTAGCAGCAAACATACCATCCAGGCGTGGATGGCTTAGAGGTGGCGTGTCGCCCAACGCTGGATCTCCCACGCGGGCACGTAGCACGAGGAACATCACCATCGGGGCGTGGATGGCATGGAGGCGCAGTGCTGCCCAACGCAGAAAAGCCTTGCGGGCTTGCGGGTCCTCTGCGGGGACGCGGCGCGAACCCAGGACAGACACGCACACACACAGACATACAGGCTACAGACACGCAGTCACACAGACACACAGACACACACACACACATACACAAATACACACACAACACACAAACAAACACACAGACAACACGTACACACACACACACTTTTTGCTGTTGCGGCCCTGCACGCGGCGACAGGGCGGAGAAGGTTGTAAAGCAACAAATGCGCGCGCGACTAGGAACGCCCGAGCTCTCAGAGACCGCTCAGGGTCCCGCAGCATCCGGCCGCCATAAGTCATCGGGGCGTGGATGATAGGGGGAGCGGTGGAAGGACGCGGCTACGGTTCGGTCGAAGATGCCATAAACCATCCAGGACTGGATGGCGGGGGGAGCGAGTAAGCAGTGCGGAGCGACAAGGAGGCCCAAACCGACCTAAAGCCCAAAGGGCAGGGGGGGCAGCTGGCGGCGGGGACGCCACAAAGGTCGCAAGCAGCAGAGCCGCGACAGAGCCGGCGAGCTGGTCGACGCGCCGGAAACGGCGGCGGCCGAGAGGGCAGGCCAGAGAGGCAGAAGCGGGCACTTTCCCTGAGGGAGGGGCCCATGGGGGTGAGGTGCCGAAAGGAGGGCAGGTGGAGGCCAGCCAAGGGCTGCACATACACATGCACACATACACACATTCGAGCGCCAGCGGGCAGGATAACTCTCTATGCAGTCAACCCGAGCCCGTCACAGCTGCGCCGCCGGGCTGGGCCGCGATGCGAGTTGTGATGACTGGGAAGAAAATGCGAGTGGAGGCGCACTCATGCCGATCTGGAAGCATCGAGAGGACAAGTGATGAGGACACGGTGTCAGGGCAGACGGCAAACTGGGAAACAGTGCCAAAGACAAGCGGGCTGAACGGCGAACAGCACGGAAGAACACACACACATTGTTTGGCGTCGTGGCCCTGCGCGCGGCGATGGGGCGTAGAACGTCGGGAGCAGGCAGTGAAGCGCGCGCGTCTATATACGCCTGGCCGAGAACTCAGAGACCGCTTAGGGTCTCGTAGACGGCGGCAGCCATAACCATCTAGGCACGGATGGCGGGGAGGGGCGGTGAGTAGACGAAACTACGGTGAGGGTGGATGATGACATCAGCCAACCGGGACTGGAAGGCGGGGAGAGCGAGTACGCAAGCGTGGATTGACGAGGGAACGCGTCAAGGAGCGACGGGGGAAGTTAGAAGAAGGCGGCGGAGCCGCAAAAAGTCGCAGGCCGAGTGAGCCGCGAAATCCGGCGGAGCCGGGCGGTGCGCCAGAAACGTCGGCGGCCGAGAGGGCGGTCCTTGAGGGGGCCCGTGCCGGCCCCCAGACGGGGGGCTGGCAGTGAGCGGAAGGGCGGGCGCGAAGGCGGACAGTTCGCGAGTTGTGCTGGTAGTAGGGGCGGGAGGCAGGCCGCCGCTTCCTCGCGGCGGGGCCGCCCTCGCTGGGGGCCGCGCTTTTCCCCCCCCACGCACGCACGCACGCACACACACACACACACACACACACACACGCGAACGCGCACGCACACACACACACACACACACACACACACACACACACACACACACACACACACACACACACACACACACACACACACACACGCGCACGCGCACGCGCACGCGCACGCGCACACACACACACACACACACACACACACACACACACACACACAACGCGCACGCGCACGCACGCGCACGCGCACGCGCACGCGCACGCACACGCACACGCACACACACACACACACACACACACACACACACACACACACACACACACACACGCGCACGCGCACGCACGCGCGCAAACTACGCACCTACACACCTTATGTGGCATTCATGTGCACGGGGCTGCTCAGTGCCGCGCATCGAGGGTGGCGTAGCGTCCGATTTCCGCGCAGTGCTTAAATGAACACTGATCCTGTTGTTTCAGTCTGTGGAGTGAATAGTGAGAAATGGACAGCTCCGCCAGCTTCAACTCGACTTGGACACACACCGTCAATGACCGCGCGTTCGCAGAGTCCCTCCATCCCGCTGCAGCATCAACGATGACGTTACCCTGAACTAAAACAGGTCTATCGCAGGCGCGCCAGCGCTAGGATATTCTTCCGTATGATGTAGTATCTAGTTGAGGTATGTCACTCGGTTCTCGCGGCCATCCATGCCTGTTCGCATCGGTCGGTGCCATCGCGGCGGCGCGCGGACCCCAGCTGCCAGGCGCGTATAAGCAGTTGATGGTCAGTCATGAATGTAAAGAGTTGAGGCCCGAAGGGCGACGGTGGCCGAGCCGCAGTGACGGCCCGGGGGGCCCCCCCCAGGCCAATCCCCGAACGATTGCCACAGGCCCCCCCCCAGGCCACATTTCCAGGCCACATTTCCAGAATGGGGATGGGATTTGGTTTGGCTGGTGGAAAAGGGTCTGCGCGACGAAGTTTGATTGGCAAAATCCGGTGGGGCGTTGTAAGCAGGGCCGGACCACGCCGAGGATGCAAAGTCTAGGCCTTGCACAGACACTCCAGGCAAAACTTATCAACTGCAAAGCCAGCTTCAGCTTGCGCGCGCTAGCCCATCGCCCTACTGAACCTATGGCGGCCTAGATGCTTGCAAGACTATGAGTGCTTTTCGGCGGCGCACCGCCTCTCTTTTCGCCGCGCCCGATCCCCGCCCCCCGGCTCCAGTCCCCTCGCCCTTCGTAGTGGCTGGCTGCGGGCAGCCCATCCTAAAGCTGGTGGCGCATATGCAGTCGTTTGCTGCGCCGCCGTCGCGCGCCCCGCCGCCGCCGCCGCCGCTTCCTCTTGCGTGGGTTGGCGCTTGCAGCGATGGCGGCGATGCTTCGCAGCTACACATATATACATATATGTATATATATATGCTACATATGTGCTTAGTCGAAGGTGTCCGCGCGCGCGGCGCCGGCCCCCCCCTTCGGCCGGCCTCGCCGTGCACATGTACTCTGGCGCATTCGCTTGCCGGATGCTCAAGGTGGCTTCGGCGACAAGTGCATCCCTACCAGGCGTAATTTGGGACCACTATCCAACCGGATTGAGATAACGCCTATCAGCCGGGTCGAAATAACGCCCGAAACCGTTATGAATCGGCAAAATGTGGGCAATCAGCCGAACGTTTCCCCACAAGCTGTGCTTCCAACATCGCAGGCGGGCGGGCCTGGCAACGAAGAGCAATGCCGCGGCTCAAAAGGAATGGGCCCCCTGACTGCGCCAGGGGTTCCGACTCGCGTTCTCCGCGGAATATCAGCCAGAGTTTCTCGTTGTCGTCGGGAGAAGCGCCGGCGGAAGGAGGCCGCGGCCGTCGCGGCGCGCCACGAGCGGGCGCAGACAAGGCGGAGGCGGACGCCGGATGGCATGGGTCGAGCAGCTTGGGCGAGAAACCATGCCGCCCAGCGTCCATCAAATTACGTGGTCTCCTCCGACTCGGACACAGACTCGGGCGATCACGCATCCGTCTCGTCGGAAGAGGGGGGGCCAGTCAAGTCGACTCCCCGCCTAGACCAGGGAACGGCTGATGAGTCTCATCCAGGCGGGAATCCGAAGCATGCGGTCTCGGGTCATGCCCGACGTCGTTCAGGAGCCGACGCCGACGCCAGTGCCATTTGACGACTGCCTCGCGGAACATCGCGGGAAGACCTGCACGGGGAAATGGCGGAGATGGTGGCCGGCATGCCAGCGGCTGCCCAGCAGAGCGCCGAAGAGGCACCCGGGTCGAGAGCGCCCGCGGCGAAGCAGCCACGGGAGGCCATCGGCTTGTCAGTCAGATTCCCGCTCGCGAAGCATACCATGACGGAGGGAATACCACAGGAGAACCAGGTGCCCAAATCGGGGGGAAGCCCCTGGGGACCGTGCTTCTGGGTCGCCTTCCCCACCGGTCAGTCCGCAGAGGACTTCGCGCCCTGGGCGCCTGAACTTCTGCGCGGCGAGGGCCCCCGCCCCCTGTGCTCGATATCGGCGGGCCAGGGGCGCGGGGCCCAACCGACGTAAGACCTCGAGGGTCCCGTCGGGCGCGTCGCGGGAAAAACATTCGGAGTTCAATGATGTGGAGGAGGACGAGGGGAGCAGAGGGGAGTAAGACGATGACGACAAATCTGACAGTTTGGCAGGGCGACGATGACAACGATGGTGGCGATGATGACGATGATGCTGATGATGGCGGTGAAGATGCTGATGATGATGATGATGATGATGATGATGATGATGATGATGATGATGATGATGATGATGATGATGATGATGATGGTGACGATGGTTATGACAATGATGGTGCCGACGACAACGACTGCGGCGACGATCAATATGGTGGAGATTCTGATGTTGATGATTGCCAATCTGATGGTGGCAACGATAACCATGACGACGAAGACGATGACGAGAGCAGGGGGACATTCTATACAAAAAGCTCGTTTTGTATTGATTTGTCCCTTAAAGATTTTCGACGAGTTCGGAAATCGCGGTGCGATGGCCTAGGCATCGGCTAGGATCGATCTTCGAGGATGAAGTGTCTTCGAGAGACGAGAATTGAGGTGTTGGCCAAGATCTATCTTCGGGGTTTCGAGTTGGATCGAGGATCCGATTCCGATGATCGGCTTTTTGGCGATATTCGAAAAACGAAGACCGGAGTATTGACGAGGATCGACGGTCGGGTATCGTGTTTGCGGGAAGCCCGAGGCCAGGGGGGAAATTCTGTACAAAGTGTTTTTTTTGCACTGGGTTTCCCTTCTGAGGTTTTCTATTGGGTGGGATGCCTGCAGTCCCACTCAGATTGACTGCAACATGGCGTAAATAGGGTAACCGAGGGAAGCTGAGGTTAACTGAAGTAACAGGGAACAGGGACACTAGGTGTTACGGGGTTTCAGGGATCATGGCGTCGGGAGCGCGAGCCTGTCGTAACTTATGGGACATCGTGTCCTCGGGAGCGCGAGCCTGGTGGAGTTTGCAAAGGGTTCTGGCTTCGGGGGCACGAATCCGGGGTAATGTATCAAGTGTTCTGGTTCCGCGCGAATCTGGCGCAGTGTGCAAAGGATTCGGGTCTCGAGAACGCGAATCTGTTGTAAATTATGGGGTGCCGCCGCCTCGGGAACGCGAGTCTTGGGCAATTTGCGGGGGATCGTCTCCTCGGGAGCGCGAGACTGGTGTTATTCGCAATGTCTTCGGGCGCGCAAATCTGGAGTGATTTGCGCAGGATTCTGGCCTCAGGGGCACGAGTCTGGCAGAATTTACTAACAATTCTGGCCTCGGGAGCGCGAATCCCGTGCAATGTACCAGTGATTTTGGTTTCGGCATTAGGATGGATTCTGGCTTCGGGGCCGCGAGCCTGGTTGCATTTGGTGCTAAAAGGTTCTGGCCTCGGGAACGCGAATCAGGCGTATGAATGTACTACTGATTCTGGCCTAAGGAGCGCGAGTCTTGCGTAAGTTACAATAAGTTTTGGCCCAGGGAGCGCAAATTTGGTGCAGCATACGATGGAATTCTCTCCTCAGGGACGCGGGTCTGGTGCAAGTGATCAAAGATTCTGGCCCTGGGAGCGCAATGCGACGCTCACGTTTTGTTATTTGTCCCAGGTCCCCCTCCGAGGAAACCCCCGAGGTTGTGGTGGCCAGGGTGGTGTTCCACCTCCGCCCCTCGCGCGTTCAGTCACAGTTTTCCATGGGAAGCAGGACGTATAACTATTACATCAGAGATTGGCAACTGGAAGCTGCATTGGAACTGTGACTTACGGCGTGGGGTTCAGGGCTGGTACCTGATGCTGAAACTCAACCCCCGCAGCTTAATGGCCCTTCGTGGGGGGCTGCGGATTACAAGTTGACGTCAGACGTTTGCTGGCATACAAATTCTTCACGCTTCGCGTACCCCCACCAGCGCCGCTGGCGCTTCCGCCTGCGGCCGTAAAAAAACAAAAAACCCACCAGCTCTGTAGGTCCCTGCCCTGTCTCGGCCGACCCCGCGCTCGGCGGTGGTACCTCGCGCTGAGTGGTTCAGCCTTCAGCGTGTCGCTTCGGTGATCGGCTAGGTTGGCTGCGCGGACTGGCGCCGACAGGGCGACTCTTCCGCTGCGTAGCACTGCGGCTGCTTCACCTCTGTGTGGCTGGCGCCTAGGTGCGTTCGCCTTAATGTGGAGCATTTTGCTTGATGCATGTGCACATGCGCTCCTTTTGCGCTTTATTACTGCAGGTGTATTGCCTGTTGTAGCTAATTGGCTTCGCCTGCTGGCCCAGACGACGCCTTCCGCTCCCTGTCCGCCGCCTCGGAGCCGCCGGCCAAAAAAAGTATCCCCACCAGCCCGTTCAGAAACCCTGCCCTTCAGAGCTGACGGGAAAAAGGGACGAAGAGACACATGTAGGGAAACAAAGCGAGCAAGGGGGTGGCCTTGGAAGGTCTCTTCGGGCCATTCGTGGGTGCCGCGTGGGGGTGAGGGGAGGAGGAGGAGGAGGAGGAGGAGGAGGACGACGAGGAGGACGAGGAGGACGAGGAGGACGAGGACTAGGATGAGGACGACGCGGACGAGGACTCATGAACCATCAAAAGGTATTCTTGCGGCTGCTGCTGCTGGTGCTCTCTGGGAGTTTGGGGGACCCTCTTGGAACCCTCTTGGTGACCCTGGAAGGGTTCTTGGGATCATCTTGGAGGCCATCGATTGCAGGATGGGGGGGTCCCCAACTCGACTCCCCCCTCAGGAGCCGGCGAACCGCTTCTTGGGGCTCTCTTGGCGCGCTCGTGGGCGCTCTTGGAAGAGGTTCGGAGCATCTTGGGAGCCATCTTGAGCCAGTCTGGGCTATCTGAGCCATCCTGGAGGTCATCGTGGGCTCTCTGAGACCGTTCGGGGGCGTCTTGGGGGCCTCTCGCGTGCCTCTTGGGGCCCTCTTGGGACCCTCTTGGGGCCCTCTTGGGGCTCTCTAGGGGCTCTCTTGGGAGCCCTGGAGCGCCTCTTGGGGCCATCTTCGAGGCTTTCGATCAGAGGAGGGAGGGTCCCGATCGAGGACCCCCCTCGGGGCCACGGTCCTCGTGAGGGGTGTCAAGAATTGGCCCCTTCACGGGCCGATCTTGGACGCTCCAACGGATCGCGGCCCCTCCCGTCCAGGTCGAGGGGAGGGGGTAGGCGGAGGGATAAGTCCCTCCCCGAAGGGGAAGAAGGGTTGTTGGAATAGGAAGCAAAGACATCGTTAGACCACCTGCGCCCAGAGGGTTGGTGGGATCACATTGACTCGATTGAGCAGGTGGGCGGCGAAGCTTCGTGATCGTGAAAGCGAGGGGCAGTGCAATGTGTTTCCGGATCGCGCATTTGGGAGGGCTCCCGTGACTCATAGAGATTGTGGGAACGTCGGCAGGGCGTCGTAATGCTTGAATGCATTGCAGTATGGTTGCGCTTTGCTAAGCCTGCTCCTAGCTGTTATGAGACACGTATGCTTGCCCAACACGGTGTCGCACCCTCAGTCCGAGGGGCCTCGACCAGCGTTTGGGTGTTCAGCCAAACCCCGCATGAGTTTGCCCATGAGGCCCGTTGCGATTCTGAGTGTGTGTTCGTGCAGGTCCTCAGTCTGCGCCGCTGCGGACTTGCCAGACTTGAAGACAATTGTTTCTCTGGCCTCTCGCCAGAAGGAGGAGGAGGAGGAATTCGAAGGAGGAGGACGAGGAGGACGAGATGGGGGATGAAGGGGAGGCGGACGACGCGGATGACAAGAGTTTCGGAGTCGCGGGGTAGGAGGAGAAACATAGTGGTCGGAGAGGGTATCCAGGAGGAGGAGGGGGAGGCGGCGGCGGCGAGGACGGCTGAGGAGGAGAAGGGGGAGGAGGTGGCTAGTCTGAGGCGGGGAGGGGGAGACGGAATAGCCCGCCCAGGACTCGCCGAACTTTCGTGATTTGGTACTTCAGAGTGGAGGCGGGATTCTTCGGACAAGGGGGCTCGGCGAATATAATGTGGTGGACGTCGTGCCCCCCCCCCCCCCATCCCCTTGTACCCTTTCCCGCGCGTGCCGTTCCGTCTTGCTGCTTCTTCTTCTGATTATTCGCGCGGCTCGCTCTCCCCCTTCGTCTCTCTTTCTCACTGGGGATCCTGGGGAGAGACGCTCGGTCGCATAAACACCAGCCACGCCCGCGAGGCCGCTGCCGCTTTGGGTGGGTCCCACGACCTCGCCCTCCTCGTCGTTCGCTTTCCTTCTTGGGTGTGTACCGCATCGGTCGTTGGCCTTCCGCCAGGGTGTACAACAACGCCCCTCTGATGGGCACGCCCCCCTCCTTGGCCCCCTCCCTCGGACAGCGCGATTCACGCTTTTGGTCGGACTCCCCCACCCCCGCGTCATCCCTTCCTCCACCCTTTTCCTCCTGCTGCTCCTCCTCGTTGTTCTCCTCCCGTTCCTTCTCCTCCTCCTCCTCACCACCACCACCACCAACATGATCATCACCATCACCACCATCAGCATCACCAACAACATCATCATCATCATCATCATCATCATCATCATCATCATCATCATCATCATCATCATCATCGTCATCATCATCATCATCATCATAATCATCACCATCGTCAACATCGTCAACAGTATCAGTACCATCACCATCACCATTATCACGTCACCAGCACCAGCACCATCACCATCACCATCACCACCATCGTCGTCACCATCCACAAGTGCCCTCAATGTTCATCCCTGCTATTCCTGCTCATCCTTCTCCTTCTCCTCTTGCGTTTCCTCTCCGGCTCTTCGTCACTATGCTGCTTCTCCTCATCTTTCCGCTCCTGGTGCTGTTACCGCTCTTCCTCCTCTTCCTCTTCCTTCTCCTCCTCCTCCTCCGTCCGTAGCCATTGTGGCTCAAGGCCATGAGTTCCACAGGGGAGCAAGTGGATACAGCTAGTCCGCGGCTTGCATTCATCCTTCGCATGGTCAGCCCCCGGCCGAGTGCATCGAGGTCCGCCCCTTGTTGCATGTCCATTGCCACGGCTAGGCTGCGCGATGGTCAGTGGCTCCCGCCATGGTCCCGTCCCCTTCCGTGGTTCGCGGTCCACGCGAACCGTTCTGGGGATGCGGCCACTGCGGCAGGGCATTAATTTGGGCGAATCGTTTGCAATGCTTGTGCGGTGCCAGCGCGCCTCACATAATACTGGTTGCAGCTCGTGCGGCAGACGAGACAACAGCAGAAGGCACCTCTCCGTCCAAGCGCGTCGGAGGCACTGGTCTGTGGCCCACTCTTGCCCCCTGGAGTCCAGCATCCAAGTACACGCAGCAGATGGAGCAACGCCTCAAAGCAGCGGAGGCAGAGTTTCGCAAGGTCAAGTCCAACGGCGGTGCGAACAAGGCGGCCACCGAGGACAAGACCCCGTCCACGGAGGATCCCACCCAGACCAAGCGCGCGAGTGCTCTCAAGCAGATTGAGGTCTACGAGAAGATTGTCAAGGAGACTGCAGACTTCGGTGGGCCCAGCCACGAGGCCAACAAAGGTGTTCTCGTGGAGTTACGTGCTCAGGCGAAGGCCCTGTGGACTCCCGCCACGGCGCACAAGACAACAAGCAAAAACTTGAGAAGTCAAAGCAACAGTTTATGAAACAAGACAGCGATCTCTCAGACATGGTCCGCAAGCTGGAGCAGCTCCAACCGGACGTTGCTCGGAAAGGGGTGGCTATTGTTGCTAAAAGCGAGGTCCAAACGCTGCAGAAGGACCTTGTCGCCCGCAGTCATGCCGCGCTGAGGATGATCAGCAGGTGCTTGCAGAGGAAGCGTTCACGATTGACGTTGAGGATGGAGAGGTCAAAGGTGGCGCCGGGTTTGCTGACTTCTACACCAAGTTCACGCCCAACCCGCTATTCGACAAGTACCAGAAGCCCGTGCGGAACAACGACAAGCAGCAGCAGACTGATGTTGAAATGTGGCACGAGGATGCACGACCTCTCCCATCTCCTGACTCTGCAGGCGTCAAGCGAGCAACCGGACGGTTCGACCTTGACGACGCCGAGCAGCTGCGGCAGGACAGGCAAGGTGGCGGAGTACAGCGAGGCCAGGAGGCGCAACGCCTCTTCGAGCTGTTCAACAACTTCCAGAAAAGCAAGACAAGTCGCACCGAGCCTGCTGGTGCTTCTATTGACGATGATGACCCGAACCCTTGTCACTGCCACCTTCCGTGGCCAGAGTGCAAGCGAAGGAGGCGATCGCACATGCAGCGCGGCATCTGCTACTTGCTCTCCTGGTGCCACTCGGACCTCGCCCTCCAGTTCGGCGTCCCAGATTCGTTTGAATGGTGGCTCTTTTTCAAGAACTACTGGTGCTTCTGGGTCGACTGCGGCGAATTCTGCGTCCCAGATTCTGTCGTCTGGTAGTCTTATTTCAAGAGCTACTGGTGCTACTTGGTCCTGTGCGGCGAGCTCGGCATCCCAGATTTGTTTGACTGGTGGTCCTACTGGCAGTGCCACTGGTATTCCTACCAGTTCAATGTCTCGGATGACCTCGTCTGCTGGGCGAGGCTCCTCGCCGACTCCTGCATCTGGGGCTGGCAGTCCATGTCCAGGCCAGGCATGTTGTGATAACATGTTGCTTCAGGTTGAGGTTGATCAGGCAGAGGCGCGAATCCCCCCGGGTCAGGTTTCGCGCTCGAGATCCACCGCGCCAAGTCAAGGCAGCAGAGCACGACTGAGGGCTCAGCACCGGCGCGTTCCGCTCAGAGATTGGTGAGTGGCGGCGCAGATGCCGCATCGACGTTGGCAAGTTTGGCATCCCGGAGCATGGGGGATGGTGGCGCTGAAGCTGGCGTCAGGACAAGTCCTGGGCAGCTCGGCGCACCCCCTGGCAGCGTGGACTCCGCGTGCCCGCGCGAGCCCGCGCGCGTTGGAGTTGCCCGGCGCGCGTCGCCACGCGTGGACGGCAGTAATGCTGCATCGTCTTTGGCGCGTTCGGCTTCTCGGCATCTGGTGCCTGGCGATGTGGAAGTTACCCTGGGCAAGTCTTGGTCTGCCCAGCGCGCCAAGTTCTGGCCGCTGCCGCGTGGCATTCGCGCGCCCGCGCGAGCCCAGGTGCGTCGAGGCTGCCGGGCGCAGGTCGCCGCGCGCGGGCGCCGGGCGCGCTGCAGAGGCTCCGGTGCATGCGCGGACTGGGCCCGGCAGGAGTGCATTTTTTTTCCGGTGGCAAGTCGCCTCGAAGCGCGCGGGGGCAAGAGCAGGACACTGCCCGCGTCTGACTACGCCGTGCAGGCTCACGCGATCGAGACCTCAAGCGCCAACCATGGGCGCAAAGCGCTGAAGGCTCGCCTGAAGACACCGTGCTGGCGCAGGACATCGGCTACCAAGATTGGGGCGTCGGAGATTGTTGCGGGTTCGCTGCGGAGACAGGTTGGCTGGTCATCGTTCTACCTGGCGCTCCCATTGCAGGCCCTTCCCCCTGCTGGGCTCGCGGCGTTTGCCAGGGGTGGCATTGGCCTTGTCATCCTGGGGCATCTTGGAGTTCACTTAATTATGAGATGCGCTGAGCAAGCAGTTGTTCTTGCCACGGAACGCCCTGATGCAGCTCGGGGTTTTCCCACTCCTGCCAGGGGTCAGTTTGCTGAGCATGCCGCGCGCAGGCTGGCCCTCATCACTGGCGCGACATCCGCGATTTCGAGGTCTACTCCTGATTCCTGCACCCTCGCTTGGTCGATATCTCGCTATGAGCTCAATGACGCGACTGGTATTCAAGCTCGCGCTGATGGTTGGAGAATGGCCCATTGATACTGCCACCGCGATTGCGCAATTTCAAGAGAGTCGACCGCAGCTCCAGTTCGATAAAATTCAGGGCGAGATTCTGTCGTCGCAAACCCCAGCGTATTCTGATCAAGGAGTCAAACGTCGTCTCGGTGCGAGTACGACGCAGGCCAGGCGTCTAGTTGGCTCTCATTCTCATCGCGGTGCCGTCAGAGAGTTGCCCGAAGAATGGCAGGACGACTTCGGCCGAGCATTTCGAGGGGCCGACAAAGATAGCAAGAACCGTTGGCGAGACTGCAGGCAAACGAGCGCAGTTGGAGCTCGTAGACTTCATCGACTCACGCAAGTCAGACCAGTGCAAGCGCCCACTGCAGTCAGCACGAGCACTGGCCAATTTCCACCTCATTCTCATCATGTCATAGCTGCCATGGAGGACGAGTGCACCAGCATTTGGCGCGGCACATCAGCCGCGCCCATTGCTTGGATTCCTGATAGAAGCTCCCTTCCACGTCCGGAGCCAGAAGATCTTCGCAAAGCTGCGAGGATGGGTTTGGAAACTGATGCCTGTGCTCCCCAAGCTCCGTGGCCACCGTCTTATCATTACTTATGTTTCTGTCTACCGTGTGTGGCAACGACTCAGTCGCTCTGAATGCGACAACCTGCTTCAGGCTCCGGGTCGGAAGTTCTGGGGCGCTGGTAAGGGTCGAGGCCCAATCGACAGCGCGTGAATGTAGGCGGCAAGATCCGAGTCGTGTTTGGCAGCTGAACGGTTCTCTGCCACCATCATCGCTGATTATTCGAAGTATTTTGAGAGCAGTGAACTGGCGCAGCTTACAGACAAGTTCGTCGCGTTCGGCACTCCGACAGCGCTGGTTAAGCTCACCTACAACACGTGGCGCGCTCCTCGGGCCATTCGTCTGCTTCGGCATCGCGACCATCGTCTTCCTCGTGCGCCATGTGGAGCCCCCGCTAGATGCAGCATAGCACCACGCCGCGACTGCGGCGCCAGGTGCGAAGACCAATGACAAGCCGGCAGTGCTAGCCAGTGTCAGGGCCCCTGCTGAATAAGTGACCAACAAGCTCGGCTCCTCCAAGAAGGCCGCAGTCACGTCGGCGACTTATCTCGGCGCCGACCAGGCAGCTGCGAGGGCGCGTCCGTGCGCCAAGGGCCAGGGTCAAGATGTCTCATCGGCGTCGCAGGCGCAAGCTGCGAATGATGAAGCTCAAGCGTTACATGCGTGCATTGCCTGAGGCCGAGGAGCTGAGGATCGGCGGGATGTCTCGTTCTGGAACCAGGCCTGCGCTCACTCATGGCGTTGACTTGCTCGGGCTAAATGATGTCGAACTGCGCCGATTCCGACGTGACTTTTGCAGGCAAGTTAAACGATTGCATGGTGGAGTTTCCCTCGCGGCCATGCTGGCGTTCGACGGAGATCCTGCACTCCGACAAGCGGTAGCGCCAGTGCTTCAGTGAAGTCGCATGATATGGACTGCTGCATCGCAACCTTCGGCTGCTAATGCGTCCTTGCAGGTGCTCTCTGCGCGGCGGGGCAAAGCCTCCACTGACCTGCCACAGGAGCAGCTCACATGGAAACAGAGTCGTGGACCCCTTGCCAGCGCAGCCCTTTGCGCGCACGGAGTCGGACGGCCCAATGTTTCCAGCAGCATCCTTGAGGACCCCGCGGGCAAGGCCATGCAGGGATGCGCCGAGATGGATATTGTACGGAAGTGGCACGCTTCTCCGTGTTCTCGAATGCCGTTCGGCTTCAGTCGCTGTTCTATCAGACCTAGAGTCCGGCGACTCAACGAGCATCGGGAGCTTCTGATCAGGACGTCGACAGTTGGTGGCCAGAGCACCCAAGACCGAGCGAGGTTGAATGGATCCCAGACAGATGGTTTATGTTTGCGCGGTGCTGCCGGTACGTTTCACCATCGATTATGTTCATGCTTGGGGCCTGACGTGGTGGCGGCGCGGTCCAGATGAACGTTTCGACCCCCGCGGCTGTTTCACATGCTTGGGCGCGGATGTGCCTGACCAAGGTCTTGGCGTCCACTTTCAGATAGTTACGCCCGCTGGGGAGGAAGTACATGCGCAACCTGAAACATGAGCTGAGTCGCTGACACAAGCTGGATGGCTGGAGTTTGCAGTGGGTGGGTCATGCGGCAAGCCCCTCCTGACCGTTCTCGGGGGAGCAGGATGGGCATGGACCCGTATTCTGGCACACCTGTGGCAGTGATGTATGGTGTTGTCACGCATGCGATGCCGCAGTCCTCAGCGACGGCGGAGTTCCTGAGCAAGGCCTTTGTGGAGCAGAGCGCAGACAGACTTTCCACGGTGCATGTTGATTTCATTCCAGTGGTCAAGGCGGCGATAAAGTACAAGGAAGAGCAGCTGCAGGCGAGGTCCATGCATTATTGCCTGCAGTTCTGCGGGCATTCCATGCGCGGCCACGACTCCGCCGACCACGCGCTGCATGTCAAAGCCCACAAGTCTGGCGAGCAGCACGTTGCGCTCTCGGCCGGGGAGGGGCGCATCGCCTGCGGTAGCGTCGTCGCCGATGCTTTTGCACAAGTGTTGCTGCGCTCCAGCCGCGCCCGCCCCCTGAGTTCCGAGTGAAGCTTGGGAGTGAGTGTGCCAGGGATTAGCAGTCCGCGAAACTTCGCGCCGCTATTTGATTTTGTTTTGAGCATGAGGAACGGTTTTCCAGGTCCCCTGTTGTTGCTCGGCCTCAAAACACACAGCGTGCTATCTGGTATGATTGGTGCAGGGCCTCGATCGGCACCCTGCGTAGGATTTGCCATGCCATCTGGGGGCCAGGCAGAGATTTGCCCACGCCCGGGCGTCGCGGCCCGCCTCTGTTGCTGAAGGGTTTCAGGGCCAACCCTGTAGGCCGTCAGCTTGTAGCGGTCTCTCACGGTAATGCGTACTCCTGGCCTTAAGCTGGATATGCCTGCACTTCTCTTCTTTTTGTTTGTTTTCAGCGTGGAGCCTGAGCCCAGCAGTGTCGTCGGGAAAATCAGCGGGCCTCCTGTGCACCTCCGACCTTTGAATGTCTTCGGGCGCTCCGTCATCTCAGGCGCGGTCTCGGACCACATAAGCGGTTGGCCCGAAGTATCAACGTTGCTGTCCCGCTCCGCTCAATCTCCCTGCTCAGGAGGAGCCGCCAGCACCGTCTGTCACCTGCGCGTCTCGTTCGAACACCGACTCGGCCTTGAGTTTCGAGACTCGCATGGAGGCTCTGCGTGCGATGATCAATGCAAAGGGGCAGGCCGCCAGAGCGGCAGCTTCCTGCTCTGGATAGAGTGGCGCACATCTGTCCTCGCCCCGCTTGTCGCCGTCAGATCGAGCCAACCTTCTTCTTCTCTCTCTCTCTCTCTCTGACCTGATGATTTCAGTTTTGTGGCAGGTGCCTTTCCAGTCATGCAGTCACACAGTCCTTCTCCTCCTCCGTGGCTGTTTTGGCTCAAGATGCCGAGCTCCCCCTGGGGGCCAAGTGGATGCCGCTAGTCCGCTGCTTGATTATGGGCTTGTCCGCCCAGGTCTTGATCTCACCAGCGTGTCCAGGCGCATTCGCCTGTGCGCCCTGACTTGTAGGGGGGGTGATATGAGGCGTTTCCAGTTCCTTCTCTAGCCAGCGCCAGTGCCCGAGAAGCTCATGAGGTTGACGAAAAGCAAGAAGGCGTTCTCGGAAAGCCGTCGACGCCAACTCCTCGGCGGGATCGGTCTCAAGGACCCCCCCGAGGTCAACTTCGCCGTCCGCTCGTCGTCAGGGTGACGCTCGTCGCCCTCGGCCAGATGCTGCTGATATTGATGCGCCTGGCGCCCCCGAGATCGACGGGCGGCTGTTGTGGGAGCTGGAGGTTGCCACTGCGGTCCCGGGCGATGAGATCCAGGGCCCCCGTGTTCCTCAGGGCGCCGATGGTGATGGACAGACTGGTGCCTCGCCGACGCTCGGCGCGGGCAGCGGTAGCATCTCGCCGCCAGCTGAAACGAACGGAGGTGCTGCCTTGGCCTGCCCCATGGCGCGCACCACATCGACCTGGGGCTGGCGGCCACGCTGGGCTGGGAGTTCCCGCCGGCGCTGCGCAGGGCCAAGCGGGTGACCAACCTGACCCATGGGCCGTCTCAGTCTTCAATGACACATTCAGAGGGCTCCGCGAACGCACCATCAAAGAGTCCACGGCAGCTGCGATGGCCGCTCCGTTTAAGAAACTAACTGAGGCGCTGGCGGCTGCCACCGCGCCAGCTCTTGCGCAGCATGAGAAGAAGTTCAACGAGCGCATCATGCGCGTCCGAGAGCAGTTGGCCACGCACAGCGCTGCGATCGCCTACTGCGAGACCAAGCACAGAGACTTGGAGCGGAGGCTGGCCCACCTTGAGGAAGAGCTGGGCCTCGCGAGGGTGACGCCCAGGGGCCCCCCCATTGTCATCCGACTTGGACGGGCGCGTCGACCCCGTCATCGTGGTCGCCTGACCGCCTGAAGATGCACCTCGTGAGTTGGTTGCTAGATCCCTGAGAGACTGGCTGACCAGCGCAAGCTTCGCGACCAGGGGCGAGGTGGAGATCTTTGGCGGCGACGACGTCGGCTAGCAATTCACGCGGGCGCTCCAGGGTCGCCACCCTGCGAATGGAGAGTCTAGCCGGAAGCAAGCTCACGCATGCTTGCGCCCCAGCCCAGGTAGATGGCGGGACTTCAGTGTGCTGCCCCTGGCAAAAATGGTGCCGCTGCACGTCTCGAACCAGCAAGGATATTGCGACGGAGATGGGGTGCAAACATTGGCGGAAGGCGCTGCTTGGCGAGTGCAACAGCCGCGCGTTCGAGGACAGGGGGGGGCGGCCAGCTTCTGGCCAAGGGGGGGCCGCTCGCGAAGGTCACCCCCTCGGCCTCGCCGGGGGTCCCGCTCGCCGAGTGGAGCCAGGCGGCGCTGGCAGACGTGGCTGTCTCAATGTCTCAATGTGGACACCGCGACTCAGCTGTTGGCGCGTCGTGCGTTTGCTGATCGTGACATGAGACGGCGTGGGCAGCGCTTTCTTGGGCGGCCAGATGGTGAAGTACTCCGCATGGAATGCGAGCTTCTCGGTGCAGGTCGCAACCGCTGCCATGGCTGACCAACGCCGCATGAGTTCACCGGATGCCATTGGAATGCGTGCAACTTTGGTCTCTCGCGTGATGGCATCGCTCGGACGTGCGTTGGCATGCGGGCTCAGGCGGCGCTCGTTCGCAGGACGCCTGCTTCCTCTATTTTCATCGTGGCCAGCTGTTTCGACGTTCCAGCTTGGGAGGTACGGCGGCTTCAGCGTTGAGTTGAGCTACTGCCCGCGCAGCGACGCGCGCGGCCTCCTCTCGCTCCGCAAGGCCTGTTGGTCGGCTGTGGAGACAGCTGTCTCGCGCGCTGACAGAGCTTGCCTCCTGTTCAGTAAGGAGGCCGATCAGTAAGGAGGTCTGCTCTGCTCTT
>CAUYUJ010001148.1:94355-144355 GCA_963575745.1 Prorocentrum cordatum | reverse complement strand
TTCGGATTCGCTCTCAGACATGCCGCTTCACGCTTGCCTTGTGAAAAGCTCCGCCTTTTCGTTCATCCGCCTTCGCATTGATTTCTCTAGTTGGTAGCGGAGCTTCGGCCCCAATGCCGCGGCCGCAATGGCTGCTCGCTCTCGCCGGGCATCGATTGCACAGCGCCCGCCCTTCCGCCGCTCTACATCGTTCCGCTCTACATCCAGCTTGTCTAGAGGAGCTCCTCGCTGGGCGTCCGCTCTCATGCACCTCTTCCATTTCGCCGCGGCGGGGGGGCGCCCGTCGGGGCGCCCGCCATGCTGCCGGGGCCCGCGACAGGAAAGGCACGCACTTGCCGCGACCAGCGCGAAATGTGCAAAGACACCCGCGGCGCGACAGCGGGGAGGCAATGGGGCGCCTGGACACTGTTGCCGGCTTTCTGAGGGACGCCGAATCGTAACTGGGAGATCCAAGTTCCGCTCCTTGGTAAACGACTTTTCACCTTGCCCACTCATTCCCCGCAGCCGGGCAGGACTGGGCCCCGATGCGCACTCCTCCTGACGGTCGCGCAGTTGACGACGTTTTGTGCAGTGACAACTCGACGCGCGAGGATCACTCCCGCGATCGCGTCGCGGGATGCCCCGAGCGCCGAGTGCGCCGCAAACGCGCGATGGAAGCGCGCGCCCAATGCGCAGGCGAGGAGGAACACATCCAGGGCAAGTGTCCACGGCGTCTCGGAGGCGCGCCCGCCGAGCCGCGACGCCCGAGGATCCCGGGCCTCCAGCGCCAAACGACGCGTGGAGAGGGCAACGTGTCGGATGGGACGCCACCGGAGTGGGCGCGGATGTCATCACCATCTGTTTCTCCTGCGTGGGCGCAGGCAGCGGCAGCGGCGACGCGCGACGCCTCTGCGCCTGGGGGCCCGAGCAGCAAGCTCGCGTGCCCTCCCAGAAATGGGCGCGGTAGGCGATGATCTGGTCAGTGGCGAATTCAGACCTCGACGAGTTTCGCCAGGCGGCCTATGTCTCGTCGCGACGCGCTGGCACGGCGCGCGAGCATGTGGACGAATGGCCGCCAGCTGCCCCGATCGTGGAAGGTCTCACCAGCGGCGACCCAGCGCCACCGATGACCTTCCCCATGCACTTTGGCCGAGAAGTAGGGCCAACTGGGCGAGGAGGATCCAGCTGCGGCAGCGTCGGCACTCATGGACTTCAACAGACTTCCGCAAGAGCATATCGACAACTTCCTCGCGCGATCCGACATCCTTTGCAACCGGTCGCAGCAAGCTGGCCAACTCGTGATCGGCTATACGAGGGCCTCAGCTTCCTCTTGCTGCGAGCCGTCGGTGTTTCGATCATCCGACTGACCATTGTCTTGCAGCGCTGCAGCATGGCCTACCCACGACCGCCCAGCAGCTCACGCTCATGACGGGCCAGCTGCGACGCTTCGGGCACATGATCAATGGGGTCGAAAGGCAACCTCGCCTCGGCTGTTCACTCTGCCCACGGCACACTTTCCTCACGGGCGCACCCGCGCGAGATCAGGCTCGCGTTGTCTGTGGCTCCGTAGCTGGATCGAGCTGGGACGGCATGGGCCCAGTTGCATTGGGATCGGCACTGAGACCGCATGCGCCAGCAGCCGCTGGCATCGCCACCACAGCGTCGCCAGCGCAGGCCCAGCAGCAGGCGTCGACTCAGTGCGTGAAGATACTGCCGAAGACGATCCCGAGCTACGCGCCGTCCTCGCGGAACGATGCGGCGCGCGCCTCTTCTGGGCATGCGAGCGCGCCAAAGCACGCCCCGGGCCGGCGCAACATCAGCGACCAAGCCCACGCGCCGCGTCCTGAGTGTCACCGAACGGAAGGGCAAGGGCCAAGGCAAGGGCCATCGCGCCTTCCTGGCCGACCTGTCCGAGGACGAATTCTGGGAGGCTGTCGCGGGCTTCGGGAAGGGCAAGGGTAAAAGCAAGTGGAAGTTCAGGACCTGCGGCATGGGCTCTGGCCGCCAAGGGAACCCCATGGCCCTCTGCGGGGTGGTTTTCAGATGCCGCGAGTGCGACTCTGGTGGGCACCTCGTGCGCGACTGCCCCCGGCGCCGCAACCGAGGGCGCGCTCTTTCCCTAATTAACGCTCGCGACCCAGCGCCATCATCACCACCAGCGCCCTCCACGCTCACAATTCTTCGACAGCGGGGGCCGCCGGGCCCATCCGACCAGGAGCCCCTGCCGCAAGTGCGCGCGGTCTGGATGCCCAGGTCCTGGGGCACCCCTGGGACCTTGCCGCCCGCGGTTGCGGGCGCGGGGGAAGGTGGCCCCAGGCAGAGCGCTGATCCTAGGAACGGCGGACAGCCTACAGCACCGCGGCCGGCAAGTGCGTCGTCAGAGGGCTCATGGCAGCCAGTCGGCCACAGCCATCGGTCGAGCTGGGTTTGCACCTCACCCCCATCATCGCCATCGCCCAGCCCCCATGACCCATGACGCCGAACCACGACGACTACGACATGAGATGGCAGAATGCGAGCCTCGCTCAAGACTCCGCGCCGCTGGCGGACCATGCGGCTGACCGCGTCGCCAGCCCGCGCGGCAGTAGCGGGGGAAGCGGCCCCAGCGGCGCCAGCGGCGCAAACGGCTCCAGCAGCTTCGCCACACCGCGACAACCAACATAACAACGGTGGACGCGAGTGAGCGGTGCGTTCCCATTGAGGCAAGCTGAGGGCCGCAACTCGGTCGGCGATTTCAGCGCAAAAGTCGCCACGCCTCCCGCCCCGCCTGCCAGCGTGCAGTTGCCGAGCTGGGCATGCGTGCCCTCCGTCTCAGCTCTCGGCATCAGCGCCCTGCGCGGGTCGAGCTCCACGCGGCCGCCGCAGTCCGCGCTTGCAGTCGCATCGCCGCTACAGCCGAAGTCCCCCCAGGAGTTGGCTCTGCTCAGCCAGAACAGCCCCGCCGACGTGAGCTAACCGTCTGGGAAAGCGGCCACGTGGTTCGCTGGCCGCGATACCTGAATGGCCAGCGGCGGCCGCTCCGAGCACAACGTGGGCACCACCCTCGATCACGCGCAAACGCGGCACCTCGACGGCTCTGCGCAGCACGCAGCTGGCACTCGAGCTCGCGCGGCAGCAGGGCGAGCAGCGACGGCGGGCCGCGCAGAGTTGGACAGAAACCCATGCTTCTCCTGTGCCCGCCGCAGCGCCTGCCGAGCCCCCTTAGTCGCCGCCTTCGCTGGCGACGGTAGGGGGCGCCCTGTCTGCCTCGAGGACTTCTAGCATGGCGAAAGGCTGGTACGTCTGCAGTGCGGCCACATCTTGCACCAGACATACTACGTGTAGCTGATGCAGAGCGCAGACAAGCGTTGGGTGCACAGCCTGGCGCGCCGCGGCCTGGCCGACCTCATCGCCGATTTTTGCTTTGCTCGGTGCAGATCGTGCGCCGACGGGTCCGGCGCCCGCGGCGTCGGCCCGCGCGGCAGCAGACAAGTGCGTGCCAGAGGATACCCCACCACGGCA
The DNA here is from genome assembly GCA_963575745.1 of Prorocentrum cordatum. Taxonomy (NCBI): domain Eukaryota; class Dinophyceae; order Prorocentrales; family Prorocentraceae; genus Prorocentrum; species Prorocentrum cordatum. The sequence goes on along the minus strand of CAUYUJ010001148.1, from coordinate 140,875 downwards.
AGACATCTTGCAGTCTCCTCGACCAGTCCCTGGCCCCAGGACGCCTCGGCCAGGCCTCGTGCAGTCGCCGCGCAGCGCGCCCAGCTTCGCATCCGCAGTCGGCACGTCGGTGCCCTGCGACGCCCACCTGGACTTGCATTCGCCGCCATGCAGGCCAACGTTCCCGTCTTGGCCGACCTCGTCAAGCACGGGCTCGAGCTCGTCGCACGAGGCGCCGTGCTACCTGGCGAGCGCCGATAGATTCCACACGGTCGGCCAGGCGTCATAGTCGGCGCTGGCGTCTCGACGAATCTCTGGGGACTGCGCTTCGCCATGAGAATGTGGCCCGCAAGGCCCGGCAGGCGAGGCTGCGGCCCTCCGAGGAGAAGTTGTCAGCCCCGCTGCGCGCGGCAGGAGTTGGCAAGTGGCCACAGGCAGCGCACTGAAAGGTTCGCTGCCTCATCGCGACGACTTCCCGCGATGGCGCGACCAGTCGGCACGGCATGCGCGCTCTGGCCGCGGGGCGCGCGGGCGCTGACCCCCTGCCTCATCGCTTTTGAAATCCGCAACCCATGCAGTAGAGCAAAGGAGCGGTTGAGACGGGCGTGGGCCGCAAGCGCCTCCCTTCTCTTAACCAGGCGGCTATGTGATCACGCGGAGCCCCGGCGCCATCCACGTCGTTCTGGAGACGGCGCCAAGCGGCCACCTGTGCATCCCCATCGACGACTTCGGCAAGCTTCAGCCGCACTCTGGGGACCTGCCGCCCAAGCGGCCCACGCTGCTGGCGGTGGGCAGCGACAGCCAGGATGACGCCACTCACGGCCGCAAGTTCAAGAAGCTGAAAATCCAGCTCATCAGCCCTAACGCACGTGCGCCCTCGCGGGGTGCGCCCACGGCCGCAGGCTACGATCTTTATGCCAGCGCGGACGTCAGCATCCCGACCTGTGGTCGCGGATCGCGCGGCGGCCCCAGCGCCGCTGGGCACTTGCCCACGCGTTGCCGCTCACCCAGGACTCGCCCTCAGGGGCATCGATGTCGCGCGCGGCGCGGTGGGCCCCGACTACCGCGGCGAGATCAGAGTAATAATTCCGTCCGACGCCCTTCCGCGGACGCACGGGGTCGAGCAGGGCCTCCGAATCGCCCAGCTTATCCCAGTTCGCGGCATTGACGATGCCGAAACCGCGGTTGTTCCCGACCTTCCTCGGCTGTCTCATGGAACTGGAGGCTGTGGACACGCCGGCATGACGTTCCTCAGCCAAGACTCCACGGCGAGAGAGGGAGGCAGCGCGTCGTGCGAGGGGTCTCTCGGTGCCTGCGGTTCCGAAGGTTCCAAGGGGCCGCCTCGCTAGGCGGCGGCAGGGCCGGCCCTCCAGGCCGGCCCTCCAGGCTGGCCCCGCCGGCCTGCCCCGGCAGAAGTGGGCAGCAGGACATGGGCGCCCCGCTCAATGAGGACGGGACGCATCACTAGCACTAAAAGATCGCGGATCCGACGTCGTCCGCACCGCCGACTTCAAGGGCGCCAGGATGTCGCTGCAGCAATTACAGCATGCAGTGGTTTGCGTGCGAGCCAGACAGGGACCAGGTCCACCTCATCTTCGGCTCCCCCTAACTGGCGCGCCAGGGTCAAGGGCGCCTGCGCCGGGATAGTGACATTTGGCCAGCATGGCCAGCAGTGGAAACGACCGCCGGCGCGACAGATGATCGATGTCCACGCGCTCCACTGGAGCCAGCACCGGGCGTGTCATAAGCCTCCTAGCTCCAGATGCCAAGCGCAGCAGAGCAGTCTTCACGGCGCTTAGCGGGGCGCCCATTTGCAACCAGCTGTGCCGATGCAATCTCAGTCTGGAGGAGCGCATCGACGACTGGACGACCATCGACCGACGGCTGTATTCGGCCTTGATGCGTCGCAAAGCGTAGTGTCTTGCAGAGCACTGCAGCTGCGCTCCGCCCCGCAAAGGCGCATCGCAGAAGGCGCGCCTTCAACGAGGCACGACGGCAGCGTGCTCGACAGACTCGCATTCACATTCTGGTTCCAAGGCAGACCGCAAGCCGCAAGCACGACACCGAGCCGCACGCCCAGGACCACGCGACGACACCAACCAACAAAAATACACCAACCAACAAAACGACACCGACACCCACGAACAAACACGGAAGGCGTGATTGCGTTACCAGCACCCAGGGCCACAACGACGATTGCGGCTCCGACCTCACCAGTCTGCCCCCTTATCTTCTTGGCATTCCAGCCTTTGGCGACTACGGCGACGCCGACGAGTGCGACGAGGATGACCTCTACGGAAACCTTACCGCAGGTTAGCCTACATTGCGGTTCCGAGACTCGCAAGTTCCCGGGCAAGATGCCGACGGTCATGCGGCTGGCGCTCTAACATCACGGTCGACCGAGCTTGACGCCATCCACTCACGCCATTCGACGACGGCGCCGTCATCATGGCTGTCTGCGGTGGAGAACCGCGAACTATCTGACTGGCTATCCGCGGCCTTCGGGTTTGGTGAGAACTTCGACAAGGTCACCGGCTGTGACAAGGAGAACCAACAGCGAGCCGTGGAACACTACATGTGGAAACATCGGCCACTACTTGCCATCTTTGCTCTTACCTGCTGGCCCTTCGGTCGGTGGGCGACCTTCAACTGTGAGCAGAACTGCCGCGCCTGGCTGCGCTCCTGCGAGGACCCGGCCCCCCACGGCCGATTCTGCGGCTACCTCGCGCAGCTTCATCTCGAGCTAGGCGATCCCTTCGTCGACGAGCCGCCCGACCCATCATGGCTGTGCGACGAGCCGCTACGGCCAGAGTTGCTGGTAGCGCCAGGCGCGGGCAAGGTCGTTTTCGACCAGTGCCAGCTTGGGCTTCGAGATCGTCGAGGAAGCATCCTGCGCAGGGCTAGTCTCCGACGCCACGGAGGTCCCAGAGCAGTTTGCGAACTCCAGATTTCCGGGCAGACGCGCCCGCGTCAACGTTGAAGGCCGCGACAGCTTCGACGCCCACATCTGGCCATGGAAGATGGCCGAGCGACGCGCCCAGGACATAGTGGACACGCGTCGTCTGCGGCGCCCGCACCTCGCGAACTGCGCTCGCGAATGCAACGCCCAATCAGTGGCCTTCCCAACAGTGGCCCCCTGAGCCACGGGGGGCGAGATCAGGCGAAGTGGCAGCCGAGCGCGCGCGCGTCGTGCCTGCGCGGCGCGCAGGCGCAACGCGCGGGCCGACTTGCCCGCGCGCCCCGGAGAGCCGGCCGCGCGCTGCTATCCTCGCAGCGCCCCGGCCCGCTGGGAGTCAGGGGGGGGGGGGCCGCGACCGCCCCATGCGCGATCGCGAGATCCGCGAGCGCAGTTTCGCTCATCCCCACGCGCGGCCGCGCCCGCGCGCCGGCCTGCGCCCGCGAGCACCGGCGCGACCTGGAGGACCGCGCCGCGGCAGCGACAAGCGGCGCACACCTGGGAGCAACAGACAAAGAAAATTGCCGCCGGGAGTTCTGGCCAAATCCGGCCGGGGGCCCGCGGGGGCCACGCGCGGGGATTTCTCTGCCGCCCGCGCCCGCGAGAGAATCAGAGGTCAGCTCATCTTCGAGCGCCGCGGTTCAGGGCAATGGCTCCGGTGACTGTCGCTGGGCCGCAGCCGTGAGGCAGTCCAGCAACCGGCGCAAAGCCCAGACGGTCAGCGCCAAGAGCAGCCGGCGCAGTTGTGGACAGGCCGACGCCCTCGACGTCGCCGCGTCACTGCGAGCGCGTCGCGGTGGTTCGCGCGAGAAACGCGCGCGAGAGCTGCGCGAGCTGCACCTTTGGTAGTGGCGCGCCGCCGAGGAGGAAATGGCTCGAGCACTACGAGCAACCAACATACCACATGCAGATCCTCGACTACATCTTTTCAGTGGTCAACAACTGTAGGGATTGCCGCAAGTGGATTCCACGCGCGCATCAGACCTTCCCTCGCCTCCGCCTCTCGACGCAATTCAACCAGCAGGTCGAGTGCGACACCCTTCAGTGCAAGGACCCCGCGATCATGCAACTGACGCGCTGCGCCTGACTGCGGCGCAATGGCCAAGATGCGCCGTCCAAGCACGACTCGACGCTGCTTGCCGCCATCGGCCGTTCATGGATCCAGCTCTTCGGCGCGGTGGAGACGCTCGTCGTGGACGGCGAGGGAGGAATGGCGCCGGCACGTCTTGCGGAGGAGATGAAGAGGAGAGGGGTGCACGTGGATATCCGGGCCCCTCGTCAGCACGCTCGCTTCTTCGAGCGACGCGGGGCCAAGCTGCGCCGCGCCCTTCGCGCCGCAGAAGAGCAGCTAGAGCGCGAGGGCATCGCGGCGAACTTCGCCTCGACCCTTGTTCGCGCCATCTTTGCCCGGCTTCATATTCGCCCACGCGGGCGGCGTTGCACCGTGCAGCGTCGTCTTCGGAAGGCGGCCATCCATGTTGCCACCACTAGAAGCAAACGAAGAGGGCGAGGCACCTGATGCCTGCGACCCCGGAGCCGGCCTTCCTGCTGGTGGAGGCGCGCAGCCCGACCGACTGCGGCTGCGCATCGGGGAGATCGCCGCGCAATGCGCGATCGAGGCCACATCGATCTCGCGCGTCAGCTGCGTCCCCCGGGCCCGCGCCGCCGAGCCCCGCGCGGGCCGCTTTGGCGGTGGCGACCAGGCGGAGATCCATAGGCCCCCGAGCACAAAGGCCGCGTCGGGTTGGGCGAGCCCAGAGGCGGTCGCGTCTGTCGACCTAGCTCGAGGCAAGGCGGCGCTCGTCACCGCCGAGCCGACGCGGCGCGTAAATTTCAAGACGCCCGGCCCATCATAGGCGCCGTCTTCGACGGCGCGGGCACCGACGTGGCGCGAGCAGGTTCGGCATGGAAGCGCGTGGGGGACTGACCACCTGGAGCACATCGCACCTGGCACACGGGCCAGGGGCTCTGGCCATTGGGAGAACGCGAAGGGCGTGAAGATCGCCGAGCAGACCCGACAGCGCCCAGACATCCTCGAAGCCTTGCACCATCTGTTCCGCAAATGCTTTTTGCTGCCAATTTCTCGTTCGTTGCGTCTGATACGCGGCCAGAAATATGGGGGCGACTGGCTGGGCTGCACCGGCACGGTGGCTTTCTGGTGGTCCCCATCGGGGCCCGATCGACGTCCAGCCAGTGCACTTTGGCGGCGTCGAATTCCACGCCCATCCTCCCATCGGCGAGCAGTGGAAGGAAGCTCGCATCATGCAGCTCATCTTGGGGGGCGAGGCGCTGATGCCAGCAGACGCAAGACATGACTTGGACGGATCGTTCGACGACTGCGTTATCAACGCTTTGAAGACGCCGCCAACACCGACGGGGGTCACCATCAGCAAAGTCGAGGGCGCAGAGGATTTGATTCAGGAGCTCGAGGAGCTGGATATAGTACCGATAGTCCGCAGAAAATCTACGCCGCCGTCGAGCATGCCGCGTCGGGCCTAGACCGCGGGCCCCGCGAGTGGCCCCGGCGCCTCGAGACGCAGCGCCCGCGCCAGAGCATCCACGCGCAGCGCCGCTACCACGCGCGCTCGGCATCTCAGGGCGACTGCGCCACGCTAAAGGAGGGAGATGCAGGAGAAAGGCACGTGGAGTTGCATCTTGATCCAGGGGTGCGCGAAGCATTCCCGAGCCTCGAGGCGGCTGCGTCAGGCGACTGCGTCGCTGGCGCCCCCCAGACAGCCGCGCTTGACATCTGCGCCGCCGTCAAGACCGCGTTCAGCATGCGCGACGCCGACCTTCTGTCCAACGGGGAGGCGTCGAGGCCATCGAAGGAGGTCGCAGCGGCCATCCTCGATGAGCTCACTATCAGAGTCAAGCGCGCGCGTTTCGAGCGGCGACCGCTCGACCCCGACGCGCGATGGGCCCCGGGCAGGTTCTGTTGCAAGTGGAAACACCGGATGGGATCAGACGGCAAGACTGCCCAGATCACCTGGCGCCGCGCGGCGCTGAGGGGTTTCCTCGACGCGGGCGACGGATCAGTGGGAACGTCTGCTGGGGCAGCGATGCGTCGTCGCGGCGCGCGCAGTCCACGGGGGCGGCGCGCCGCCCGGGCGGCGCGCCGCCCGGGCCAGGCGCGCGTCGCCGCGGCCGTCGACGAGGCGCTTCTGCGTGGCATGGCCTGCGCCTAGACGCAGAAACAAGGTGGATCACCGCGTGGGCCACGTGGGGCGACTTCCGCCCGGCCGCCTGGCCGCGCAGCCATCCTCTGGCAGGCGGGTGCCCGGCTGCGGGAGCTGCAGCGAACGCGCCGAGCGCGCGCGCCGCATCGAGGCGGGCGGGGGCTGCGCGGGCGCCCCCGAGCCTCCTCCACGAAACTCGCCCGGGCCACGTCGACTGGCTAATCGGCCGCATCGAAAGCGTCTTCGGTAAGATGATGGGTGATTGTGACGATGTCACCATCTGCGGAGTTCATCAGCACCGCAGCACCGACTGCACAGCGACGCTCCACTAGGCGACTATATCGACGCCCTGATGCCGATCAGGCACGCAGACCTTGCCATGGCAGAGGCTGACGAGCCGGCCAGAGGTCGGGCTCCAGGTTTCTTGTTCTCCCACCTGGAGCAGCGGCCTGCGCCATGCTCGCTGAGCGCCGCGTCGCAGCGTGCGTCGTCGCCTGGCAGAGAGCCAAGGACAAACTGCTCACCCGTCACGACATGCAGCTCAACGCAGTTGTTGTGGCCACGCAGAAGATCAAGGTGCGCATCGCGTTTCCAGCAATGGAGCGCGCCAGGCGATGCAGCGCGCATTGCGACAGGTCGTTGAAGGGGGAGGAAGAGACAGGATACGGCGCGAGAAGGGCCGTAGACATGCGTCTCTGCGAGCGCCGCCGCACCGGCAAACAGGTGTGCTAGTGTTGGACGAACTGAGCCGATCGCACAAGCCGGCGTGCTGATTCTCGTCCGGCCCAGGGCTGCTCGCAGCATGCAGCGCGGCCGACGGACCGCAGGTGCATTTCCTCGCGCCGCGCGAGATGGTGCACGGCCCCACCTCTGCCGAGGAAATCAGGGGTGTCAGGGAGGAATGAGGTTACGCGATCCCTCCAAATCTCGTCATCGACGGAGTGCCCGCCTCCAGCGCCCTGCTCATGGATCCTGTGCGGCCGCCTTCCGAGAAGAGCATGGTCTGTCACCTGTGGTGGTTGGCTGACCAGCTCCGCATCAAGCAAATCGAAGGCCTGCTTTAGTGCGACACTAAGGACATGCGGGCCGACCCCGTGACTAAGGGCAGCATACACTGGGAACCCATTCTCACTTAGATGTACGGCCGGATCAGTTACGACCATGATAATGTGGAACATTTGCGACGAAAGAATAAGAAAAAGGCCGCGCCGAGCTCCCAGCACAGCCCTCCCACCTTGCCTGCTGCCCTTCTTCCCTCCCTCCCCCCTTCATTCCCTCCTCCCTGTCCTCCCCCCTCTTCCTGGGCCCAGAGGCCGCGTGCCGGCGCGAAATGTCCTGCCGTACGCCCGTGCGGGCGCGGCCGCTGCAGTCCTTTCTGCTCCTCCTCCTCCTCCTCCTCCTCCTTCTTCCTCCTCCTCCTCCTTCCTCCTCGTCGCTCCCTCGTTCCGGCCGTGCTTCACGAGTGTAGCGTGCATGCGCGCGTCGTTGTCACACTGTTTCCGAGTCCCGCGGGGCAGTCTGGCGCGCACCAGTGCCGAGAGACATGGCGGCACACCTGCTGCCGCGAAAGTACATGCAAGGAACACCCGAACTCTGGAGTAGAACCTTCAGGCAGAAGCTAACAGTCAACAAGTAACCGTCCTTCAGGATCAAAGTTTTGGCCAAGGATCAGGATGCCAAGGCGACAAGCAGCCACCAGCATCTGCCTTCGGCACTTGGCTGAAGGGGAGGACGAATAAGTAATCCATCCATCCATCCTGCTGCCGCGCCCAGGTTGTTTCGGGCGTCATCGTTGTTCGCTTTCCCTGCCCTCTGTTCCTGCTCATTCGTCCTCGCGCCGGCCCCGTCTTACGTTTTCAAGCGGCTGTTCGACTGGTCTCGGGGTGGTACCGGCTGCCTTGATTGCGTGGGTGCGAGAGTTCTTCGAAGAGCATGCCTGGACGGGCTGAGACACTGCTGAGATAGATGCAGGAAGCGCTGGGCCCCTTGTCCTGCCTCCCTCCCCCCCCCCATCTCCCTGCCCCTGTTCATCCTCCTCCTCCCGCGCCCCCCCCCGTGGCAGGGGGTCCTGGTAAATCGTGGTTCCGCCGCCCATGGCTCCGCGAAAGCGGCCAGGTCCGGAGTTGCACAGGCCATCTCTGACAAGGAGACGGGGGATACACGCGCCCTCTCAGCCAGCAGTTACGATGCGACTCTTGTGACTGCGTTGCAAGGTCGACCCTGTGACAGCCACAAGTTTGCCAGATCTTGCGGGCATTCACGGGCAGGGACGATGTGGAAGTCGAACATGCACGTGAGTGCTGCTCCCGCTGACTGTGTCACTGGAACACCCGCATCCAGTGTAGTGAGTACTCTATCGATTGTCTCCTGAGCGTGGCCAGCCTGCAACTTTGATGAAAGCGCGGTCAGTCGAGCACTCCTTGCTGGAGGTAATTTTGTATGAAGGTGCGGTCCGTAGAGCACCCTCCTTGCAATTGTCAAGTTCCAACATAGGCACGACCCGCTTGAGCACCAAACACGAGCGGTATCCATCCTGCCTTTTTCCCAACCATCCTGTGGAGTTGGGTCCTCGTTTTGAAGAGACGGTGGCCCGCGTCTCCTCCTCCCCTCCTCCTCTCCTCCTCTCCTCCTCCTCTCCTCCTCTCCTCCCATCATCATCATCGTCATCATCATCATCATCGTCGTCATCACCGATTTCGGCACACCCCTCACAGGTTTCGTGGCCCCATAAGGAGCTCCGCCGAAGGTCCCAGTGGGTGTACCCGCATGCGTCCCGCACACCCATTTCGGCACACCCCTCACACGTTTCGTGGCCCCATGGGCAGCTCCGCCGAAGGTCCCAGTGGGTGTGCCCGCATGCGTCCCGCACACCCATTTCGGCACACCCCTCACACGTTTCGTGGCCCCATAGGGAGCTCCACCGAAGGTCCCAGTGGGTGTGCCCGCATGCGTCCCGCACACCCATTTCGGTACACCCTCACACGTTTCGTGGCCCCATAGGGAGCTCCACCGAAGGTCCCAGTGGGTGTGCCCGCATGCGTCCCGCACACCCATTTCGGCACACCCCTCACACGTTTCGTGGCCCCATAGGGAGTTCCGCCGAAGGTCCCAGTGGGTGTGCCCGCATGCGTCCCGCACACCCATTTCGGCACACCCCTCACACGTTTCGTGGCCCCATAGGGAGCTCCACCGAAGGTCCCAGTGGGTGTGCCCGCATGCGTCCCGCACACCCATTTCGGCACACCCCTCACACGTTTCGTGGCCCCATAGGGAGCTCCACCGAAGGTCCCAGTGGGTGTGCCCGCATGCGTCCCGCACACCCATTTCGGCACACCCCTCACACGTTTCGTGGCCCCATAGGGAGCTCCACCGAAGGTCCCAGTGGGTGTGCCCGCATGCGTCCCGCACACCCATTTGGCACTCCACCGAAGGTCCTCACACGTCACACGTTTCGTGGCCCCATAGGGGGCTCCACCGAAGGTCCCCCCGTGGCGCTGTCCGCATGCGTCTCCCTCAACCAGTGCAGCGCTTCGTGGCCGCATATGGAGCCCCACCGAGGGTCCCCGTGGCGCAGTCCGCATGCGTCTCCCTCACCCAGTACAGCGCTTCGTCACCCCATAGGGAGCTCCACCGAAGGTCCCTGCGGACGACCCGCGCGCGCCACTGGGACCCTCTCTGGGCGACCAGCGCGCGTCGCAGGAGCTGCGTGCTGCGTTCTGCCCAGCGCCTCGCTCGCCTGTCGTCGCTCTGCCCAGCGGCAAGAGCCTTGCCCGCTATCAGCCAGCCAGCTATCTCTCTTTGCTCCGCGCAGCGGACGACCCGCGCGCGTCGCTGGGACCCCTCCGGGGCGACCAGCGCGCGTCGCGGGAATTAGCCAGCTAGCTCTCTTTGCTCCGCGCAGCGGACGACCCGCGCGCGTCGCTGGGACCCCTCCGGGGCGACCAGCGCGCGTCGCGGGGACTCCGCGGTGCGCTGCGCCCGCAGCCTTGGACTTTTGAGTGTGCGGGCAAAGAGGGAGTAAAAGAAGGGGAGGAAGCGGGCGCGACCCTCGCGGGGGGGCGCCCCGACATTGGCGTCGCGGCGCGCGGGCGATGTCGTCGGGGAGTCCCGGGGAAGCTCCTTGCGGCGGCCACGCCCAGCGTCACGAGTATTCAGAGGCAGTCGTTCTCAAGTTATTGACATTCATATACAGATACACCATGCTTTGTCATATTCGAATTCATGCACGTAGACTCGCTCGCACGCAGATTCATTCACAGTCAGACGCACTCGCGCTCAGACTCACCCGCGCTCACCCTTCCTACGTACTCTGATCAATCGTTTTCGTTCGCGTTGTGTACCACGCCACTCATTTCGGCACACCCCTAGCACGGTTCGTTGCCTCATAGGGATCACCACCGAACAAGTGAATCACAATTGCGGTACTCACACCTGCATATGTTTGGGTCCTTCGTCAGGCGAATTTCACCCCTGCGTTGCCTGCGCCACCCGCTGCCGTTTCGGCTGCAGCCCAGCGCGCCCGCTTTGGAACTCGTTTTCATACATCGGCGTACACCTGATATCGGACAAACGTCGCCCTTTTTTCCATCCGCCTTTACATCCATTTCTCTCGTCACCTTTTTCCGTATTCTTCCTCTCTAGTGTGTCACTATGTGTTGGATTCGTGGACCTGGCCAGTTGGTTGTTATTTCGGATTGTAACACATCGTATCGACAACCACAGGCCGGGTTGCAGGATTTGCCCGCCCTGACATGCGCTTGGAACGCAAAATACTATTTTGGGATGCGCCAGATTATCATCAAGTTGAGGCTGGGCGAATGGCGATATTCGTGAGTTGTCCACCTATGTTTTGCTCCGCCACGCAAGCGATCTTTGTCGTCAACGCCGCCGCGCTCATGGAAAAAAAGGATTAGTTGTCCATCCGCGCTGACTTCGGAAACCAGAAGGGCGGCAAGGATGATATCATCTTCGTTCAGCGCGTCGGGCTCAGAATGTCGCTGCTCCGCAAAGCCAGGGCCTGATCATTACGCTATCGTGCCTGCCCAGCACATCCTGTCCAGAGCATCCCTCCCACAGCTAATGCTGGGCAGCGTGACGGCCCGCTTCACCAAGCGGGGCGTCACAGCAAGGGGCCTCTCGCGGAGACTTGTGCTGGCGGTTCTGCGGTTATCCCCACAAGTAAGAGAAGGTTTGCACGATAGCCACCGCGCGCAGCTCGCGCGGTCGCACCACCCCAGGCGAGCTCGCGCGGCCGTTGGAAATTATGGGTCAGCAGCCTGGTCGGCAACAGTTTGGGGAGGTGGAAGAATCTTTGAAGCCCCGGTGCCATTCCCAGATCAGATGCTCAAGACCTGGGAAGCAGGCGCCCGCACGAGGAGTCCATTGCCGCCTCTGGGCGGCCCGAGAATGATGAAGAGTAGGGAGGTCGAGGAAGCATGTGGAAAGAGAGGAGGGAGGGCAAGGAGAATTAAGGAGCGAGGGGAGGGTGGGTGAGAGGGGGTAGCATACTGGGGGTAGCGATTGGGGGGCAGGCCTGAATCCTATCGCGATGGTGCTCCGCGAGACGGAGAAGACGTCTATGATGCGGAACGCGACGTGGACCCTCTCGAATTTGTGCCGAGGACCCGAGGGATGGGAGGGTAGAGAGGATAGGAGATGGGATGAACCAGGACCAAGGAGATGGTGCGGGGGATGGGAGTGTGGAAAAGGGGAGGAGAAGGGGAGAGACGGAGAGGAAGGAGAGGGACGTTCTACTGTACGTTTTAGTGTGTCGCTCTCAATGTCTCGAGGGTGATCTGGGCCAACCCTGACGCGACCGGGGGCAGTGCCCCTCGCCCTCATTGCTGGGGATCGCGATAATTTGCGAGTCAGCTGCTCGGGCGCGCTCCTGGCCTGCTCAAGGTCCGTGATCCTCATGTCGAGAGCATTATGTAGGGTCTCCGTGGGCCTGCTCTCTGGCTTCCGGCTGCTCCTTGAGGTTATCAGCCCTACTCGCAGTCTCAAGCATGGCGTCCCCGGCAGGCTGCTTCTACCTTTGGAGGTAATCACCCGCCTCTTCGCGATGCGATAGGGAGGTCATTATTCTATTGAGTTCCTCGTTCACAATGCGATTGTTAACCCTCCCCTAGGCTCGACAGTATCCCCCGAACTTAGTTGTTTGTAGTAAGCGCCAGGCTTTCTCAGGTCCCAGGAATGCGGGGGCTCCTCTTAGCTTTCCCCTTGCTCCCTGCTCCTGCTTCTGCTTGCTCCCCTCCTTCGCTCCCGCTCTAGCTTTCTGGGTCAATCTGGGGGTCGGCCTCAGGTGGTCCAGAGGCCGGGCCCCGGGTAGACCCCCGGGGCCTGCGAGATCCGCCCGCGCGGCCATGGCGGCGCGCAGCGCGGAGCGACGCCCGCTGGGCGGCACGGCGGAGGCCGCGCGGGCTAATTAACACTCGCCGCTGGGCGCTGGCCACGGGGAGCGGGCTGGGTATGCTCGCGTGGGCGGCGGCGCTGGGCGCCGCAGCCCCCGTGGGCAGGGCCCTGGAGTTCCCCGGTCTGCCGTTGCACGAATCCGTCGCGGTGTATACTACGACGACGGGACGTACAGCGAACCGATGGGGGACTTGGGCGACTCGACCGTCGACGACGCCGAGGACTCCGAGGAGTCAGAGCCTGGCGAGCGAGGCCTATCCCCGGCGGGGAGCGCCCCGCCTGGCGATCCGCCCGAGCCGCCGGCTGCCCCGCCAAGGAGGGACGCCTCAAACACCTCCCTCCCAGACGCCTCACCAGACCCCTCATGGATCGGGGATTGGGGCCTGGTCTCTCAGTTGGGAAAACCTCGGGAACCACGCCTGATCCTGGAGTGTCGAGGGGATGGGAGGGTGGGCTCACTCTTTCGAGTCCCTCAAAGGCGCCTCCGCCACCCAACAGGATCCCGGCTGGCTGTGCTCAGAAGGGGGCTGGATCTTGTGCCTGGACGACAGCTGTGGCGTGCGCCTGTTCGGCGCCGCCTGGCCCATCGTCGGCTGGACCATCATCGTGTTGGGCTGCACTGGCATCTTCGCCCTGACGGCCCGCAGCCTGCGGACCTTTTTCGCGCCTTGCGCGTGGGCTTGCTGGGCCGCTGGGGCAGCCGCCGGCATCTGCCGCGCGTGCTGCTGCTGCTGCGCCCGACGGACGCCAGGCGAAGCAGAGGTGGGCCGCTTCCCGCCGCCGGCGCCCCCGCAGCCCACGACGGTCGTCTGGGCAGGGCCCGCCGCGGGCCCCAGTGCGACGACATCCTTCTACCAGAAGACGATGGGGGCGCGGGGTGCTGGGCGAAAACCCAACGACCTCTTTGCGCGCATGGATGGGCACGTGGCCCAGCTCGGACTTGCCATCGACAACCCGGAGCGCATCGGGAAGAAATGGGTTTGGATCCAGCGCAACGAGGATCCACCTGGACCCTTGGCAGAAGCTCGAACAGAGCACTTGGAACCACCTGTGCCGCTGTGGGGATTGCCAGCAGAAGGGCGAGAAGGAGATCCACTGCGTGGAGTACGCGGCGCTGGACTCTGCAGCCTTCGTCGACATCGGTGCCCACGCCTGCTTCACCACGTGCCAGTTCTGCATGCTGGCGAGGCGCGCGCTCGCCGGCGGGGCCAGCATGTCCATCGCCAGTTCGATGTATCTCTTTCATCTGGCTCGCCGCCGCAGGCGCTGCAGCCGCCGGCGACGCCGCCGCCGTGAATCGGCGAGCGCTGCGGAGCCAGGCGTAGCTGGGAGAGTGGCGGAGCTCCTGGATCAGGAGTCGGAATCTGGAGTGGAGGTCGAAGAGAGCCCCTGCGAAGCCGTCAAGGTCGGCGATCTCATCAAAGGCGCGACGCGTCCGCTGGCCGCAGAAGGTTGCCGCGATGCGGCCGACGCGACGCCCGTCACCCTGCTTTGGGAGGACGGGCAGGCTTCTGATTTGCCGCCCCCTCCTGATGGCAAGAACGCGACGGTCTGCCTCTGCGAGCGCCACGAGCAGGTGTACAAGGCCACGAGGACCGGGATAAGTGGTCGATCGTCACCTGCTTCCACCAGACCGTGGGATCGTCAGCTGGCGCCCCGCCATGCCACGCGCATCTCGGCGGCGAAGCTGGGCGAGCCGCGAGGCGACCAGCCGCGGCAGCTAGCCCCTCCGGCGGGATGCTCGCTGGCATCAGGCGCCGCGTCGCCCGGGGTGGCAGGGGCCCCGGGGGGCCGGCCCGGCAGCGCACCTCCGAGGCGCGGCTCGCCCGCACCTTCCAGCGGCATAGTTTGCGCGCTTCGACTCGCCGACGGTGCCCGCGCCAGCGTCGAGCCCAGAGCGCCTTGGCATCGACGACACGGAGGCCGGCGAGGCGAGCCAGCAGGAGAGGGATGAGGCCAGCCAGGATCGAGCCCTCACGGGGGGGCCGCCGGCTGGCCGGAGGGCCGGGCGCCCGCGCGCCCAGAGCGCCGACAGCCTGGGGCCGATGGAGCCGCCGGCCACTACGCGGGCCAGGCGAGCCTCGTCGGCCGGGCCGCCCCACTCGCCGCCAGCTGCGTCAAGAGCCGCGCGAGCGATGGGGCGAGCAGGCACATGACTGACACCCTCCTGGGAAACAGCCAAGCCAGCCGCGCCGCTCATCGTGGAAGGCGAGGACCTCTGCTACCGCGCCAAGACCATGCTCGACAACTACGCCTCCCGCATGTTGAAAGGCGCCCAGCCCCCCGAGGATTCGAGACTCGAGGGCCTGCTCGAGGACCTCGGCCCGAGACCTCCTGAGGGCGGGCATCGAGAAGATCGACGCAGGGCTGCCTCGGGAGGCTAGCTGGACGCGGAGTGAGCACGGCCCATCCTCGGCGAGTACGTGGAGATGCTCGCGCAGCTCGAGGCGTCCATGGACATGCCCGAGGGTGCCGGAGGGTGAACGCACCGCGCCCCCTGCTTGGGGGGTCCCGCCGACGTGGCCCAGCGTCTACTGCGAGATGGCGGGCCCGCCATGCACTGGCGGCGCGAGCGCGCCGGCGCGGCGCGTGAGGAGGCTGCGCAGGTCCTCCCCGGGCAGCGCCCCCAGCGCGAGGGCGCCGGCGCGCCCGATGCCAGCGCCGCAGCCCAAGGGCGCGCCACGACGGGCACATCTCAATGAGAGGTCACTGCGCCCCCGAGGCAGAAGGCGCGGCCCGCAGAGCCAGGGAGGGGCGGCCGAGCTGCCCCGCCGCCTCCGGACGCGGACGGGCGACGCGGGGGGGCCCCCCTGGTGGGGGCGCCGAGCGCAGCGCCCTCGCCGGCCCAGGCTGAGGCAGCCCAATTTGTCGCGCGGCGCGCTGCGCACCCCGAGTGCCGGCCCGAGCTCGCGACCCCGGAGGTCGTCAGACGCGGGGGCCACCTCCCGCGCGCCGCTTGCGCCGTAGAGGAGGCAGCCAGGCTCTTGAAGACGGCGCGCGAGGATAATCACGGGAACCCGCTGGAAGGCGTCCTGGCCGACGACCTCCAAGCGGCGCTAGCCCCGACCGCGGGGGGGAATTACCCGCGGGCCACGGCTGGGGGAGGAGCGCCGTCGAGAAGGATCGCTGCCAGGACGCGCGAGGCACACGAGTCGCACTCCTCGGCCGTAGACCACGCTGGAGAGATGTACGGCGTCGCCCCGTGGGCCTCGGAGGCTGTCAACGATGCGCTCGAGGCTTCCGCCGTCATCGGGCCTCCCGCAGGCCGGATCCCCAAGCGGAACCCAGACCGGACCGTCTCCGCAGAGGGCAGGCCGGTCCACGACACGAGGTGCGTCACCGTGGACAGCCCCAAGGAGCAACACCCGCTCGCCAGGCTGTCGTTGCGGCGGGAAGCTCGGCACCCTGGGATGCCGCAGCTGCGTGCCAAGCGACGTTGCTCGCGCTTGCAAGCGACGCCATCTCGAGCCAACTGCCGTCTCGGAGTTCGGGGCCTCGCTGCCAGGAGACGCGGCGGGCATCAACGGGAAGGTCGTGGTGATCCACTCGGTGTTGGTGTTCGGCTGGTCGGGTAGCCCAGGGGCGTGCGCGGCGTTCGCCTGGGCCGCGGAGAAGGAGCATGAACGCCATCGCCCGCCGACGCCAGCCGCCAACGACGAGGTGAGCTTCGCCTGCAAGTGGCTCATGGACGACGGGGTGGTGCTTGAACCCTTCGCGGGGATCCGCCCCTGGCTGTCGGGGAACGAGCTCGACCGGGCCATGAAGCGCGTCTGGGGGCCCCAGGCTGTCAACGCCGACAAGCTCGCCGAGGTATGCGAGTTCGCCCCCGAGCAGCTGGCGCGGGGGCTGCGTGTGAATTTCAGCCGGAAGACCACGCACCTCCCCGAGCAGAAGTGCATCAAAGCACAGTTCCTGCTCGCCTTGCCGGAGCTGGCCTACGGAGCGCGCCGTGCCCCGACGAGCCTAGTCGGAGCTTAGGGGACGCGCGCAGCGTCGGAGCTTGGCGCAGCCCGCGATCCGCCCGGAGCTCCCAGTGCTCGACAGGCTCTTGGGGCACGTCGCCGGGGGGCCCCCCTGGGGCGACCCGAGCGCCGCGGCGGCGGCCCGGGATCCGGGCCGCGTGCCGGAGCTCTTCAGGGTGGTGTTCGACGTGCCGGAAGCCTGGAGCACCTCCTCCTTGCAGGCGGGCTTCAGCCAGGCGTTGGCTCCCCGCGAGCTGATGGCCCTGCCCGGGGTAGCATGCCGCACCCGCTGGACAGGAGGGTACGCGACCCTGGACGCGATCGGGGCAGTGGACTGGGGCCGCGCTGGAGACGGCGCGGCTGCCGGCCCGACCTCGTGCCTCGCGACGGAGTCGAAGCCGTTGCTGGAGCAGCTCAGCGACGCCGTGGTCGGGCCTAGCTCGGACGGTGACTGGATCATTTCTATCGTGGAGCTCCTAGCACTGTGGTCAAGCGAGCTCGTCTCCTAGTCGCGGACAGCGCGAACGTGAAGTCCTGGCAGACGAAGCGCCGGCCTAAGAACGCCTTGGCGCGCCACCTGCTGCGCGTGATCGAGCGGCTCGAGGCCGAGCGCGGCTTCGTGCTCGCGTCGTTCTACGCACGCACATGCCGCAACGAGGTGGCGGATTGGCTGACGAGGGAGGAGGTAAAGAGGGTGCGCAGCGAGCTCGCGAGAGCCGGCTGGCATCGCCTGGAGCCGCCCGCTGCCTGGGGCTCGATCGCTGCGGATGCCCAGGACAAGCTCCTACGGCTCCCAGGCGAGACGGGGCCGCTGGCCGAGTCAGCGCCGCGGCACCGCGCGTTCCAGACAACCGCTGCGCCCAGGGCCGGCATTCCATATTGGCAGGCCAGATCGGCATCGAGCTGGGCGGTCTCCTCCAGGGACATCGGGGCGCCTTCGTCAAGCTCGGGGGACGCGAAGCCGACCCGGGGCAAACGGCCGCCTGGGTGCTGACGTCCCTAACGATGGGCCCCAGAGGCTTCGAAGCGGAGGCACTCCTTGTCAGAGTGGGCCAGGACCGCCCCAACGTGGTCGTCGTAGACGCACCGGTTGGACTATCCACCCAGAGGCTCGAACGCTTTCTCAAACAGGTCGGCTGCGCGTTGACCGCGTTCGCCCTCTTATGCTCCGAGCATGGGGGCGCATCATCGGGGACGAGGAGGGTGCGGGTGCAGTAGCCAGGCGTGGCACATTGGCGCACTGCTTTGCGGGCATTAGTTTGTCGCCGGCACGCCGCGTGGCCCACGGGGCCAAGAACTTCCTGGAGAAGGATCTGAGCGTGGGCTGGCTGGACAACCAAGGAGACATCCTCCTGGGCCCCAAGATCCGCACCGCGAGCAGTCCGCTGCTGCCGAAGCGGCGGGGCACATCACGATCGAGAAGGTCGAGCTCCTGCTGCGCAGCCCAGACGGCCCCGCCGGCATCCTTCGGTGGCCAGGATAGGAGCCCACGGGACCCGGCGCGACACTGCTGCACATCGCAGGCGGCACCGTCGGGGACTCCCACGGGCGGCGGGGCGCGCCCTGCAGCCAGGGTCGTCTCGGACGGTGCTCGAGGCGGTCGCGCAGGCGTTGGACTCCGATGCGGCGAAGGTCGGGGTGTGCCACGACCCAGAGGAGCAGACAGCCTGGATGGCCATTCGGAGGTGGTTCAGGGCCTGGGCCATTGCCACCGACAGCCCGGCGGCCGAGCTCTTCCGACAAGGGAGAGGCTGGGAGGGGCGCTCTCGGAGGGCATTCACAAGAGCCGGCACAAGAGCCAAGCGATCCGCTTCGAGCAGATCGACGAGGACACCGCCCTCGAATTGGCTTTGCCAAGCCACCAGCGGCCGGAGAGCCCCAGCTCGACAAGACTTCCTCCTGCGAGCGTCGGAGTAATTATTTGGTTACGGACAAGTCCTGGTCGCTGGAGAGAGTGGTCCATGGCGAGGATGCGGAGGCGAGATCCAGCGGTGAGCGAGTCGGCTCGTTTGCTCACGCAGACGAATGCGTCTAGAGGTTGAGGACGGACCAGTACAATGTGGGAGCCGTGCGTGATCAGTGCGCTACCCAGTCGACGCTGTGCCCGATCGCGGCGCTCGCGGCCATGCAGGCGCAGCGCCCGCAGGGCTTCGGCCGCGGCACGGAGGCGAGGCGGCCCCTGTTCCGGCGGGCCTCCAGCGCACCGGTCATGCGCGAGGAGGCGCAGAACTTCCTCGCGCTGGCAGGCCTCGCGTCGGGCCTCAAGACAAAGGAGATCGGTTCTCATTCGCTGAGAATCGGCCGGGCCGCAGCGATGTTCACGGACGACGTCGCCAAGGTCCAGCGACGCGGCCCATGTGGGCGTCGGACTCGTCCCGCGCTTATCTCTGGGAGTCGCGCGAACCGCAGCGGGGCGCGGCCCAGCGCATGGCCAACGACTGCTCGGAGCTGACGACCCCGGCAGCGACGCCCCAGGAGGGGGCCGCCGGCACCTGCGCCGGTAGTTGCCGCGGGGGGCCTCTCAGCCCTGGGAAGGGCAGCCGCGGCGGCAGTCACGCCGGCGCACGCGGCAGCGGCCGGTCAGGAGCTATCGACGATGAAGAAGGACGAGGGGGCCATCAGCTTGCGCCTGGGCGAGGGCAGGAGGGACGTCGTCATCGCGATCCCCCTGTGGACCGCGGTGATGGTCATCGTCCTCCTGGTGACAGCGCTGGGCGCGGCCCTGGCGCTGGCCCGGAAGTGCTGGCGCAGCGCGCGGCCGGGCGGGCAGCCCGATGGCCCGCGCGAGGCGGCGGAAGAAGCAGCCGCGAGCAAGCCGAAGCCGCCCGAGAAGCCCAAGGCGGGTTTCTGCGACGCCAGGGTTCAGGGCACGGCTCACTTCAACGGCGCGCGCTACCTCCACATGAACCAGAGGTTCCAGCGCGGGGATGAAGTCGCGCGCGAGGTGGCTGACAAGCAGCATCGCGATTGACCAGCAGCGCCGCTGGCCGCGAGGCCTGGCGAGCGAGGAGGTGGAAGGCGGCCCGGCCGCTGGCTTCGGCCGGGCGAGCTCAGCAGCGCCGCCGGCCACGGGCGCGGCGAGCAGCGAGGTGGAAGGGGGGTATGTCGCCGGCCTCGGCCTGGCGAGCGGAGCCCGCGCCAGCGTCCCACGTCAGGCGCGGCTTCTTAAGTGCCGCGGGCGGGGTACACCTATAGGGCGCAGCTGGTGCTGGGGCGGCAGCGGCTGCGCGCCTAAGGGCAGCTGGCGCCGCACCGGTGCCCAAGCCGCCTCCCGCGCAGCTCGGTTTAGCAGCGAGGGAGGGCGGCACCCCCCCGGGTGGCATGGCCGGCCGCTCATCGGCCACGCCCGCCCGCGCCACTCCGCGACCCGCGAAGGGCGCCCGCGGGCGCCGTGGCCTTGGTTTTCTTCGAGCCTGGGCAGGGCCGTCGCGGGGGCGGCCTTGCGCGCGGCTCCCAGGAGAAAGTGTGTGGGGGGGGGGGGGGCGGAGCCCGCTATGTGTGGCAGAAGGATGGTGGACCGCCAGCCTGCGGCACGGGCACGCAGCGCCAGAACGGCATCATCATCTTCATCCTCTGATGCCGCCATCTGCCTTGCTGCTGCTGCCCACTCACCCTGAACCCCACATCGGGTTCAGGCTTTCGGTGGTGTGTGACTGCTAGCCGATACAGCATGTGCATCCCCTCGTCCGAGTCCTAGCTGCTGGTGCCAGCGACCGCATGGAGGGCTGCGCCAACGCGGTGCCTGCCCCTCTGCCGTCGTATCGCTTCCCTGACATCTCGCGGCAGGGCGTGGGCCCCTTCGTCAAAGAGCGCGTGCTCAGTCACGTTTCTTGTGGCCATGTTCTCGCCAGCGACGTCCAGCGCCACCTCGTCGTGCGCCGCGCGGATCTTCGCCGCGATGAGTGGCCTTATGATTTCAATATTGACAAATCGCCTCCTCCAAGACTTCTTCCGCGCACCCGAGGGCGAATCCCGTCGCCGCCGCAACCTGGCGGGGCCCCCCCGCTCGGACCGCCGCGCCGAGCAGCGCCGCCGCCAATGCATCGGACGCGGGGGGGGGGGGGGGGCGGCACCGCGGCCAGCTGAAGTTTGGAGGCGAGCGAGCTTGTGAACCAAAACGGCTACGGAGAGGGGGGGGAGGGAGGAGGAAGAGGAGAAGAGAAGGCGCAGGCCAGGCGGAACAGTTTCCAGATATTGTCAACGCGCTGCTGCGTTGCACTCGATTGCACGCGCCGTTCGTCACGGAGCGTCTGATGGCGAGAGGCCCACGTCTTCGCCCTCTTCGCAATCCTTTTCCCGCCTCTGCCTTCCGCGGCCCCCCCGTCCCCCATGTCCCCGCCTCCTCGGCAACTGCACAATGCGAGTGTTATTTTCCGATGTGCCCTGACACGGCGCTGTGTTTTCGTCGCAGCATGTCTTCCACATGTTGGGTTCGATCGAATGGTCCTCTGCTCTTCTAATATGGTGCTCCCGCTGCACGGCTGGTGATATCCGAGGATCGCATCTCGCTTTGCGACGTGCGCAATCCATCTACCTACGCTAAATGGCTAGAATGATATGCCGACGCTTTGTGTCAGATGTCATGACAATGAACGCGAGTTGTTGTAGACGCTGAGCGGGGGCCCTGCGCGTTGCACGACTCCCGGGGGGGACATGAGTGGCGGGGGGACTGGGTGGGAAAAGTGGGAAGGAGAAGGCGATAGGGGCGGCGCGGTCTCGTTCAGATCTGGGCATGCCCGCGCCCGCCACTGCATTCTTGATTGGCAAGGTCGGCCTTCCTCCTCCCGGTCTTCCGCAACACTTCAGCGCCAAGTCTCGCGTTGGGCCCGCGGACCACACGCCCCGCAGCCCGCGCGTGCCGATGGTGGCGCGCGGTGCTGCCCCTGCTGTTCCCCTGGCAATGGCCGAGTGGCTACTCGCATTGTATTGTGCACAGTCATTCGTCGGAGGCTGCAGCTGCCAGGCGTGGTCGGAGAATAGAGCTCGGCTTTAATCTGCATGTCCCCGACGGGCACCGTTTGCTCATGGTCCACGACGGCCTGCACGTGAACCTGAAGGGGGTGGTCGCGGGCATGCCTCTGAACGCCTCTCTACAATCTACCAGCAGCTTTCAATCGCATCGTCTTCGGCACGCCATCCAACATGCTGCCGATCGGCACAGACCCTCTTCTTCGCTGGGTCCGAGCTTACAGCTTCTGTGCATGCCGACCAGATTTTCCCTTGCGCTGGCGACTTCTGTTTTGGTCTTAGAGAAGTTGTCCGTTCCCTGCGCCCCCGTCGCTTTTTCAGGCTTCGGCGCGATGGCGGTCGCATGTGGGCATCCGCGGGAAAGGGTCTCGTTCGATGCATCCCGCTGCGTTGGACCTTTCCCTCGGTCGGGATCGCCAATCACGGGGGCGGGGCCGCCGCTCTTCAGCTAGCGCTTGAGAGTATGGACATGGATGCGCCTGCTCCGTCAATTGTTGCCACGGCGCAGTGGCATCAGCATTTGCGGAGTGTTCCGCGGTATTCCTCTTCTGCGGTGGGCGCCCCCTGCGACCCCACGCGATGTCCAGCATCGCGGCTGCGATATCTTCAGCTGCGACGCGAATGCCACGCCCGTCGCCGACGTTGCCTCTTACGGCGCCCACCTGTACTTCAACGACGCTGCCAGTTCCGACGTCCACCTTGACATCGCTGGCGAGGGCCTGGAAGGCCCCTGCGCCCCGAGACGCGCGTCCTAGCCGGCGAGGGGGAAACTCGCCGCTTGGACGCTGGCTCGCCCTCCTCTTCCTTTTCAAAAGATACGGAAGGGGGGGCGTATTTTCCACATGGACAACCCTGATGCACAGACGCGCGCCTGTATCTTTGCGCGAAGCGGCTGTTGCACTTTCTCCTCGCTTGGGCTCGCGTGCGTCGAACGGCGCGTTCGGTGGGCGATGTTGGCCATCTGGGTGCCTGTGTCGTTTGTGCCACGCTTCGGGGGTCTAGCCGTTTCGTTTCTCGTGCTATTGGCATGCTAGTTTCTCGCGTTGCTGGCGTCGCGCGCTGCTGGGTTTTGCGGGTCGCGCCCTTCTTCTTTTGCCCTGCGCCCCGCCGACCGAAGAAAGAAAAACATATGTGTGTGCATGTGTATTGTAGACCAGTGTACTTGCGCGTGGTGTGGACTGCCTCAGGCAGGTTTTGGGGTCGTCGTTGACATGCCCCCCCTCCTCTTCTTCCCCCACCAGGATTCTCGCAATCCTCGGCGGTCCGAATGGGCGAATCCCACCAGCCTTCTGGGCGCAGGTGGTCTAGGGCGTTTCCCTTTCCAACCTCCTGCCTTTCCTTGCTCGGGGGGGTTACCCCCTCCCCCCCTGCGTTTGGACGGGGGGCGGGGGGGCGGGGGGCGGGCCCATAGCAGCGCCCAAGATGGCCCAATATGGCTCCAAGAGGGAGAGCCCCAGGAGGGCTCCCAGAAGGCCCCAAGAGGGGCCCCAAGCGGCCCCCCTTGCTGTCAAGCTAGCAGCCCTCGTCTTTGACAGCAGAGGGGGCTCTTCTTGGCCCCCCCCCCCCCTGGGGCCCGCCCGGGAGCTCCCCCTACTTGTCCTGGCCCATTCTGAAGGCGCCAAGAGGGCCCCCAGAGACCCCAAGAGACCCCCAGGAAGGCTCCAAGAGGGACTCCAAGCGGGCCCCCCTGCTGTCAAGCTGGCGGCCTTCGTCCTTGACAGCAGGGGGGCTCCTCTTGGGGCCTTCCTTGCGCCCTTCAGGGGCCGCTCGGGAGGGCCCCAAGACTGCATGTTTGAGCCTCCGAGAAGGGGGGGGGGGGAGGGGGGGGGCAAGAATTGCCCCCCCCCCCCCCTCCCACCCCTCCCCATTCTGCAGCCATAAGGACCAAGACGGCCCCGAGAGGCTTCCCAGAACCGCTTCAAAGAGCCCCAAGAGGGCTCCAAGACCCTCCAAAAGAGCACCAAGGCCCCCCCCCCCCCCCCTGGCAAACAAAAAAATGCACTGCACAGCTGTTACACGCACGTCCGCTATGTTGCTGATGCTGCTCGCAACTGTGCTGATGCTGCTTGCTTGTCCGCATTGCCACGCGCGGCCGATGGCCAGGGGGCTTCAGAAATAATTATTGACGCTTCGCGTCTCCCCACCAGCCCATCCAGAAACGATCAGCAGGGGAGTTGGTGCATCAGGGGCGGCATAGCGCATGCAGTCGCGCAGCCGCCTTCGATAACACAAGCATGACACATATCTTCCCGCATTGAACTTTCATATGGAAGCCAGTGCAAATTACGATTGCGCTTCGATGAGAGGTGAGGGGTATTTCGATGACTCGTAATGGCTGTTGCACTGGTTTGTATCTTAAGCTCGCGTGCGTTCCGAAACTTGGAGGCATCTTGGGGCCCTCTTGGGATTCTCCTGGGCCCCTCTTGGGGCCTCCTAGGGCTCTTTCTTGGGGCTCGCCTGAGGTCCTCTTAGGGCCTTCTTAGGGCTTCTTGGGGCTCTTGTGGGGCCTTGTTGAGGGTTTGGATGTGGTGAGGGCCCTCGGATTCGTTAAGCCTTGCATGTTGGGCCTTCGCCAAGGATTCCCCCCCCCCCCCCCCAGCTGTGCCACTGTTCTCCATTGCCGATCTGGCTCTAGCAATTAATACGGGCTCATGGAGCCCAGGCCACGACGTCCGCGGACCGAAGGCGTGGATCTCCCGCCCAAAGATGCGCGCGCAATTTTGAATGACAGAGTGCCACTGGCGCAGTGCAGGCCGAAAGAGTTGGGGAAACTACCCCAGAAATCAAAGGATGGCACATGCAGTGAGTGGGCAACGATTAGAAATAACGAAAGTTTGTTGAGTGATACTTTGGACGCTAGTCGAGGGAGGATCCCGAAGCAGAAATCAGTTGCGCTCAGTTTGGATGGCTGGCTTAAGAACAATGCTATGAATGGGTCATACACAGAAGTAGAACGTTGCACTCGGGATCTCCGTTGTACGTTGCAGAGCATCCTTGCTATCAAGAGGAGGCCATCACCAACGGCCCCGAAGAACTATCCGACGCTGCAGATTCTCATTGGCAAAATGGTACTCGAAGAGGGCAGCCCAACGCCAGGACGAAACAAGGAAAGCTACAAAACCAGAAGAGGATCTCGAGGAACCTTCATCCTCCGATGTTCCGTGGAGCGAATCGGTTGCAGCATCAGTTGGCTTGCATGAGCTGAGTGGGAGTTTGTTCGCATCGGGTTCAGTGGGGCGGGCAGCTTCTCCGGAAGTGTCGCGCCCTTCTCCTTTCAAATGTTTTTCTATCGAGCCGTCATCGATGCCTCAGTCGTGGGCTGCCTCGTCGAGCTCGAGCTCGAGCGCACCTGCCGCTGTTTCTGGGGCGATGGCACCCGAACTTTTATCGGCGAGCCGTTTGTCAGAACTTGCTGCTGAGTTTAACCGGGTCGGCCCCGCCCCACAGGATTTCAAGGTTTTGAACGCGACTTCGAAGGCAAAGGGCAAGGCGAAGGCCATGCCCAAGGCGGAAGCAAACGCTTCTGCCGAACCGCCGCCCTGCCGCCGGCCTGCAGCCGCAGCGCCGCCGCGGCGGAGGCCCGCGGCAGCGCGTTGTGATGTTGAAGCCGACGCCGAAGCGGCGAGGATGGCTTTCGATCCAGACCCCATCGATAGATACCTCGATGTCGACGCAATCGGCGCCGATTTGCCCGTGATCCAGAATCGCCTTCATTCGTTTGTTTGGCACTCGGCAATGAAATTTCACACCAATGCAGGCTTGACCAAAGAGCAAGCCAAACCCAAAGCTAGCGAGCAGGCAGCCTTGCACGTAGACCGCTGGCGCGAGAAAGTCGGCCTGCCTCCGATCGGGAGGTGACTGCCGATGACGTTGCGATATGCAATTTCATGCGCGAGAGACACAGACAAAATCTGACCCCGTGTTGTATGGGACCTTTCGGCCCTCTGGTACCCGTTCCTAAGCTCTCCTCGGGGCTCCCAGCCCTGAATTTCCTCGCCCTCGTCCAAAGCTCAAGGCCTCGGGTCTGCCAGGCTCGAGCTCTGCATTCTGGCACCCTCGTCCAAAACTTAGGGCTTTTCTTGTTCAGGGAACCATTGTGTACATCAGCTGTCACTCACACCCCGAGCTTCCAACATCTCGTTCTGCAACCGTCTGGGGGCGGCGGCGACTCGCCGTAGGCGTCTTCGATTGTAAATTCGTCAAGCGCGTAGAAGGAAGCAGGGACTTGGATTGGATTGGATTGGCCCCGTGGAATACCGATCAACAAAAAACGAATTCCTCTGAGCCAGGCGCGGCCGCCATACACGAAAGGGGGCAGTAGTGCATGACACCTGTTGTTTGGAAAACCACGTCCGAACAGGTATCGCATAAGGAAACGCAACGAAACCACCACTGTTCGTAACAGGGCTTTTTTCACCCAAAGGCGGGTCGGGCGGGCGGGCCCCAGTCAAGAATCCAGAAGCAGCGCAACGGTCCAAGATGATTTCAAGACGGCCTCTTGAGTGCCCCAGAGACCCCAGACATCAGGATTTGGGAAATGGGCCTGCTGCAGAACAAGTGTAATGGATGCGCCCACAATCCAAAAGCCCAGCGACTCCGGAAAGCTAGATTTGGGAAATACGCTTGCTGCCGCAAAACATGTATTAGATGAGGCCCCATGCAAAGGGCCCAGAGTTGGGCATGGCAGAGGGCCCAAGCAAAGGTCCAAGCAAAGGGCCCCAGGCAAAGGGCCCAACCAATAAAACACACAAGCAATCAAACCCATAAACAGTTACGCGCAACAACGCAAGCAGTCATCAGTAGCCATTTAGGCTCAAACCATTTGGGCTCCACCCTTTTGCAGGATGAGCGCCCGAAGCGACCTCGTGCCCTGTTCTGGCAATGCTCACCGTCTCGGTGGCGATGGCTCTTTCATCGCAGGCCCCCGTCAGCAAGCGCCTTCTCCCAGTGTCGTTGTGAACCCCACGGATAGCTATGAGGTCATCTCCGTCCATGGCTTTCCAGAGCGTCAGCCTGCAGACGATGGTGATGGGTCCGCCCTCGTGGATGTGAATATGACGGTCATGGTTGATGCGATCGAGCGGATCGATGGCTGTTCTACCGCGTTGCAGTCGTACGTGCCTCGCATCGAGAACAGCAGCTACACGAAGGACTTCCTCGAGGACGTGGAGAAGACTGTCGGTCATCAGGGCGCGGCCTTGGGCGACGATGCGGAGGCGACGCATGGCGAGCTGCTGCGTCTCGCGGCTCTGGCCTGGGAAGGCGACAGCCTCCGCTCGGATGCCCCGCAGGCGATGCAGCTGCAGCGGCGCGCCGCCTCGGAGGCCAAGGCCATCGAAACTGCCTTGCAGGGGCAGCGGGCTAAGGCTTGGCGCGAGCGGCTTCATGCAGGCTCAGCTAGGGGCGCAGGCTTCATTCATCGTCTGTCGAAGTGGAGGCCTGGAGCGGCGCCTTCGACAGGAGCTCGAGGCCACGCCAACCTCGACTTGGCGGACCCCCAGGTCGCGGTGGACGCTGAGGCGCTCGGCTGGGTTGAGCTCTGGCAGTCCCACGGCGCCGAGAGCCGCGGCGAGCTGCCTAGGCCATGGGAGGCAGCGGAATTCTCCACGTGTCTGGTCCATCCCACCCCCGACGATATTCGCATGATTTGTCGGTCGTTTCCTGAACACACGGGGGTGGGGGGTGGACAACTGGCACCCGCGGTGGTGGGCCTTTCTGAGTGATGATGCTTGGAGTTGTTGGCCAACTTCGTGGCCTTCGTTTCTCGGACGGCGCGCTGGCCCACCCAGCTGCGATACGTTCTGTACTTCCTGCTTTCTAAACCCTCGGGGGGCACCAGGCCCATAGGTCTCCTCACCACCTCCGCCCGAGTCGTCGAGCGAGCTCACGCCGCCTTGTTTTTTCGACTGGGAGCGATCGATTCGCCGAGATAACGATTTCGCTGCGCCCGAAGGGGGGTCGGATGCGGCCATGTGGCATCATATGTTAGTAGACGAGGGAACCACCCCTGGCAAAACGTCGGGTACGGCAGTCCTAGATTTGCACAAGGCCTTCGAGCATTGCAGTATGTATTTGTTGTGGGCGGAGGCCCCCGGACATGCTGCTCAAGTTGCTTAGTTCCATCTATACGAGCGAGCGGCTGGTTTCCGTTCGAGGGGGGGTCTCCCCCCCCACACCACCACCACCTTTTCCGCTGTTGTGGCGGGCAGCACGGGAGGTACGCGCTGTCTGAAGCTGGCCATTCTGTCGGTCACCGACTCGATAGCCAGACTCCAGCCGGCGCTCCATCTCAAGCTGTTCGTCGACGACCTCAGCCTACAGGCTCGAGGTTCGGAGGAGGCTGTGCCTTTGGCCTTGTGCGATGGGGTCTCTCATTATGTGCAGGCCATGGAGGCCCGAGGCATTCCTGTGTCGAGAGCTAGGCCAGGGGGACCCCCAGGGAAAGGGTTCATCTTGGCTGCCAGCCGCCCCCTTCGCCAGCGTTTGAAGGGTTGGGCGAGGAGTCTAGGCCTCACCACTCACACTTCTAGCACGCAGCTGGGGGTGGATTCAGCTGGAGGCGGCCCCCTTTCCAATCGCCCCCGCTTCGGGGAACGGATGGCTTCCGCCCAGAAGCGAAAAAGGAAGCTAGCCAGTCTGGCTAAGCAGGGGGCCAAACCTTTCAAGGTCGCGCGGATGGGATTCATGCCGTCGGTGATGTACGGCGCGGCCTGTCTCGGGCTGAACCCCACCCGCGTTGACCAAGCGCGCGTGCTGATGGCCAGTCCCCTCGGAGGTCAGGCCATTGGCAAGGACCGCGCCTTACGCCTTTGGCTTCTCAAGTGTGACCCCTTGGTGGACGCTTGTACACGCCCCCTCTTGGAATGGGCCAAGGCCGTGTGGGAAGGCCGCCACGAGGAGCTGATGCGGGCAGCGTGGCGCCGAGCGTCGGCCGCGGCGGCCCAGGCCCGCCCTGGTCGCAGCCTTTGGCGAGGTATCAGAGGACCAGCCACGGCCGTGCTCGCGACGCTCCGTAGGCTCTCGTGGTCCTGGCCAGCCTTCGCGGTCTTTCGCGACCACCTGGGGAATATTTGGGATCTTAGGCGGGTAGCTCCCACCTGCGTCAAGGCCATGATTTTTGCCAGGCTTGAGTTTCAGGAAATGTCGGCCTGGGAGGAGTCTCGGAACCTTGGGATCGGGCGGCCTTTTCTCGAGCCTGTTCGGGCCCTGCTTCGCGCCAGGAGAAACCGATCGAGCAACCGTCAGGCCGCCATTTTGGCCTATGTGGGCCGCGATTTCTGGACGCAGGACAAAGTTTGGAGCGCTGGGTACGGGCATGACAGGTCCTGCCAGCAGTGCGGTGCGGCTATAGGTTGCCAGCACCACAGATTTTCCCAGCGCCAGGCCGCCAGCGCGGCCCGGGCAGCTGTGGCAGAGCGAGAACGCCTCCAGGGGATCGCCCATCGCTTCGAAGCCTCCTCCTCGGACTCCCTCCTCTTCTCTCGCGGTCTGGTCGAACATCCCCTGGAGGACCCTTTTTCGGATGTCGTCCCTGCCATCGAGGCCTTGAGCCCTGGGTTCGAAAACCCGCCGCTCACGCAGGGACGGGCGTATACCGATGGTTCGGGTCGAGGCCCGCCAGGGCTAAAGAGCTTTGGATGGGGATATGTTGTTTTGGACACGCAAGGGGCCGTTGTCAGGGCCATGCACGGCTCGCTTCCAGGTTTGAGATGTTTTAGTTCGGTTTTGCGTGCCGAGATCTTTGCCCTGGCTAAACTTCTCGAGTGTGCCACTCCACCACTGAGAGTGGGCATAGACAATGGCGCGGTCATTCGCGGTCTCCGCAGAGGTAGTCGTTGGTGCCTCCGTCCGTCTCGGCCACACTCGGACCTCTGGGCTCGTGTTTGGTTTTTGCTTCAGGAGGGCTTTGCGGCCCAGGGCGATTTTCGGTTTGCGAAAGTGCGCGCGCACTCTCGCGGGCCCAGGGACGAAACGGACGAGGCCAGTTTAGACTTCCAAGGCAACCAGCTAGCGGACGCAGAGGCGAAAGCTGGAGCCGAATGTCAGGCGGTCCCCCCCTGGCGCTGTGCGACCTGGGACTCCCGCTCGCGAGAGGTCCAAGGCGTGCTCAATCTTGTGGCGGGGGTGACTACGGCGGTGGGGGACTTCAGAGATTCCACGGGGCGACCAGCCGCTGGCCCAGGACAGCCTCGTCGCCGCGTAGGTTTGCCACGAGGGGCAAAGCCCCATGTACTCGCCTGGACGAGAGGCGCGCGGCGCTGTCGAGTCCGTTGCCGCCGCGCTTTTAGCCGCAAGGCCAGGGGCGCGTTGCAACACAAGCCCTGTCGGGGAAGGATGGGGTCGGACCGTCGTTACGTCTCGAGCGTGGGGGAGGGGGAACTCGACATCCCAGCGGCCTTCCGTGGGGAAGCCCTGGGGCACTCGCTTCATGTCTCGGGGCAGTATACTTACTGCGCCAGATGCGGGGTGTTTTCGAGCGAGAGGGGATGCAAGCTGTTGGAGGTGCGTCTTGGGGCCCCATGCGAATCCCACGGCGTCGTATCGCCTCTCGCTCTTTTCCCGCGCGCGGAATCCTTATAACGTTAAGCTCGCTCTTGGTGAGGCGTCCCGCCCCCTCTTGCCGTGGGAACAGGATGCCTTCTGGGAGCGAGCTCTCGTCTCCAGCTAGGGCTGGGCGAGCGGTGCGGAGCTAAGGTGAGGCACCTTTTCAGTGTGCCCCTGCAGGCCCCCTCATTCCCGAAGGCTAGCTGAGGCACTGTGGGCCAGGTTAGTTCGAGCAGCAAAAAAAAAGTCGGTCATCAGGCCAGCTACGCGTCCCATTTCCAGAATGTCTTGGACCAGGCTCGTCGCATGCGCGTCGGGCGTAACGCCCTCGAGAGCGTCGCTCAGACAGCGCAGGAGCTCGCCGCGTCGGCAGAGAAGAAGTTCCAAGTCATGAAAGAGCATGCCATGAGGATCATGAGCGTGGACGACTACTTCAGCCCTCAGGCCAAACGTGGCGCGGAGGATCCAGAGTACACCAGCGAGTCCGAGTTAGACGAGGCCAAGCTCTTCAGCAAGCCGCCGAGGCGCCGCAGGAGGACGACGAAGTCTTCTGAGGGCGCAGCTGGCAGCATGTAGCCACGTTAGGCTGTGCACGAGTGCGCACTGTGATCTCCTGTCGCATGGGTCAACCGTCGAGGGGGCTTGTCAAGCATCACCGCTTCAACAGAGCGAATGAGTGATTACCTTTGGATCGTGGCGGCAAGTTTGATCCCTTGAAACATTTGTGGCACGCGAGGTGCGATCGTTGAACCCCCACAGGTCCTTCGAATAACGAATAATGCAATTTTCGTTCTTGCATTATTCGACTCATTATTAGTCGAGGATTTCGTGTGTGTATATATATATATATGAAAACCGAGCGAATAATAAAACGAAGAATGCAAAAACGAATAATGCATTATTCGTTATTCGAGGGCCTGGGCCCGGCACGTTGGAGCCCGGCGCCGGCCACCTGGACCTTGGGGCCGGCAATTGGGCCCGAAGCGACTTTGTCGTGATCATTGTTGGCGTCCGTAACAGTTTGTGCTCAAATTGGATCGGCTGCGACCTTGCCAGCGGACTCGCCTATACTTTTGAGCTCAGACCATGCCGCCAGCTCTCCCCAAGACGAAGTTGACTGAGCTCGACCCTTCGGACGAGGAGCTCCGCGTTGCTCGCGAGAACCTCGCCAAGATGAAGACCAACGAGACCTTGAGCAACAAGGCGTCCATGCGCCAGTACTTGAAGGCGAATCCTGACAACGTGACCAAAGGCGACATGACATCCTTCCTCGAGAAGTTTTTGATTCTGCAGGCTCGCTCCCAGGCCAAGTACAAGAAGTGCCAGACCGAGCGCGTCGAGTCGACGACGTCGCGCAGGCACCGCGAGCTGCATTGGTGGGCGGAGGAGGAGATGGACAAGAACATCGGCCCGATTAAGGCCAAGTCATGGCGAGGGTCGGGGCCCCTACCCTCGCGCCCTGACAGCGTGACAGGGAAGAACGAGGACCCCTGCAAAGAGTACGGCATCCCGAAGGACTGGGAGCAGATCACGCGGGCGGACATGAAGAAGCTGCTCACCGAATACGAAGTCGACACCGACAAGGATACCGTGGATGCCCTGAATGAATTTCGAGCGGGCTCAGGGTCTTCGAACGACTTCGTGCCTGAGAAGAGCGAGACTGAGGTGATGGCAGAGGAGATCGAGACGGTGAAGGCGAATTTGCCCGCGGAGATTTCCAAGCTTCAGGCGATGGTTCTGAACGCGAAGCTAGTCAAGACGAAGGCGGACGCAAGCGGGAGCAAGTACCACGAGGCGCTCATTGCGGACTGCGCGAAGCTGATCAGCCAGGAGGATAAGCTCGTCAAGCTGCTCGAGCGCATGGCCCTCGAGCCAACCAACGACAAGGAGATGCCGAAGCTGATTTCGCAGCTCGAGGACGTCCAGAAGAAGAATGAGATCGTGTCTAAGCGGGCCTCCACGTACGGCTTGGCCCCTGATGCGGCTCCAGACAGCGGCTCCAAGAGGCGTCGGAGAGGGAAGAACACTGACCAGTAGAGTAGCACATGCTTTTACATGCGCGCTGTGTCTCCTGGGGAGCATTGGTCGACTCGACCGATCCGCCACGCAGTGCAGGGTGCGCGCTTTAGACGCGCGAACCGCGGGGTGGTTTACCAGGGACCCAGGGTCACGACATCAGCATCATAATCAGCATCAGCATCAGCATGATCGTCAGCATCGTCGTCAGCATCAGCATCAGCATCAACGCCATCATCAACAAACAAACAAACGAACAATAACTGCTCAGACGTTGAAACAAACAAATATCCCGAACAACAATGCGAACGATCGAAGTGGCTCTTAAACGCAAGCCGCCCCATACGACATAAAGCAATGTGTTGGTGTTTCGCTTGGGAGATCCTGACGGGAAGAGTGCCTCGGTCAGTAACCATTCTAGCTCAAGCCATCGTGTGAAGCATGAGGTTTCAGCACCAATTCTGTTGTGTTCTGCCCTCTCTATGTGCATGGCGTTGTTTGCCTGCGAAAACGGGGTCGTTGAAGAAGCGCCTCGCTCGGGATCCGTCGAGTGACGCCCCCGATGATTATCCCAAGCCAGCCAAACGTCCCAGGGGAGGTGGCGCTCGTCAGAGGCTCGAGGGGGCTCCTGGAGATTCAGACGGGGAAGGCGATGCCACCGCTGCGACTTCGACCATTGACCCGTTCACAAATGATCTGAGGCACCGCTGGGCTAAAGGGGAACTCACATCAGCCGCAGTGCAATCGCTGGCCAATAACGCGAGGCTTCAAGGGGCTAGGAATCTCGACCGCCTAAGTTCGATCGGAACTCGAAGCGCCAACCCTCATAATCTATTCCGAGATCTCGTTCGTCTTCTTGGGAAGCCTGCTGGGGCGCCACCAATTGACTGGATTGAATTTCCACTGGTGGGGAATCGGAAAAAACCTGTCATCTGGCCTCACAAATGGTTTCAAACCTTACCTGCGGCCAGACCTGACATTTGGAGATACCGCGTGACTGGATCCGACCAAGCGGCTTCTCGATTTTGGGAGTCGATTCAGGGTTTACGCTTTGTGCGCAATCATCCGTTCCTTCCGAGGGATCAGTGGCATGCGATCCTGCCGATTGGGTTTCATGGGGACGGAGGTGGATTCAACAAGCACGACAGTCTTTACACGTTCAATTGGAACTCATTGCTTTCAATCGGCCGCACTGTCCAAACCAGATGTTTATTTTCAGTTGTGAAAAATCTGATATGGTTGCCAACGCTATGGGCGAATTGGTCAACGCATTCGCCTGGTCGTGCAACGTGATGCTTTCGGGCGAAACCCCTCATTCAGATTGGAAAGGGAGGCGCGTTTCAGGTGGCGGTGTGCCGCTTGCCTCGGGTGCTCGTGGCTGTCTGGTGCAAGTCCGTGGTGATTGGGAGTTCTTTGCAACTTTGTTTCGTTTCCCGCGCTGGAATGAAGCTGAATGCATGTGTCCGTTCTGCCGCGCCTCTTCGGTTCATCCTGATCGGCTTTGGACAGATTTTCGGCATGCCGCGGGATGGCGGCATACAGTTTTCACGCGCGAGGCCTATTTGGAGTTTCTCAGGGCTTCGGGCCTCGCGCCCCCAGCGCTCTTCACCCCAAGGATCGGGGCCATAGGCCTCAGGCTCGACGCCCCGCGAGGGGCCCAAGATAATCCCGCGAGGGCCCCAAGATGCCTCAAGTTTCGGAACGCACGCGGGCTAAAGATACAAATCAGTGCAAGAGCCATTACGAGTCATCGAAATACCCTTCACTTCTCATCGAAACATCAACGTGACTTGCACCGATTTCCATCTTAACCTTCCATGCGGGAAGCTATGTGTGATGGCTGTGTTCTCGAAGGCGGCTGCGCGACTGCATATATTATGCCGCCCCTGATTCACCAACTCCCCTGCTGATCGTTTCTGGATGGGCTGTCTTGGTCCTTATGGCTAAAGAAGGGGGGGGGTTCTTGCCCCCCCCCCCCCCCCCCATCGGAGGCTCAAACATGCCGTCTTGTGGCCCTCTTGGCCCGCTCTTGGAGCGCTCTTGGGCGCTCTTGGGGCCGTCTTGGGGCTCTCTTGGGCGGCCGCTCTTGGGGCTGTCTCGGGCCATCGCGGGGCCATCCTGAGGCCTCAAGAGCCCGCCGGATGCGAAAACACGAGAAGGAAAACCAGCATTACTGTTCCTTAGGTGTTTGAAGGATGTTGGCTTCTTGGGGGGGGGGGGGGGGGCCTTGGAGCCTCTGAGGGCTCTTGAAACCGTCTTGGGGCCGTCTTGAGGCCCCTTGGGCGCGTGTCGGAGGCTATCTTGACCCGTCTACCGCTACCTTGGGCCATCTTGGAGGCCATCTGGCGCTCTCGGAGGCCCTCTACGAGCCATCTGGGGCCATCTTGGACGCTGCTATGGGTCCCCCCCCCCCCCCCCCCCCCCCCCCCCCCCCCCCCCCCCCCCCCCCCCCCCCCCCCCCCCCCCCCCCCCCCCCCTTCCCCGTTCAAGCGCAGGGGGGGGGGGGGGGGGGGGAAGGTAAAACCCCCCGAAAAGGGAAACGCCCTAGACCACCTGCTGCGCCCAGAGGGCTGGTGGGATTTGATATGGTATTTTGCTGTGATGAAGGCTTGCTTCGGAGGCGGAACGTACGCTGAGCGAATAACAAAATACGGTGTCGATTTGAAGCAGTGGTACCAACAAAATAGATGCACATCTCGCCTGCAAGGTGCTTTAACGCTGGATCGTGTGCGCACTTCTGGGGCATGGCCCAAACTCAAGGCGAAAGCCGCTGGAACTCGACATCTGGCGTCATACGGAGTGAGCCTTCTCGCCAGGTTTGCACAATTAGATTCGGCTGATGCGTTCACAAAGTTGCATGGTGAACTAGCTTCTGGCGTATGCCAGCTCCTTTGCAGATTTTACTAAATCCTTGAAAGCGAATCTATGTTTCTGTCGGAATATGCCCGCAGGCGCTTGCCAGAATTGGCAAATGATATTGGAGCGCTGTATGCTCGCCTTTCGAGAATGTGTTTCGATCGGCGCCTGGGGCTGTGGAAATTGTCACCCAAGCTTCATTTGTTTATGCATGTGTGTTTGCACCAAGCCGTAGAGCTTGGTAACCCGAGGTTCTGATGGACCTACCCAGACGAAGATTTGGTTCGCATTCTCATTAACGCTGCGGAAGGAGCGCATCCCCAGACATTGGCCACCTCGGTTTTAGCGAAGTGGATGTGGTGTGTGTTTGATGAGCTGGTCGTTGACATCGATTAGCAAAAAAAACCGAATCAACAAGGTTTCGCCCTAATCCGCCTGACCCCGCCCCCAGACAAGCAAAATCCTGATCCTCATGGGCCAGATTGGGGTCATCTTGAAACCACCTTGGGGCCACAGAACCATCTTGGGGCAAGTCTTTGGGACCTCCATGGGGATTGCTGGTGGCTCTTGGGGTCTTGTGATTCAGGGCCTTCTGAAGGACCTCCTTGGGGGTCGCGGTCCTCATTGTCTCTTAGGATATTGTCGGTTCTGGGGGCTGGAAATCTTTATAGTTACAAGATAAAGAAAATATGTTCACCTACAGGGAATATGTATTTTTAGAAGGCAAGACGACGATATACATTCGGAAAACAAAGAAATCTGTATTATCGGTCTGTATTTCAAGCGTATCTGTATAAATATACAGAACCCTTTACTATTCTACAGATTTGGAGCGTCGGGGGAAGTAGTCGAGAGGAGTGGGGCGAGGGCCTGTTGGAACGGAGAGGAATGAGGCGGGGGAGCCAGAGTAATGAAGAAGAAGAAGGAGGAAAACGCAGAACACAACCAGGAATGCCAGCCAGCAGAGAAGGAGGAAGGGGAGGACGACGACGATGAGCGTGAACGAGAAAGGTATCATAACATATGGGCGAGGACGCAGCAAGACAGGGCACGCATCAATGGCTACAGGATTAGCCAAGACATGTGGGTGCATGGGGGAAGGGTGTTGAACGCTGAAATATGTTGTTGTAGCGTGCGGGTCCGAATAAGTTACCGCGCGCGACAAACGCATTGGATCCGAGAGGGCGATGCTCGCGCTCTAGATCTGTTCAAACTAACGCAGCCACACATGATCATCGGATTTGGGTCAAACATCACTCTGCTGGAACTCCCAGGGGCCCACGAAACCGGTAACACTCTCGCAGCTCGCCGCCCCCAGGGACGGCGAGCTCTCAAGTGATGTAAATCAGACTTCGCCCCGGTGGCTCTTCCAGGTCCCACGCAATTGGCGGCACTTTCATAACTGGCAGTCCCCGGAGGCGGCGACGAGCAAGTGCATTTAAAGAGGACGTGACCCCGTTGGACATCCAAGGAGCCCATCAGCGAACGCCCAGGAGAGAGGGGAAGGAGGGAGGCGGGAAATGGACGGGACGGAAACCGCAGCGCTTTATTCAACACCATAACCCAACGCAGGAGGGTTGGGAACAACATTGAGAAGCGGGACGGGATGGGAGGCTGGAGTACGGTGACAGATATGTCGCGAGCGCACCTAGCTTGTTCTCCGCCCGTTTCCTTTTTCCCTCCGCCGTGCTCCTTCGTCCGCATGTTCTCGCTTCCCCATCCTTTTCAACATGTGTGCAGTTTCTCCTCGTTGCGCCCACTTCTTTGCGCGGCGCCCCCCTGTGTCTCAGACGCGTGACACTTCCACGCGCGCAGCTCGGCACCAACGCACTCGTGCAGGCGATCATCGAGTATTGCGTCAATGTCTTGGGATCCCATGGCGCGCTCTATAGCTATAGGGCGTTCCATGTCGCACACCTCGACTCTACCGCAAACCCCACCATGCCACGCATTTCGATGTGCCGCAGGTGCGGATCGGCCATTGCTGCCCCTTGCTTGTGATAGCTGGGTGGAGAGGTCGAAGTGGAGGAGGACGAAGGCGAGGAGGAGGAAAAGATGACAGCTGGGCGAGGAGATCTGGTGGGAGAACAAGTGCGATTGGACGGGAAGGGGGAAGAGGTGAACGAGGATCAGCAGCAGCAGCAGCAGCAGCTCAGCAGCTCAGCAGCAGCAGTAAAGCCGAGTTTGATTAGCAGGTCGACCATTTTACATCAAGGTACCCGTGTGCCCCTGCTGCACTCCCGGGGCAATGCTGCCCTGATTGAGAAGCCATGTTGGCCTCGGAAGATTATTGTGTCCTCTCGCGCGTCCTCTCTAATCGAACTCGATTGTAGTACTCGGCGGAGGAAGCGATTGTAGTACTCGGCGGAGGAAGCGGGGGCACAGCCCAGAGGGGGAGGAGGGGGACCAGCAGCAGCGACAACCGCAGCAGGTCGGGGCAGGAGGAGGCGGAAGCAGAATAAGAGACGGAACGCGAGGGGGACCAGGGTAAGCCCAAGATGCATCAGCGATGGTCCAATACACCTTCCCGTCTGAACTCCCCTCATCAAGCGTCCTTACAGGGTTTCCGTTTCGCTGCAAGCAAGACCTTTTTTGTTGAAAGGCCAGCGCAGTTGGGCCTGACATTTTGGTGAGGGCACCGCTATGAAACGGATTTGTCTTGTTTTCTTCTTGCGCGTAGTCAGGAAATCTACAACCTGCGAACATACAGTTTAGCGAGGTGTCCAGCGAAATGTAATTGTTGCGCAAGTGTATACTTGCCGTTTTGGTTTTCAAGTCAGACCCTGTTATAATGAAAGAGCTGCCCTGAATCCGTGAAGTACCCCATGCGAAAGAGCCCCAGGTCCTGAAATTGGGCGAGGTCTCGGGCAGGAGCCCCACTTTGCAAAAGAGCAGTCCTCCATCCTTCTACTTGTTGCACTCAGTTAAACGAATGTGCGCGGCGCTCA
The DNA here is from genome assembly GCA_963575745.1 of Prorocentrum cordatum. NCBI lineage: Eukaryota > Dinophyceae > Prorocentrales > Prorocentraceae > Prorocentrum > Prorocentrum cordatum. Next base: position 103,059 of record CAUYUJ010001148.1, on the reverse strand, counting down.
CATGAGAGCACCATTTTGACAACGACCTGTGTTCAATATGTAACTCCTCAAATTGGTTCCAAGATGTTGGGACGAGTGCGCGCGGCGCCAATGCAAGAACGCCATTGTGAAAATGAGCCGCCCCGCATCCTTTCAGTTGTTGCAAAATGTCAAAACGAATGTGCGCGGCGTGAAGGCGAGAGCGCTATTTCGATGCGAGCACCGATCCATACTTGAACTTGTCGCAGATGTTTTTGAACGAATGCGCGCGGCGCCAAGACGAGAGCGAGAGCCACATTTGACAACGACTTGTGTTCCATCTTGGGAGTCGTTGGAAGATTTGAAACGAATGTGCGCGGCGCCAAGGCGAACGCTTCATTTCGCAGAAGGCGCCTCATGCCATCATTTGAACAAGTTGCACGCTTTTGATGACACTGCGGGCATGGCGCAGGCGAGAACCACATTATGAAAAGGAGCCGCTCTCGATTCTCGAAGCTGGTTCGGGCTTCTAGGACGAATATGCGCGTTGCGTGGGCGAGAGCCACGTTTTGAAAATAACTGGCCCTCGGTGCTGCAACCATGTAAGACGAATGTGTGCGGCGCTTAGGCGATAGCCACAAGCTGAAATCGGCCGGTGCAGCATGTTGTTCGTTGGCAAGCTTTGAAGGCGAATGTGCGCGGCGCTAAGGCGATATCCACATTTCGACGACGGCACCCCTTCCATCATTGTAAGTTGTTGCAACTTTCCAGTATCAGGATCGTAAGTGGTGACGAAGTCACAGACGAAACGAATAGCTCGCCCTACCGACGCCTTCTGGAAGTGGGACAGTGAGGAGTTATTCGTAAGGGAAAGGAGTAGGTTTGAATGAGGGACAGGAGGGGGTAACGGCACAAACCGATCTTCTATGCTTGGGTGATATGTTGGTTCTTGTATTTGGCCCGGGTCTGCGGCTAGGGTTGGTTCGATGTGTTTTGTCGTCTTCATCTTCCTCCCCGTACATGTCCTGTCCTTCCTCCCATCTGAACCTCGCCCTCCAGAAAGTACCACACATAGTCGCTTGCTGAAAGGAGGTATTCGGGCCCCCCGAACGACAGTTGCAAGTCTGGGAAACGACTTCCTTGTCGGAAAAAAACAGATCTGATCGTCCAGTGTTTCTTGGGGCTGCAATGCAGGATTCGGGTCTGTGTCCAGGCTAATGGGGGTTCCGCAGGTTTTCAGGGCCTTTGTCTGGGTTTAATATGGGAAACTTGCATTGCAGAGTTTTTTGCGCGGCGCCGTCGGGAAAGAATTGGTGTCGAGTGTTACCTACAAACGCCTTGCTGCTTCAAGGTGTGGATTCCTAGTTGCATTTCGATCTACCGAGGCAGACCGGAGCTTGATATATTTCCAACGCGTTCTTGTTTCACGATACCATCAAAATCCCAACAAACCTGTGCAGGAAGTCGTGGCCAGGTCTCTGTGAGCGATCAAAAGTTGTCTTGTCGCCCTTGGTTTCAAAGACAACGGCTTACATAGTTGTCAGCGGAAGTCTGCAAGCCGATGCCAACGTCCATAAGGTTAGAATAATACGTGTGTGTTTTCATACGTTGGGCATTGGCATCACACGTATGCATGCTCTGGGGGCCTCTGTGATGTTCTGTGTATCGTTTTGTACGATTCTGTTTTGATAGGTGTGGGAAGCGGAGGAAAGCCGCCTCCACCATTCGAGTGGGTGTCTCCGGCGTTGTCCACTCTGTCGCAATTGATTTTCTCTGGTGATGTCGAGGTCATTGGTGTGTTTTGTACGTTCTCTTTTGTTACGCTTCTCATCTATGAAATTCGTCATTGCTGTTGGGTATCTAGCTTGAGGTTGTATTGGGAGTGCTGATGTGAGGACGCATGTGACGCGAGAAGGAAGAGAAGCATCAGGTTGAGGATGGGAGAGGGCGTCAAAGGTTTACTCTAGTCCTCCATCCTCTCCCCCCCTCAGCCTTTGCTCCCCTCTACTCCCCCGCCTCCTCCCCCACTGCTTCTGCCCACCCTCTCCTTCCTCTTCATCGCTTTTTCAAGAAGACGGATTGGACGATGGGTCGGGGACCAGAAATTGTAGAGCCCCCGGCAGCCAGAGAAGTCACCGTGGAGGGACCATCGCATCGGTCATCATTTGTCTGGCGCTTGCTCTTTGTGCTTGTCTTGTTCTCGGGGATGCGCCTCGTCGGCACGGCTGGACGCAGGTTCGACGAGATGGCTAGGACGGCTCCCAGGGAACATGCAGAGAAACATCTGAGTGAATCCCAGCCCGAAGGAGAATATGGATGCTTCTTCTGTTTCGGAGGGGCGTGTGGACAATTAGGCGGTGAGCGGGGTGGAAGTTGTGGTGATGTTTGGACGAGATCTTCGTGCTCTGAGCGGGTGGCCCCGCCGCCTCCTGCTTTCCTCTCGCCTCCCTTCGCCCCCTCGCTGCATCCTTCTTTGCACGCTGCGTCAGCCAGTCGACGCGATTAGAGTGGACGACTCTCTGATCGCGCGAGCGCATCGCGACGTGGCGTTGACCAACACATGAACAAATCGCAGTCACAATTTGGAGACCCATCGCGGATGATTGCTCCAGACTCTGACATAGTCTGAGGCGTGGCAGGACTGATTGCTAGTTGTGTCGCCGCGTGTGGGGAGCGTCTAAATTCCGCAACCGCTCTTGAGCATGTATGCCAAAACGAGCTTGCGTAGGGCGCCCATCGGGAGCAAGTGCAATTTTGCAACGCACGTGTCCCCGCCGCAGGTCATCACAGACTCGTGCTGGGCACTCTCCTACTTGTCCGACGGCCCGAACGAGCGTATCCAGGCCGTCATTCAGGCCACGGGGGGATGGACGCTTTGTTGTTGTTTTTCTGTTTTTCCAGATCGTCAGGATGGTGTGCTCGCGCAGTGTTGCCCGATACGTTTTCTCGTGCGCGGCGGGGCCCCAGAAGGGGATCCAGCGGCTCGTTCGGTGGTGTTGCCGCGGCCGCTGCTGCCGCTGTTACCGCCGCTGATATTGTTCCTCCTTTACTTTTTCCTTCTCCCCCTCGTCACCCCTGTGGCTAGTAAATCTCCGTTCGCCGAGAGCCGTCTATTGTCGAAGCTTATTTCTTTTGCAGGTAGTCTACATCACGTTTACTTAGACGTTTTTCTTGCCTTGGTCATTGCCGTCGCCAACGCGAGTGGTGATCCAATCATCCAATATGATGGAGGTGCGTATCTTTCGCGTCCTCTCTCAACCCCCTCCCCCGTCATTCCGTCCACCTCCAGTCGATTTCTGAACGGGGCTAGTTCCAAACGCTCCTGGCATGTCGGGGCTGTGCGATCCGAAACCAACAAGCCGACGGGTTGGGCCAACAAACAGTTTTCCTGTGCCATCGCGGAGCGGCAGAACTCTTTATGTTGCGGTCTATGCAGCCCTCCTGTCCTGAAGAGGCAAGGGGGAGGAGGGGTCATCTGATTGCAACGCGTGCCCTCACGCGTGACGCGCGCCGACACAGGCGTTGCGCCCGCGTTCTGCCCAACAGGATGTGCTGGCCCACTGCAGGACAGACGGAGCAACGGTGCCAAGAGTGACTGGGGTGAGACACTGCAGCGCCGACGCCGCCGTCCTCCAGCCTTGGCCCAAGTCTCTGGTCAGCCGTCGGCAGAGCTCGCTGGAAACATCATCCCTGACTGGAGCAGCAGATCGAGGTTATGCGTGCTGACTTTCAGCAGGTGGCCGTTATGCTGGTGAGGGTCCTTGTGCATCACGAGATGTTCAAGTAGGTTCGGAAGGATGCCAGCTGAACAATTGATGACGCTGAACGAAAGGATGTTGCAGGTAGGGCGATATCCAGCTACCTGCGGCGAACCTTGCCACCGTGCCAGGTCTCTTGAAACAGTTCGGTGCAACTGTGAATCAGGTTTGGGCCGTCTCGAAAGCAATACTACGAGATTGCAAGTTATGGCGTGTCCTTACCTTTGTAAGTTGTTGCGTTGCCTCTTGTGGTTTCTCCTTCGGGCCTTCGGGGTCAGTCTTGGGGGCCTCTGGGAGTCGTTGTGGGGGCCTGCTGGGAGTATTCAGGCCGTGGGGCAGTCTGGGAGGGTTTTGGGACCCGCTCAGTGCCTCATCGGCTACTCATTGTCGGCTCGAGGGCAGGCGCCAGCGGTGCTCCTCGCCGCGTGCGTGACCTCCACTCCTGTGGACGTGCACTGCTTCGGGGTCGCGATCCCTGGTGGCCCTCGTGTGCTCTGCTTCGGGGCTGCTTAGCCTGCTTGTGCTCCGTGGGCCTGGTCACCGAGTTCCACGTGCACAGGCCGTTATGCGAGCTCATCACGCTGGCTGCGACGAGCGGCCTCAGCCCGGCCGTGTACTCAAACATGTCGTTCGCCTCGGGCGGCCACGTGGTCCTCATTGTTAGGGCCCTCATTGCCCCGACCTTCCCAGCAGGCTCGGGGAGCGGAGGGGTGCGCAACATTTGCCATTGGGAGATCAACGGGTGTATTTGCAGCAGGGGCTCCACACGCCAGCCGAAGCGCGACCGCGCGCCTCGACGCCCCAAGCGCATCGAGCGCGGGCCCTGCGCAGAGGGAGATGGAGACCCGGGTGTCGGCCAGGAACACATTCTTGGATGTGAGATAGTGCATGTGCCACGTGTGTATATGCACCACTCTCTGCCGTTTCACCTCTAGGGGCCCCTTTTCGCCATTTCGCTAAGACGCATCATAATCACACTGGTATTGTAGCTACCGCACGATCCCCGTATCGTACCACTGCGCGCACGTTTCGTAAGAGAGTGTCGCCCCACCTCTACTTACACTCTGTACTGGCAGTTTCCCTCGCTAGGGGACCGCACCTTGCGCCATAACACTTTCTTCTCTTCGCTATCGGCCGAGCGCCGACGCGCTGACGCGGTCCGAGACGAAGAGTGGCTCTTACATCTACGGCGGCACGGTGAACAATTTCCACGAGTGGGAACTCCGCACAGAGATGCGCATGCGTGCCGCCTTGGCCTCAGTGGACCAAGAGACACAGCAACACGTGATCAACCCAGCTGCCAACATGGTTGTAGAAGACCTCAGAGGTGACGCACTCGATATTGCCATGGATATCGGTAGGGCCGTGCTTCTGACTCCGAATGGGATCGGCCAGCTGGTGTTGGCGATTCGTACTTCACCCTTCCCCATAGAGGCGGAGGAAGCGAAGGTCCCGTTACAGGTGGGGCAAAGACCATAAGGACCACTGTCTCGGCAGCGCGGTGAGTCTATGGTCTCGCACAGCTTCCGAGGGAGGCGCTGGTGGAAACTTGTCCCCAAGTTAGATTCGAAGATCTTGATGAGCGACGATATGATTGCCTCCCTTCTCTTGGACCATGCAGGCCTCTCGCCTTCGGAGAATCCGATGGTGTTGACATCCGCCGGAAATGAGACAACCTTCGACAAGATCAATGACGTCTTGATCCTCCAACACGGCCGCATACGCATCCGCCAAAAAGGCAAGGGTGAGTCCGGTAAAAGGCCCCAGCTCTTCGACGTGGACGCAGCCCAGACCCAGCTACCAGAACAGGAGCAAGGGCAAGGGCCAGGTGCGCTTCTCCAGGCCACGCCACGCCTTCTACACTGCTGATGATGGATGGGGCGCCACGCGTCCGGCTACGCGCCAGAGCACGGATGGGGCCACGCGGCCTGGGACGATTACGCCGACGAACACACCTACGTCGAGGAGGAATCGCATGCTCGCGTCGAGGATAGCAGCGAGCTCGAGGTCGAGGTGGTCGACGAGATGGTCAAGGCCGGATACGCGGAGGAAGAAGTTTCTGACGCGATCCAAGAGGATCAGGCCGCCGACCTCGGCACCAAAGGGAGGAGCAAGGGCGGGGGATGTACTGCGGCGGAAGCGTTGGCTGACCAATATCTCTCTAAGCACCATGACGGTGGTTTCGAGAGGTATGCACCTCCAGACGGGCAACAGCAGTCATTCGTGGACGAGCGACGCGAGCTGCCAGAACCACGGGCGCAAGAGCATTATGCGCAATATCATCCTATGGCGACGGAAGAGCTGCCGGGATCCCAGAGGACTCCGAGTTCATAGAGGAAGCATTTCGCCAAATGGAAGAAGATGAACTGTCAGATGGAAGGATCCTTCCTGCGCCGCCCGCGTCGAGGTCGTCACAGGTGACTCGGGCGCATCTTCAGCGGTCGTTACTAGGAGACGCCCCGCGCGGTATACAGAGTCGTAGCGAAGAGATGCGCAGAAGGGTCGAGAGTGCCGATGGTAGCACGGGAAGGGTCCCCGATTCTGTCTCGGAGCCAGCCCCCGAAACAGCGAACCCACTTCTTAGGGCCATGCGCAGGGCCGGAACATCAGGGCCGGGCATGGATCTCTTAGCTCGTAGAGAATCTTCATTCGATTTTAAGCCACATGAATCGCTTGTCGGATTCTTCAATGAACGCACCGTTCATAATCCGCAATCTAAGAAGGAGCTAATGAGTGCAAAGAATCTGGTATACCATCGGGAATCCGAGGACGTCATAAGCGGCTTGCGACTGGCAAGACAGGACGAATGGGGAAAATGGCGGAAGTTCAACGCCGCCGTACCGATTGATTTGGCGGAACTTCAAATTCTCTTCGACGAAGGATACCGTATGGCGCCAACGCAATGGCGTGCGATTGACAAGAATGAACATCTCCGCAGACCGGGTGGACGTCCGGTTGCACCGCAGTACAAGAGTGGACTTGTCGTGCGTGGAGATGTAGAAGAGTCGTTTGGGCATCCGCGCGGATTCACTTACATGCGAGCTCGAAGGGCTCAGGTTGATAGCATCATGGGCTGCCCATATAGAACCCGGGGGGTAGGCCTACCCTAGGCCTACCCATAGGCCTACCCCCTAGGCCCACCCGAGGCCTACCCCCTAGGCCTACCCTAGGCCTACCCCCTAGGCATACCCTAGGCCTACCACCTAGGCCTACCCCCTAGGCTCACCCCTAGGCCTACCCCTGAGGCCTACCCTAGGCCTACCCCTAGGCCTACCCCCTACGCCTACCCTAGGCCTACCCCTAGGCCTACCCCCTAGGCCTACCCTAGGCCTACCCCTAGGCCTACCCGCCCACCCCTTAGGCCTACCCCCTAGGCCTACCCCCTAGGCCTACCCTAGGCCCACCCCCGAGGCCAACCCCTGGGCCTACCCGAGGCCCACCCGCCCGTTGGGGTTCACGCGTGTCAAGTGCACGCGCACCATACTTGAATGTCCCGCCCGCCCGACCCGACCCGCCCGTTAGGGTCCGCCCGATCCGACCCGACCCGCCCGTTAGGGCCCGCCCGACCCGACCCGCCCGTTTGGGTCTGCCCGCCCGACCCGACCCGACCCGCCCGCGAGGGTTCACGCGTGTCAAGTGTACACGCACCATACTTTAATGTCCCGCCCGCCCGACCCGACCTGCCCGTTAGGGTCCGCCCGACCCGACCCGACTCGCCCGTTAGGGTCCGCCCGCCCGACCCGACCCGACCCGCCCGTTAGGGTTCACGCGTGCCAAGTGCGAAAGTGCACCACCATTCAATGTCCCGCCCGCCCGACCCGACCCGCCCGTTAGGGTCCGCCCGCCCGACCCGACCCGACCGCCGTTTAGGGTTCCCGCGTGTTAAGTGCACCGCATTACTTTTCACGCCCCGCCCGCCGGACCCGACCCGCCGTCAGGGTCCGCCGACCGACCCGACGCCCGTTAGGGTCCGCCCGCCGACCCGGCCCGACCGCCCGTTAGGGTTCACGCGTGCCAAGTGTACACGCACCATACTTATGTCCGCCCGCCCACCCGACCGCCGTTAGGGTCCGCCCGACCCGACCCCCACCCGTTTAGGGTCCGCCCGCGACCACGACCGACCGCCCGCGAGGGTTTCACGCGTGTCAACGTAGCACGTCCCCATACTTCAATGTCCGCCCGACCCGACCCCGACCCGATCGTTAGGGTCCGCCCGAACCGGCCCGCCCGCCCGTTAGGTCCGCCCGCTCCGACCCGACCCGACCCGCCGTCGGGTTCCACCCGGTCAAGTGCACGCGCCCCATTTTTTCTTTGCCCGCGCCGCCGACCGACCCTGACCTTTAGGGTCCGCCCCGACCGACCGGACCCGCCCGTTAGGGACCGCCCGCCCGACCCGACCGGCCGCCCGTAAGGGTTTTCACGCGTTTGTCAAGCGCACACGCACCAATACTTTAATGTCCCGCCCGCCCGACCCGACCCGCCCTGTTAGGGTCCGCCCGACCCGACCGCCCGTTAGGGCCAGCCCGCCGACCCGACCCGACCGCCCGCGAGGGTTCACGCGTGTTCAAGTGCACACGCACCAATAACTTCAATGTCCCGGCCCGCCCACATGACCCGCCCGTTAGGTCCGCCCGACCCGACCCGGCCTCGTTAGGGGTCGCCCGCCCGACCCGACCCGCCCGTTAGGGTTCACGCGCGTCAAGTGTACACGCACCAGCTCGCCCGACCCGACCCGCCCGTTAGGGTCCGACCGACCCGACCCGACCCGCCCGTTAGGGCCCGCCCGCCCGACCCGACCTGACCCGCCCGTGAGGGTTCACGCGTGTCAAGTGTACACGCACCATATTTTAATGTCCCGCCCGCCCGACCCGGCCCGCCCGTTAGGGCCCGCCCGACCCGACCCGACCCGCCCGATAGGGTTCACGCGTGCTAGTGCGAACATGTTCCACATTTTAATGCCTGCCCGATCCTACCCGATCCCTTCTGGT
>CAUYUJ010001148.1:55000-94255 GCA_963575745.1 Prorocentrum cordatum | reverse complement strand
TCGAAGGAGTTCCGGACCGGGCGGGGTTCCGACCGGGGGGGGCCCGGGCCGGGGAGGCCAGGGCCGGGGGGGGGGTCCGGGCCGCAGGGGGGCCGGGCCGGGAGAAGGTCCGGACCCCCCCCCGCGGGGGTCTGAAGCGCGGGGGGTCCGGGCCCTACTATAGGGGGGTCCGGGCCGGGGGGGGGGTGTCCGACCGGGGGGGGTCCGGACGGGGGGGGGTCCGGACCGGGGGGGTCCGGACGGGGGGGGGTCCGGACCGGGAGGGGTCCGGACCGGGGGGGGTCTGGGCCCCCGGGGGTCCGGGCCCCGGGGGTCCGGACCGCCGGGTGGGGACGGGCCCCCGGGGGTCCGGTTCGGCCGGTTCGGTTCCGCCGGTCCGGTCCGGTTTGGCTGGCTCGGTTCCGTCAGGTTGGCCGGCTCGGTTCGGCCGGTGGTTCGGTTTCCGCCTGTTCGGTTTGGCCGGTTCGGTTCGCGCAGCGGGCCGGCTCGGTTCGGCCGGTTCGGCCGGCTGGTTCGGTTCGGCCGGTTCGGTCCCAGACCCGGCTCTCGGTTCTCGGTTCGGTTAACCTCGCGGCCACCATGGAGATCAGGTCGGATTATTTCCGTTATTGCGGTTCAGAAGTTGTTCAAGGTGAAGGTATCACGCTGAGTGTCGCGGCCGAGGGCAGCGTTGAGAACATCGAGGCTGCATCCTATCCTAAAGACAGCCCCCAGGGCGAGACAGCGCAGCTTGGATCGGTCGCGGGTTCTTTGTCATGGGTCACGCGTCAGTGTAAACCTGACCTATTGCGTCGCGCGAGCAGACTGCAGACTGCAGTGCGTCACGCTAACGTACTCCATCTTCACGAAGCCAACCGTGCATGTGAAAAAGCAGCTCAGTCCGCTGATTGCAGGTAAGTATACGAAGGTGGAGGTGTTAAATGGAATCCAGATATGGTAGCCCTTATTGTTGCTGACGCCAGCTGGGCAGGATAAGAGGACCTAGTCAAGGGTAGAAGCGAGCCTCTCAGGTCACAGAGGGCTAGGTTCAATGGGCTCGCAGGGCATGGATTCATCGAGGGAAACAGTGATCATGCTCACCCTAGATCTATATCTAGTAAAGTTATCAAACGAGTATGTGAATCTGCACTGCATGCAGAGGCCCTGGCTTGTTTATGGGGTGTAGAATCTGGTGTGCGAATTCGCGCCGCCATCGCAGATGCGCGCGGGATGGATGGCGCAGGAAAGAAGCTGCCAACCAACTGGGAAGACAAATCAGCCATGTCTTATGAGATACTTATGGATGACGGATTGCAGAAGCCTTGAAGAACATCTCATAGCCCCAACTATGGGCAAGACAGACGATACGCGCTTGAGTATCGATCTGGGTAGTTTAAGACAGGATATCTGGACTAATGGGACGGAAGAAGTAGAGATGTTACGTCCACGTTTATTTCGTGGTAAGATCTTATAGATCGATGCAAGTATTACGGCTGTTCATTGTCTGACGCAGAATATACCTACGGATTCTCTTGTTCAGATCTTACGTGCAAGTTCGTACGACGAAACTCCAGACTTCTGTAAGGTCAAGGAACATCTGGCGAGGGCCAGGATGAATGCTATCCCATCGGTGAAGTGAGTGACTGAGTCCTGGCTGCCTTTGACTTGAGTGATCCCAACATTGGAGTGCTCCTTCTACTGCCCCTAGATGCTTACTGGGACCAGCGGTGCTACGCGGTCTGCCGGCTAGCTCGCGATAAGATTTCACGGGTGCGAGACAGTGCATGTGTCGCGTGTGTATTTGCACCGCTCGCTGCCGTTTGACATATAGGGACCTTTTTTTGCCATTGCGCTAAAACGCATCATAATCACATTGGAGGTCGGCGCCGATGCTTCTCCGAGACGCCGCGCGCTCAGGCGCATCCGCACAGACGGGGGCGAGCCAAGCGACGACTCCCTCTGCCACGAGCGACTCAGCAGCATGCGCCTTGACGACGCGAACAACGTTGAGGAGGGCGCGGGCATGCCGCTGGCCGAGCGCCGCCGGCGAGCAGCGCTGGAGGAAGCTGCCGGCGCCGGCGCCCAGCCTCCAGCCAGACTGACAGAGGGGGTGTTCGGGCAAGTTGTGGAGCTGGCCGCGACTGCCGCGCCGCCGCCGGTTGCGGCGGCGCCGCCGCCGGCCCCCGCCGCGCCCCGCCCTGCAGTCCAGCCGCGGGCCCGCGTCTACTGCCTGGTGCCCGGCTGCCCGCGCGCTGATCCTGCCGCGTCGACGGGGCGGTCCAGCCGGGCGAGTTTATGGAAGGGCCCGCTTGGGCGACGAGCACGCGGCGGGCCGGCGCCCCAACCGGCCGTCCGTGCCGCAGGCGTTCCTGGACCAGCACGCCCTCGGCCAATGCTCGGTCTGCCAGCGGTTCCTGGGCCTCCGCTACCAGGGCGCGCGCCCCCGGTGCCGGCCAGCAGCGCGCGCGGCGGCCGCCGCGTCTCCCCCGGACCCCTTGGCCGAGGCTGGCCACGCGGCCGGCCAACTGGGACTCTCTTCGTCGCGGGTCGTCTTCTTCGACCGCGCCAGCACGATGCGCCACGTGCCTAAGGGGGCCAGGGCGTCGTTGCGGGCGCAGCGTGCCGCGCGGGCCGCGGCGGTTGCGCCCCATCGCAGCGCAGAAACAGTTTGGGCCCAGCTGGCCATGCTGCCCACATGTGCGCTGCGCCCTCACAGCCGCGGAAGCCAAGGCAGCCGGAACGCCGGCGAGCAGAAGGCGAACCTCTGCCACCGCTGGCTGGAGGGGGAGCGGCAGACGCTCTGGGCGGGGACGAGCGGCGCCAGACAGGGGCAGCGGACGCGGCGACTCAGCGAGCGCAGCACTGCCTCCATGTGGCTGCGGAGGGGCTCAATTCGAAAAGTTGCGTCTCGCTGACGTCGGAGCCGCCCGCGTCCGTCGCGCCAGCCGTCGTGGACCAGATGCGCCGCTGACGCCCGCCCAGTCAGCAACCGGTGGACCTGGCCTGCCTGCCTGCCGCCCGCGCGGCCGCCGCGGCCCAGGTCGACGCCTCTGTCGTCCAATGGCGGGGGCGCGGGCCTTCCTATCAAGGGCTCAGCCGCTGGCCCCACTGGCCTGCGCCCACAGCACTTGCAGACGCTCTGGCGACGGCGGCCCACCATGGACCAGGTCGTGGAGCCGTTCGGCGGTCCATCCACGTGCTCGCGTGCGGCCTGGCTCCGCCGGCGGTCGCGGCTTACTTTTTTGGCGCTTCCATGGTGGGTCCCCCAAAACGACGGAGGCGCCCGCCCGCTTGCCGTCGGCGAGACGTTCTTCCGCTTGGTGGGCAAGTGCCTCTGCAAGGAGGTGGCTGAGGCTGCCCCGCGACCGCCTGGCGCCCCTCTGGTTCGGCGCGGCTGTCCTGGGAGGCGCGGAGGCGGCTATCTAGGTGGCCGGGCAGTGGTTCACGCGCAATCAGGGCAACAGGGGCAACGCTTATTTCGCGCAGCTGGACCTCTAGAGCGCGTTGAACAACACCCTGGGCTGGAGGGTCATCCTCGAGAGCAGCGCATGAGGACCATCCCGCGCTGGCACCGTGGGCGGAATCGTGCTACGACAGCCCCCCACTACTTTTCCTCGGCAAACAGACGCTTCGTTCGGAGTGCGGATTCCAGCAGGGCGACCCGCTTGGCCCGCTGCTCTCTTCTCCGACACTCCAGCGCTGCGCGGAGACGGCGCGCCGCAGCCCCAGGAGCTCGCGCAGGGCGCCAGCCTGGACCTCGATTCCTCGACTTGGGCGACCGCTGCGTGGCGGGCGACAGACAGGCCGCGGCCCGCTTCCTGCGCCTCGCCGTGGCCGAGGTTGCAGCGGTCGACCTCGACCTCAGCGCGGGGCCTGGCAAGTGCGAGATTGCCCCTGCGGCAGGGGCGGACAGTAAAGCGTCTGCGACCGACTCTCCATTGGGCCACTGGGCCCCCGACTGCGCTCTGACGGCTGCTTCGAGCTCCTCGGCGCGCCCATTGCGAGCGACGGCTCCGGAGCCGCCAGCGCGCGCAGAAGCGGGCAAAGAAGGCCGCGGAGCTTGTGGACGCGCTGGCAGGCATGGAGAACGCGCATGCGGCTACTCTGCACCCTCTCCAGCAGCGCGCTTCACACAGCGAGGTCGGCTGCTCAGCGCGCGCGGCGCCGCCCGCCGCCCGCGCCGAGGCCCCGCTGAGCTGGGCGCCGCCGCCCGCTTCTGCCCGGGGCAACTGGCCCGCGCTTCTCTCGCCGACGACTCCAGGGCCACGGCGCAATTGAAACTGAGCAACAGGAGGCTCGGGGCTGCGCCCCGCCGAGGAACGCTCGCGGCGGCCTGCCTCTCCTCGCGCAACGAGGGCAGCGGGCTCTGCCAGTCCATGCGCGCGGGCTACGCAGACCAAGACGCGGGCGACGCCGGGGCCCAGGCCGCGGCGCTCCAGGCCCGCGGCGCCTGCGCGGCTGAGGCAGAGCGAGCGCTGCGCTTCGACGGCGAGACGCACTCTAACCAGCGGACTCTCTCGTCGGCGTCACCCCAACATACTTGCATTATACGTGCGCCCCCCCAGGGGCGACGCGCGCGCCGAGAAATCTTGTAGCATTTGCGTCGTGGTGGGCGCTTTCGGGCCACGCCGCTCGGGGAACGATATGCTACAATATTGGTGTACTGCACGTTCGGGTCGGACGCGAGCCTCCGATAACATGTATTATTCGTGTGTCCCTGTGCGCCCCATCTCGGACAAGGTCGACGACGCCGCGCGCGCCCCCCTCTGGAACGTTCTGCCCTTCGCCCGCGACGCGCCCGCGCCTCGCCCTGGCGGCCGCGCCCGGCGCCGGCGCGCGCCTGCAGGCGCCCTCATGCAGGGCGCTCGGCACGGCGGTCTAGCGCAGGCCGGCGCAGATAGGGATCGCGCGGCGGCTCTGGGCCCAGCCGATGGACGAGGAGAAGTTCTGCCTGGCGCGCGGGGAAGTCACGGGCGCGCGCTGCGACCGCGCCGCGACGCGCGCCTGCCAGGGTGGCAGCGCGCGCCGCCGCCGCCGCTAGCTGCGCGTCAGCGGCGTTGTCTTCGACGCCCAGGCCACTGGCTCCTCGGAGGCGGACCTGGAGCTGCCCATTCTGCTGCCGCCCCGGGCGCCCGCCCGGCGAGGGGCCCCTCCCCGGCGCCCCGGGGGAACAGGGGCGAGAACCGCGCGCCCGCGGCGAGGATGCGCTCAGCAGGGGAGAAAGCCGGGAAGGGGAAGGAAGGGGTGGCCCCAGAGCCTTCCCGGCCTTCGCGCCACGGCCACCGACGCCGAGGCCCCCGCGTAGGGCCCGGGTCGCAGCCCCTCTGAGCCAGAAGGGCGCGGCCTTGCGTTGGGACTGCGCCGGCCACCGGGGGCGCCGAGCGGGGGGCGAAGCTTGCCCCTGCGCGCGCCAGGAGTGCGAGAGGGGAAGCCCTCTCTCCGCGGAGGAAGGGGCAGCACCTGGCGGCGATCGATCGGGCCCCAGCCGCAAATGGGGAGTGGTCGTTTTCCAAACTTAATTGGTCGCGTCTCGGGGCGGTGTGGTAGGGGTGGGCCGTGTAAGATAGCAGTGCAGGTCTTATTCCTCCTCCTGCCCTGCCTGTCTTTCGTGTCCGCTCAAGCTTTTTCTGGCTCGAGGTCTCTCGAGCCAGGAGCTCGCGCTCGCCTCTCCGCCCCACCAACTGGGGCGCTCGCGGCGCGGGCGCTGATCGTCTGCACCACGGCGGGGCGGTGGTGGTTCGCCAACGCCGCCTTGCTCTCGTACATCGGGGACTGGGGGGGTCCTCGACGCGCCCCTCTCGAGGCCGCTGGTGGAGCCCGAGGACGACGCGTCCCAGAAGGACACGAGAGAGTCGGAGCGGCTGAGCCTCCAAGACTATCGGCGGGCTCGCATGTCTAGCGTGATACGATGGAGCCGCTTCTATCGGACGATGGCCCCGTGACGGGGGCAAGTGCGGATGTACCCGAAGAAGAAGAACGACACAAGTGGGATCTACGTGAAGCTGGACCACGCCCTCATGGTGGGCGGCATCAAGGGTCGGGCGACGCGGTCGAGTCGTCGGCGGCCTGGCTGGGACTACGTGTCCTTCCCTGCCCCCGCGGCCAGCGAGAGGACGGGCGTCCTGGAGAAGGCCCGGGAGAGGCCGCTCGAGGCCGAGCTGTATCTGTCCAACGCTCACGGCTATGGGGCCTCCTTGCCCTGGTTTCGCTCTGGGCTAGCTGGCGCGTGGAGCACATGGAGCTGGGGGTCGACGGTGGGTTTCGCCATCTTCTCTGGGGGAGGAAGTGGCCGTCTCTGGCAACCTGTGGCGGTGGACGCGATGGGTGGTGGAGGAGCTCGAGGATGACCACCACTCGCTCCTCGTAGCCGACTACGTCCGAGGCGACTGTCGCGACCTCTACCTAGGCGGCAGGCTCGAGACTTCCATCATGATCTTCACCGCTTCTGTGGCCCTCGGGCCACGTCTCTGGAGTTGCTGCCAGCAGATGCCATCGCCACGGCTAGCGGGGGAAACGCCTCCAGGGATCGCCATGGACAGCGACGGGGAGGCGGGCCCCTCCAGGCCGGGTTCGTCGGACGAGTCGGTGCCAGCCAAGGGCATGCAGGAGATGCCAGCCACGGGGAGCAGCCTGTTCGACGAGATCATCCGTCCACGGTCGGAGTCGCGTCGTGCCCGCACGAGTCAGAGCACCTCGTCGGCAGCGTCCCCTGGAGAGAGCAGTCACGCCAGCGGGAGATGATGACCCCGTGGCGCGACCGAGCCCCGCCTGGACCGGCATGTAGACAGGATGATCGACTGGTTGAAACGCTTCGAGGACACGAGCAATGCGGACAAGGCCTCGCAGGGATGCCAGCCCGCGCAGGCCGCGTCGCCCACGGCGGCCACGTCGGGTTCTGCGACGTGTCCTTCCATCGACCTGGGAACAACGGAGACGCTGGCGGGCGCGGGGGGAAGCCCCGAGCCGTTGATGAAGGTATGCTAGGGCCCCAGGGAGCAGGCGCTGGCCGACCTCGGGAAGATCGATGCGCTGCCCACCGTCACCCGCCTCGCGGGCCCCACCTCTCACGTGGCGCCAGAGTTGCTGGTCAAGACCTACGAGGCGGACGCCAGCTTGGGCAAGTTCGCGACGGACTGGGTTCGCCCCAGTTAGCCGAGTCGCGACCACCTCGGCCACCAGAGGAGGCTGCACTGCATGAAGCGGGATCGGAGGTCGGAGGCCTCGCCCGAGATCGCCCAGACGGCGAGGTACGAGACCCTGCGCGCCCGAGTCTACGCGCCGATGCGGGCGCTCGAGGACGCGGCAGGCATCATCGACGGGAAGCAGCCTCGGGACAGCGGGGCCGACAAGTGGATGTCCAGGGTGTGCTGGGACCTCACGGACGAGCTGGACTGGAGGTCTCTCACGGAGGGCGAGGAGGCGCTCACGAGAGTGGAGCGCTACTTGACGGCCAGGCTGCAGCAGAGGGTTCTTCAACATGCGCATCCGCAGATGGAGGGCTCGGACGCGGCAACGGAGGAGGTCGAGCAGACGGGGGGATGGTCTCCCCCGTCCGTGGAGCCCTGCGGGGCCCCCCGCACTTGAGGGAGAGGCTGGCGGTTTACCGTTCCGTCCGCTCTGACGGCGGCCACTCTTGTGGGCTCACTCTCCCGATAGCTGTGGTGGTGCTCTTGCTGGTCGCGACGATATTTTCGCGTGACACCGCATCCCTCGGGAGGCGACGACATGCCCGTTTTTCTCCATCCACGCGTTTCTCCATCGTCTACCTCGACAGCAGCCGCGGGCGTTCCTCCCGAGGCCGTTCCTCGAGACCGAGACCCTCTGCCGGACTGGCCGCTGCTGCCCTGGTCGGTGGTGGCGGACCGCGCGGGGCCGATACATCAAGGTACACTACGACGTGTGTGAGCTCGCGCCGACGGGCTGCTCCGATCCATGCCTCGCCCATTTCGGGGCAGGGCCGGAGCGGCCGAGGGCGTTGGGCCGTCGGCCGCGTGGGAGCGGGCGACACCGCTCCAGAGGGCTACTTCGAGGAGGCTCCTGGAGGCGTGGCTAGCTTGGGGCAGCCAGGTGGCCGCGATCAAGGTGGACGAGGACGCTGCCCTTTGGCGCGTCACGGCCGATCGGGCCTCGCCGTGCTCAGGCGAAGGGGCTTTCGCTGCCCTGGGAAAGGATTCAAAGGGATGAGAGATGCTACCGAAGGGCGCGGTGGTCTCCGTCGACGCGGGGGAGTCTGCTCGCCCGCCACCAGAGACCAACCCTGCCAGGACCGTGGACATCTGCCCGCTAGCCACCGAGGACCTCTCCGACGGTACGGGAAGGATGCCACGCAAGCCCAACCCCGCCATGGAAGAGGAGCTGAAGGGCCAAAAGGTCTACCGAGATTCGTCTTTCCGATCGAGGACATGTCTTCCCATCCTGGCCGAGAAGCCCTGGGAGGCAGGGATGCTGGGGACCACCGACGAGCTGGTCGAGGGCGTGCCGCTCTTCGGGGTCATCCAGAAGTGCTAGCGGGAGGAGGCGGACCCCCTCGGCCCCGTCAGGCGCCAGGTCCGCGCCATCTGGGACTGGAGGCGGGCCAACCTCCGCTGGCAGACGCCCATGCACGGGCCCCTGGGCAGCTCCGCGACCCTGACCAACCTGGACCATTCCAATCTCGGCGAGACGGACGTGGTCTACACAGGGGAGGGCGATATCCCCGACAGGTTCGAGCGCTTCGAGACGCCGCCCGATGTCTGGCTCTACTTTGTCTTGGAGGGGCTGCCCCTCCACGAGTTCTTCGACTACATGAGGACCACAGGGCAGGGCTACGTCATCCCCTATGGCGGGCCCCTCCTGGCGGTGAAGGTCTTGGTCAAGGGCCTCTGGCCCACTCCAGGCCGAAGGCTCTCACGGCGCGCAGGCTCGGGGCGGACTCCGGGGGTGCGCGCCTGGTCTACGGGGCTCCGACGCACCAGTTGATCGGGCCCGTCGAGTTCGAGTCAGAGAGCTGGGCGTACATGGACGACTACGTGGTCGTGGCCTCGTACGCCAGCGGGCGGCAGCCAGTGAGCGAGGTCGTGAGGAGGCTGACGGCCCGAGTCAAGTACTACTTGGGGAAGGTCGGGCTCCCCGTCCACCAGGAGAGAGAAGGCGAGGGGATCGAGTCGTGGGGTGCGGTCATTCGAGGCCGACCTTACACTGTCTCGGCCAACATCGATCGCACGTGTGGCCTGGCTCTGGCGGCGCTGGGGCTGGCGGTGCGGACATGCTGGACCCCAGAGCCACCGTGAAGCTGTGGGCGTGGGCGGCCATCTCGCAGCGCATGGGCCTCGCCATCCGCGACCGTGTCTTCCGCGAGATGAGGCGCCCAGAGACCGCCAGGACGCCGTTCTGCCTACCAGACGCGGCGCGGTGGGGGCTGGCGACGATGGCCTACTGCGCCACGCTCAGGCACACGGATCTCGAGGCGCCCTGGCTCTCGCAGGTGTCTATGACGGGTATGACGGACTCCAAGGACAATGGCCACGGGGTTGCAGTCACCGAGGCCTCGCTGGAGGAGATCAGGACGGCTACTACGGGCTACACCGGGATGAGAGGGTGGACGATCGCCACCGACGCCTGGGTCCCCCACGTTGGGGGGTGTACCTACGACGTGGACGAGCTCGACGATGCGTCGGCTACACCTCCGCCGCGGGTCAGTCGGAGGGTCAACCAGGCGCTCTACCTCTTCGCGGGCAGGCGCCGGGAGGGGGACCTGGAGGAGGCCATCTACGCGCGTGCGGAGTGCGACGGCTACGAGATCCAGGTCTGGTCCATCGACTCGGTGATCGAGCCGAAGCACGACCGCCCCAACGACGAGCTGGTCAGCGCGATTCTGGGCCAGACGCGCGACGGGCACTTCCACGCAGTGATTGCCCCGCCGCCATGTTCCACCTGGAGTCGAGCGTGCTTCCTGAAAGAGAGGCCCAGGCACCCGCGGACGCGCCTCGAGCCTTGGGGGCGGAGCGACATACTACTCGCCACCTTCGAGCACCTCCGCCTGGACCTTGGGTCGCGCCTCCTGCTCACGGCCATGCAGGCGGTCCGCGAGGTCTGCCGAACTGGTGGCCTGTGCGTGACGGATCACCCCGCGGACCCAGAGGAGGACCTGTACACGTCCATCGGGAACCCCCCCGAGATGGCCTGCCTCTGCGAGGGGGCGGGCGGCCAGATCCATCAGATCGACCAGGGCCGCTACGGAGCTTCGCCGATGGAGTCGACCATGAAGGGCATCTTCGGGGTCTACGACGACGCACTGGACCTCGCCGTGGGCCGTCTCCGCCCGAGAGGCAACCACCGAGGGAGGCATCCAGCGATACTCGAGGGGCGAGTGGAGCGGGGCCGCCCCGACATCTGCACCGCCTCCGCCCAGGCTTGCCAGCCCCCGCGGTGCGCCGCGCGAGGGAGGGCGATCCTCGAGGCGTTGGCCCGCATGACGAAGGAGATAAAGGGCCCCGATCCAGCGTGCTCGTGGGCCTCTCCAGCTACGACGCCATTTGGGCCTCCGAGGCCGGGAGGGGCGGAGATCGAGGTCCCCCCCGCTGCCCCCTGCTTGGATGCCACCTGCGAGATGGCGGCCACTCTACGTCCGAAGGTGGAGGAGCACGGAGCACACGAACACCAGCGAGATGCGGACCGTGGTGGGCGTGCTCCGACACCTTGCCAGATCGCCACGGAGGCGGATGCTGAAGGTCCTGGGCTTCACCAACGGCATGGTGGCCCAGGGAGCCCCAGGCGAGGGCCATTAGAGCTCATCAGCCCTGTTGCGCCTGGGCCACGGGCACTACCGCTACGTCCCGCTGGGGCTGAACGTCGCCGAAGGCCTCTCTCCAGGATGTCCCTTGGGAGCAGCGCCTGAAACGGTGGCAGCCCACTGCGACCGACGCCCCGCTCCGACGGACAGCCGACCTCGCAGTCTACGCGACCTGGGCCACACGGGTACGGGATACGATGGTGGCTAGCAGCCCTGGCGTTGGAGGCAATCCACCCCGTCGGAGCGATTCGCCCGAAGCCGCACACGGCAGGAGACGTTCCCCTGCAGAGGCGGGGGCCGCGGGCGCGGGACAACTACGAGAAGGGGACGTACCTGGGCATCCGCGAGGGCGGCTCCACAAGGCGATTCACCCACTCCGTGGCGGACGTGATCACGGTACAGTGGGCCCCGAAGGTGCGGGATATTCTCAGCTACCGCGCCGACAAGGGTTGGGGGCTTCGGTGCAAGAGCGCCATGGGCCACGCCCTGGCCGACTACAGGGACATGAAGTGCTACCGAGACCGACTCCACCCCACATGGGGGTCGATCGTCCTGTCAGGGCGGCTGGGGAGTTGGCCTGAGCTGAGGCGCCAGTTCTCCTTGGCCTTGCGGAGCTTGAAGAGTTGTCAGAGGTTGGTCGCCCCTGTGGAGGGAGGCCCGTGGCCGGAGGAGGCCGTCTTCGCCATCGCCGCTTACGTTCTGGAGGGGGGGCTCCTGGACGAAGCCATCGGGACCCTCATGCAGTACGACGTCTACGGGCAGGCGCGGGATATGGCAAGGCCGCACGAGGCCGACATCAGTTGGGACGGCCTGGATGCCGAGACTTCCCGAGCTGGGGGGGGCCCGCGCCAACTACAGCAAGCAGCAGAGGCAGCTGGTCGACAGCAACAAGACGAACTTGAAGATGAAGAAGGTGAAAGAGGTCGCCACGGAGCTCGCGACAACTGGATGGTGGGGAGAGCGAAGCGACAGGCCAAGCGGGGGCGCCCGAGTGGGCGGCTAGGGGCGCCATGCGAGGGCTCCCTAGAGGTATGTGGCCTACGGGCGCGACCACCACCCCGATGTGCTCTTGGCCGATCGCATGATGAGAACGTTGTGGTCCCCGCCCGCCCACCCTGGACTACAACCTGAAGTATTTCGGCTACGCCAGGCACATCCAATGCGGAAGTGGGAATGAGAATATTCTGATGCCGATCGCAACTCGAGTTTTTGATGATTGTTGTGATTTGGTTGAGGTTATACACATCTCAATCGGCCTCCCGATGAATTACATTATATATTTGCCCGTCGGGGCCCTCGTGCAGCGTGTGGTTGAAAACGTACTTCCTATAGGCCGCCTCGCGGCGTTGCTGCACGTCCCGCTGACTGAGACCGCGTTGTCATAGTCAGCTTTGCTGGCCCCCCGCCTGCCCCCTGAGACATTGCGATAAGAGGGGTTCCCGAACCATGTTCGACGCTGGGACGCCACGAGGAGGGAGTGCGAATCGTTCGCGCCCCTAGAGGGCAGGCTAAGACCTGCTAAGCCAGTATCTCGGAAAAGCGGAGTGGACCGTCCTCGACAGCCATCGCACCGCGCTCCGAGTGCACCCCTCGGGGGGCCCGGAGACCCCCGAAGTGGCCGAACGGGCAAAGGCCACGCAGCAGGCCGAGCAGGACAAGGAGACCCAGCGGTTCCAGAGACGATCGATCTCCCCTCGTCTTCTGATCCATCAAGCCAATCTCTTGGCCATGAGCATCTCAAGCTCAAGAAAAAGAAGGATGGGGGGGGCCCAGATGACCCCAACCTTGGGGACAGCAAGCAGCAGCGACATGCGGGGCAACCTGCTGATCGACAACGACCCAGAGGACCAGCAGTGGCCGCCGCAGCAGCTAGATTTCAGGGCACCAGTACGCCTACTCCAAAAGAGCCTGTGCCACGTCGCGGCCCTACACCAGGTCGGACGCACAGGACAGGATGGGTGCCTGCGCTGGAAGGAAGGACAAGGGATGCGCCCTCTACGCAACGTGGTACTGAGAAGCTCCTTGCTACCACGCCAATGGTGCCAGGAGCAGTGCCCAGAGATAAGACTGCCGAGTCCTACTACATCAAGGAGAAGAAACGCCAGGACTTCGATATCAGTGCCCCGCAAGGAACTCCAAGGACGCCCAGAGGATCTGTTGGCGGTGCCGCATCGGCAGCGAGCGCAGCAGCGCCTGCCGCGCCAATGGCTGCCCCACGTTCTGCAGGGCAACCTGCCCCTGCGTTGGAGGCACCACCGGACTGTAAAGAGTTGTGGGAAAGGATGCGCACTTCCAACCGCACGAAGATCGATCCAGCGTATCACCCGCGGAATGACGATGGATCTGACCGATACTTGGTGGTGCAACACAACATCATGGACACTGCTGTCCATCATGACCAAGGTGCACACACGCGCCAACTAGTGCGCAACATCCTGCGAAACGACCAGCACTCACGTTTGACTCTGAAAGGGAATATTTGGAAAACATCCTCATATCAGAAAGCGTTCACATGCCGAAGTTCAAGTACGGGCCAATTTTCGGACATATTCATTCGGGAAGTGACGACGTATGATGAGTACGACGGATGGTCAAGACTATCACAGCTACTCAACATATGGCCTGCGGAAGGATATGAGGGCCACCACCACCAGCACTTGGACACGGTACGTTACAAGCTCAAGAACCAGCACTGGGCGTACCAGGCGCATGCTGTCTTGGAATTTAATGGTATGGTTGATGAGTCTGGAATGAAAAAGAATAGGCAGCAGATCACGAGAACCGCGACACATTCTTCATCTGTCCAAGTAACGGACATGGCAGCCCTGGTATTTTGTGCCCTGAGTTTTTGTACATGAGAATTACGGAGCTGTCCGCTCCTGGGGCACCATCTTATCTCAGTCATGGAACTACATGGGAGAACATACATAGTATTCTCAGCATTGGATTATCATGCTGTACCGACGACACCATTAAGAAGAGGGGCGGACAGTGTGTACATGGCTTCCCATACCCTCCTGGTGACAATCGGATTCAGTCCGGCTTGCGCGTCGATTCGGAGGTCCTGATTATGGCCAGTTTGAAGAACCTGGTTCGGGGCAACATTCCGATTTGGCGCCCAGCTAACGACATCGTCATGACAGCGGGCCGGAATGGCAGGGGTCCTCCTATTCACATCGCCCAGTTGATTGGGATCTTGCCCAGCCAGACTTGTCAGTTTAATCGTGCGGGACAGGTATGGATAAATCCTTCTTATATTTGCGGGACAGCAATCAGCCGTTTCCGAGTGGTAGAAGTGACGATATGTACGAGATCCGCAATGATGCATCATCTTTGAAGATTTTTCTTTTCAAATACCCCCTACAACTTGGTCCCGATCCGCCTCTGGTTCAGGAGGTCGTGTTCTATTGTGCTCGTGATGGACGCATGTCATGCGGGGACACCTGCATGGGGGATCTGATGGACCATGCATACAGGCTCAGAGCGCCGATGTGACAGGTAACACACCAAGTGGTATTACGCCCTCCGACACTTTGTACGTCAACGGTCCGTGGCGCGCTCATGTAAACAATTGCCAGTACCCGCAGGGCAACCTGCCTCATTTGCTCCTATGAGCAGAGCTACTACACCATTTGGTACTCCACAGAGTGCTGGGAGCAACAACAGCCTGCAGGCGAGGCTCCAAAGCATTCGGATGGATCCGCAGCTTTATCAGGCTTTACAAGCGACATCGCCATTTGCATCGCCACGTCCACATGCTGGGCAACCTGCTATTCCTGACCAATACACCATACAGAGAAGTTCAGTTGGTCAGCAAGAATGGATGTATCGGCAGATGCGTGAGGCCGCTCAGAGCATGCGGAGGGATGGCATTGACCTCCCTAATGCCAACTGGACGCCGCCGTGGGAATATGTTCCGGATCCAAATCCATCACTGGGCAACCCCAATCGGTTCGGTTATGTGCCAGCATTCTTCAGTCATCCGACTTACGATCCAACGTCTGCTGATCGTCCTACAGCAGCGCCAATGGATCGTCCTTTCTATCCTGACCATCATGCCCAGGTGAGTGGTATTCTTCGGGTGGGAACACTGCCTGAGAACCCATATGTTCGAGCGACGGCCGACGACTCCTACCAGTCGGAGTTAACACGTGGCTCAGGGCATGCATCAGGTGTGCCAGGACAGATACCTCACTATGGTTATCTGGCTCCCTCCATGGATCACGATGTGCAGCAACAGGCCCCAGGCCTAGTGCTGCCGCCGACCATGGGAGAATTGCGCCCTGAGATCCTAGCTACGCACGAGGCGCAGCAGGCCAATTTGGCGATGCAGGCTACTCGCCAGCGCCGGAATCAGGATCGCCAGGCCACCAGAATGCTGGACCGCGCGGGGCAACCTGCTAATGGCAATACAGCAGGGACACCTGCGAGCAGTCCAGCCATGGTTGCATCAATGCAGCTACCGACGGTATCACCTATTCGGTTCGAGGCTGGTGAATACACCCTGGAGCGTCAGACGCGAATCAGGCCATCGGCAACACCGCCCATCATAAGTGAGGGCGACTTCGGTAAGTGTGCCATATGCCTGGACCAGCTCGTGAATCACGACAAGGTCTGGCGCCTCCGGTGCGGCCGCATATTCCACGCACAATGCTGGGATCGAGTGGTACACGCTCATGTGGGTAGACAGTTGGCTGGGGACATGGAAGGTTCCGCAAGCGAGGCCCCCTGCGCTATATGCAGGGGCGTTGGCCTCATTACTGCCGAGTTTCACTACGCCCTTGCTGGAGATCAGGAGTCACTCGATCGTCATGAAGATATACTCCGAGGGGCGAACGAGCTCAGGGATCTCCGCGAAGAGCTCAACCGCGTTACGGCGATGATGACGGGCACCGCCGCCGTCTAGATGGCGACACCAGCGGGGCCACGTGCATCATCAGCCACCAACGCGGGACTAGTAACGGAGGTAACCACACTTGTACGGGCACCTGCTATAGACATGCCTATGCCATTGGTGGCAGAGACCGACAGCAACGCAGGGGCACCTGCTAGATCGGCTCCACCTGCGGCGCCAGTGAACGATACGCGGTTGAGGCGCATGGGAAGGGCGACCGACAGGAGCGCTCAGTGGTTTCAGTCTTCGCACTCATACATGCCATACTGGCGAGATCTCCGTCCACGCAGTCAGTGCATGACGGACAGCCCTGTTAGCATGCACAGTGGCAGCAGTAGGATATCCGAACGCGACATGTTGCATACGGTACTTATGATGAATACTGATGGTCAGATGGGCATGCGCTCGGATGAGGACACGTTCCTGAACTTACCCACTACCTGCACAGCACACCCATATATGTATGACGAATATCCTACAGCCTGGACCTTTGAAAAGAATCATTTTACAGAAGAAGAGGCTCGTGGGAATATGAATGTTTCACATCTTTGTCAATAAATGATTGGGTGTTGGATATTGGCAGCGATATCCATATTATTGGATAAAAGACGGCACAGACCTTTGAGCAGGTATCACGCTCCTACGGACACGCCGTTAAAAGGCTGAACCTCACGAAGAGGCTTTACGTGTCAGGAGTGGGACGTGGCGTCGCGATGTGCGACAAATTCTTGCATTGTAAGTTTGCATGAAAAGGAAGGGGAGTTCCTGCGGGGCAACCTGCCGTGCCGAGACTCGACGCGTACTCAGCAAATTTAACTGAGGGCTCTGGGGGGAACCTCCATGCCATCTTGGGTCTGAGGAGCATGTGCAACATGAGGACCATCCTGATCCTTGAGCAGGAGCACGAGAAGATGATCATCCCTGGCGCGGAGATGCACAAGGTTCTACCCGGAAAAGGTGCCGGGGCACTTGACCTGATGAAGACACCCCCCGGGCATCTGGCACTCGAGGCTGACGAGTACGAGATGGCCACTGAGGATCAAGGGTCGATGTCGTTTACTATCACGGCCAACCCTCCGCGCGAAGAAGCTCCATTACTCT
Organism: Prorocentrum cordatum; assembly: GCA_963575745.1. NCBI lineage: Eukaryota > Dinophyceae > Prorocentrales > Prorocentraceae > Prorocentrum > Prorocentrum cordatum. The sequence continues at coordinate 77,510 of CAUYUJ010001148.1, read as the reverse complement.
TCAAGGACGTATCCGATCCAGAGCCAATCGCAGGGGCACTTGCTGTGAATGATCCTCACGCATACATGATGTCACAGGAGTACGAAGAGCATCAGTCGCTCTATCAACGACGAGACGTTCGCTTTCGCGATCCAGGCGTTGGTGAACAACGCCTTGAAGACATGGCGTCGTGGAAATATGTCCTTTCGGACTGCCCCATACCTCGGCCGACGAAGACCTCTACGAAGAGGGTGCGAAGTGGACGCCTCCCGATGCACAGGCAGGGACACCTGCGGAAGTGCATGATGCCGCTGAGAAGCTTGATATCTTTACTTCGAGCAGCGGCTCTGCAGCGCAGCATGGCACAGGCATTTGGGCTCCCCCATCGCCAAACGAGTGACGGGGGCAGGCGCGCCGCGGCCACTCGCGCTTGCTCAGACAGGCCGAACATGCAGGTGCTGTCAGCGAGCGCGGGGAAACCTGCATTCTTTTCCCAGGCACCGGCTGTGCGCGCCAGGGACCGCGGCAAGCCCGGCTGCGCGGCTGCCACGAACAGCAGTCGGCCCGGCTGCGTGGCCGCTGCAGAAAAGAATGATTGTCGCATCATTATCATTCTCGTGCATTTGTCATTGAGGATATACGGACAGCTTGCGCTGAATCTCGAGCCCGTGGATACATGTGTGATCGTATTGCACATGCAGAGGTAATGACTTCCACTGGTACGCTGTATTTGGGTGCATTACTCTCGGGTGATTACCAACTGTTGTGGGTGGCAACGCCTGCTGACTGGCATGCGAGGCTGCCTGGCAAGAGGGCAGGGCCACGCTACCAGCGTATTCAAAATCTGATGTCCAAGGCTCGGGCTTTACGTATACTTTTGCACTTGTGGGACCACCAGGATGCTTCTGGAAACAAGGTCCCATGCGAGATGCTATTGAGGCTCTTGATTTACAAGTCATGCGCATGCGTTTCTGCCACTCCGGCCTCAAGTACGACCGCACTGACACGTTGCCCAGCGGATCATATCTGCAAGTGGCGACTACGTGCACGCGCATCCCCACCAACCTATGGCGATGCGCATGCGATATAGCAGGGAAACCTGCAGAACCTACTGGGCATAATCTAGATTGGCATGGACAAGGTGCTTAGAAGGCCGAATGGCGTAACAAGACACAAGCGATCATGGCCGCAAGGTTAATTGATCAAGTGGACTTACATAAAACATCAAGAAATCACACAAGCGCTGTACATCTGAGTATGCATACTCGTGTTGATACAGGAGCTCGAACTTACATTCAGTCTCCTAAGAATGGCCCCGAGTGGGACCATGTTGCAAGACGGGTGACGATGAACCTGGGCGACAACACGATCATCCAGGACATCAGGATCCAGGACCAGCCGACTGGTTACAACTACAATGCACCATTACCCAATGGTGTTACCAACATCCGTACTCGACATTACTGGGAGCTGCTGGAACCGACTCTCTTGGGAGATGGCAGCTCACGACCACGCTCAAGGCGAGTGGCGATCATCGGTGACGATCGTCCCCCTCCCCCTTCGATTGAGCGCGGCCGCGTGCTCTCCTCTATTCCCGAATTCCCGACACTTAGCTCACCTGAGACAGAACAACAGACAGCACTACCAACAGATGCCAGAATTAATCAAAAAGAATAACATAAAGCAGACAAAGAAGCAAGATACCCAAAATAGCCGAAGAAGGCAACGACGACTGTGGAGACGACCTGAAAGGGCTCGGGCGTAGCACGCACTACACCGACGCACCTCTGGACTCCGACACGGATAGCGACGATGGAGAGGAGACCTGCATCGCACTACCCGCGGGGCAACCTGCTGGATCCTACGCAGGTGTATTCTCCATAATCTCCACCTTGTGCTACGGACGACACAATAAGGTATATATGTTAGAACTGTGTGGGGGAATTTGAGGCATCTCCCAGCTAGCATCAGCCGAGGTCTGTGATGCATTATCTAGATGTTTGTTTCGTCACGGTTGCCATGCTACAGCCCAACTGCAGGACAACTGGTTTACCTTCCGATTTCAATGCTAAGGTTAACTGGGGCACCTGGCATGAACAGCATAAATAAGATTTGCCACATACCAAGTTATGTGGGAAGGTGGCTGTACGTTAAAATTATATTCGACGATCCTACTTACGACAACAACCAGTAGGGACTTGGGTGGATCAGATACCACCATGGACTACGTTGGCCAAAAGCAAGGGCACTTGCAAGGTGAACATGGGTCAATGCACTACTGGCTTACGTGATTCACATGGGGTACTGATACGAATGCCGACCGAGATCATGGCCAACCATCGTCTATGACTCACCCCTTTTGAACGGACACGATGCAGTGGCCATCATCAACACGCGTCGGTATGCAATATGAGACTGTCCATGGCTGCACAATATACCTCAAAGATGCAGCCACTCTTCGTCGGATCTGTTCAGATCGCACACAATCTCTTCCAGGCAACTCGTGATCCTTTCCATGGCTACCCGTATTCGTCCACCGTGTTGGTCACCAACGCAAGGGGGTGCGATTTGGACGACCCGGGTCTTCCCCGACAGCCTGATGACTCGATTGCGAGACCACCATCGGGAGGGCTTGGTTGTCCCGCTTGTGCGGACAACGTTGACATGCACTCTCTCTCATGATAGAGATCCGAGACACTGCGCGTGGTGCGATAAGGACGACTACCATTGCGAGTGTCCGAGCTGTAAGATAAACCACGGGAATAACAAACCTGGACACGTACTAACACCTAGCAAATGCAAATTTGCCAAGCCTTGGAAGTTGCCCGAAAATCATGGACAGATACCGCCGGCTCCCGCCGAACCGGCAGCAGGACTTGCACCTTCAGATGCTGCTGAGGTAGCAGCACCACCACCCGAGGCGCCAGCAGCACGATTGAGAGCACCGAGGCCCGGCTCGAGTGATGGGCCCACCGCGGGCGCAAGCAGTTACGACATTACTGTTGGAAGACATGCTGCTGAGCCTGCTGCAGGGCAACATGCCTCGATCGGAGCTGGTAGTTCGGATGGCCATCTCCGACTACCACAGGTTAGAGTCAGACGTGGTCGACAACAAGGTGGAGAAGCACTTCCACCACCACCAGCGGGGAACCCTGCTGCGCGACCACGACTACCAGACTGATCACGGTTCGATGTGCAAATCAGTCTACATAACCTGCGAAGCCTTGGCCCCAGCGTGGTAACACGCGAGTTGCGAAAGCTACACATACGCTGATTCCATGCGAAGGAGCCTAAGATGATGCCCGTCTTAAGCAACATAGGTCTGAACGATGTCAGACTCAACCTCGTTAAAGGCGTTTGTGACATATGCCGAGAATGCAGAGCTTGGGACAAGCCTGGACACACGGTTATGCCCTCTACTGCATTACCTTGCAACTTCAATGAGGAAGTGGAATGCGATCTGATGTTGTACAAACAAGAGCACCATATATTCCACATTATCGATCGCTGTATACGATATGCTACTGGGATTGAAGTACCAGACAAGACTATGACCACTATCCTGGATGCATATCATCAGTGCTGGATGCAGTTTGGACTGGCCAAGGTACTTTACTCTGATGGAGAAGGTACCCTTAACAACGACACTGCGAAAGCAGTCCTCAAGGCAAAAGGCACTGAACTTAGAAAACGTGCGCGTGGACAGCACGCTACAACGATCGAGGCCAGAAATGGCATCCAACGCCATTTACTTCACGTGATGGAGGCTGAACCCAATAGGTTAGACATACCCCTTGTGTTCACCCGACTACTGCACGAAGCTTTGTTCGCCGCCAACGCAGTCACCTTCTATAACGAGGTGTCTCCATGCAACGCTCTATTTGGACGGCAACCAGCAATGCTCCCTGACCTCCCTGTTCTGGACCACGAGCAGCCGACGGAAACATCGGATCAGTCGCGTGAAAAGACGATACGCAGGGCATGTATTGAAGCTATCACACAGGCCACAGCCGTAGCTAAGACCAATCGTGCCTTACGCACTAAGACGACAATTACCAGTCAGCACTATTATGACGAAGGGGACTTGGTCGACTACCATCGCCCTACGACCACGAAGGATGACTGGGGAGGCTGGAATGGCCCGTTCCTGGTCGTAAAGAATGATCCCGGAAGGGGTCAGGTCATCATCCGAGTGGACAATCGAGACGTTCAAGTACAATACGGCGATGCAAGGCATTCATGATGAATTGATACACTCATAGCCCGAGAAGTTGGTTCCGACAACATTGCACTACGCACAGTGTTGACATTTGTAGCCGGCCCATCAGCGGGGGGACCTGCTCCGACCTTTGGCTATGTGTCGACCAAGAAAGGGGCGCTTCAGATGACGACTGCAAGCCGTCTATCTCCTAAGGTACAGTTGGCCCTACAATATATTATCAGAAACTTCTTTCGCATTGAGAATGTAATTTCGGTCAGATTAGCCGAGAGTATCCATAAACTACCTCCAGTTACTTATGCCGACAGCTGCACGTTGGTTCATTACGCCAACGACGTGAATCCAGGATTTCATTATTACGAAGCAGAAAGTACTGCTCTGAATATACATGATATAACTGGATCAGCACATGCACGAATCATCCAATGCCTGAAGTCCACTAAACCTCAAGCAGGTTTTATCCGGACATGTCAAAATTTGAAGAATTGGCTGATGCGCCGACGCCGGAAGGAACCGCAAGAGAAGCTTCAGAAGCCGAACCAGCACATGATGACGGACGGCTTTCTACGATTTACGAAGGATCAGAAGCTGATCTTGAGCCGCATGTTATGGAGGTGCGGTACGCAGAACTACAAGAGGAAAGGGAACTGTTGGAGGCAACTCCACCAGAGGACCTCTTTACCATACCCACGCAGATGGTTCCAGATCAGAGCGTGCTGATCACTGTAGCTGATGAACAGCGGGGGCACCTGCCGAAGAGGGGGCGCACTCACGACTCCGATACCGAGGAGACGTATTACGCCCCCATGTGCACTATGGTCGAATACGACAGCTACGGACTCGACACAGACGAAAATGGTCGATACGTTGAACTATGCTTTACGACAGAAATGTCGAAAGTTGTGTTGTCCGAGCAGCAACACGTGATATCAGATGCCGACTGGGTGACCACTATGCGAGTATACGTTACCGCCGCTGCAGAGCGAGCCGTGGTCGTCAAGGAAGACGACCTCGCTAAAGCTGACATTCAGGCGAATCCCGATAAAGTACCGAAGGCCCGCTTCACTGAGCTCAAGACATGGTTCGGCAACAAATGCTTTAATATGCAGGAGATAGCCAAAGCGTCGAACATCATGACTTCGAGATACGTGCGCAAATGGAAATTCGCGAAGAACGAGAAGGGCGAGATGGAACGTACCATCCGACTACGCTTGGTACTCCGAGGCTTCATGGGCCTTGAAGCCTTCGACGTAGAAACATTTCCGGGAACGGCAAGACGCTCAAGCCGGAGGTTACTCGCTGGCACGGCAGCATGCAAGAAGCAGTGGGTCATTGCTTCCCTCGACATCAGCATGGCCTTCCTGAAGGGGTTGGCCTATCAGGAACTTGCTGAGGCTACTGGTGAAAAGGAACGTGTGTTGTGTTTGCCGCCTGGATCGGCCACCGTGGCCCGTGCTCTTCCAGGATTCGAGCACTACGACGAGTCAAAGCACTGCCTGCAGTGCTTGAAACCGGGCACAGGCACTAAGGACGCTCCACTGGCTTTCTCACTTAAGCTCAGAAGAACCACCAGAGGATTTGGACTCCGACCCACGTCCTACGACGAGGTTTTCGAGACGAGCAATAATTTGCTCACGGCCAAGCATGTTGATGACATTAACATGGCCGGTGCTGAGGACACCAGTGACAAATATGTCAAATGCATTGAATATACTTTCGGTAAGTGTAAACTCAACAAGCACACATATACCAACTGTGCTGTGAGATACACCAAAGACGAGGACGGTCATGTTACTTGGATCAAGATGAATATATCAAACAGCTCCGTCCTATGCAACATCCCGAACTAACCGGCGCTGACGCTGACGCTCAAGCACCCAAGATGGTGGCAGATATTTTCGTCGGTCTCAGGGGTGCGCTGGCATGCGCACTGATCACCCAGGCGTGGTTAATGGTGTATGTTGTATCTCTACAACGTGTCCAAGAACCGACCAACATTCAAGTACGACGACTGAACGCGATCACCAGAAAGTAACAGGCCTGCCCGAAGAAGATCGTCTACCAGGCGATGAACCCCACGGGCGAGGTCGACTTACATAGCGACTCAGGAGATCGACGCCTGAGTGGAGACGCCGATGACGACGTCAAAGGCTATGGTATTCGCGGGGCAAACCTGCTACGACGTGGAAGCACGTTATCTGGTAAGCCTCGGCCGCGTCGGCTCAAGCGGCCGGCCGCCCAAATTTGACTGTGCCTCACCGCGATTCACACAATCGCTATCGAGACCAAAAGGATCTTCCTATTGTTTGAGATGGCATATCCTCTCATACTGGGACTATCGTTACTACGGTACAACAGAGCGGGAGCTTGGCTTCGCCTGAGGCGAAGCTGTTGGCTGGGCCTTACAGCCCCCTTCAAACTGCGCCCGCATGTGATTCCACCCCACATTTTGGCGCACCCCTCGCACGCTTCGTGGCCTGAGGCGGCGCCACCGAAGGCCGCAGCGGCAGGGTCCGCATGTCGGTGCCGCCCCATTGCTGCACACCCCTCGCACGTTTCGTGGCCCCATAGGGAGCTCCACCGAAAACGCCAGTGGAAAAGGCCGCCTTCCGCCGACGGGCCACTATGGCTCACCCCCGTGCCGCCCGTCGACCCGCACCACCTCATTCTGATCTTCAGCTGCGGCGACCCGCACATTGAAGGCCCCATGCTCCCTCGGATGGCCTCGGCCTGAGACGAAAACGCAGCGGGAGTTGCTACAGTTGGTTACACGAACGGTGGGGGCGCCCGTCGAAATTAACAGAAACTTTGCTTGACAGTTAATGCGGATCCCAACGCACCCCAGCCTGCAAGGGCACGGTGGCAGATCGTCTCCCAGCTCTGGCGTGCGAACTTCCCCCCCGCCCAAAGCATTCACACCCTGGCGAGCGGCTGGCCGAAATTGCAACCCAGGGTGTTGACGGGAACGAGAAGCAGTGACGCGAGCGATGTTTGCAGGAAAGTTATGAAACCGTCGCACTCGCCCAGGTGTTGGGCGATTTCGATAAGGGCGAGGCGCTTGCCATGCCCGCATTTGAACAGCTGGGCTCCCCTGTGGCTCAGTGCAGGGCTATTTGTGCTAAGTTTGCGGTCGTTCGGGCAAAGACAGCACAGACGCCTCCATTGCAAGCGTCTAGGAGCCCGACGGGTCGGCGGAAGGCTTAGGTCATGCGCCTGCAATGAATGTACTTCCGCTTGAACTTATCTTGCCAGCTTCCCAGAAAGCCAGCATCACTGTGACTGGCGGGTGGCAGTAGGGGCGTGGAATGATGCGCACACGCCGCTGATACAACGTTTACTTCGCATCCTGGACTGGACCAGCCCTCCTTGGACGCGGTTACTCCTCACCGCTCATCATCCTCCCCAGTCTGGTCCACCGTCTTGCCCCCCCCCTCTTTTCCGCCCTCTACACCCGTCGCTCTTACCACTCCCCCTTCTTCTCGCTCTTGCCACTGCTCTTGGGAGCCCTTCCTTGTCGCCATCTCCCCTCCTTCATAATTGCTGCTGGTCCACCTCCTGGAAGGAGTGTGAGGAGCAGCGGCGGCAGGGAGGATGGGGGAAAATCGCCAGGCCGGAGTGTGCCCGCGGCTGGTGGAGCTTCTGCAGCATGCCTCGCCCCTCGTGCAGACGCCCGCTTTGCGAGCGGTGGGCAACATCGCCACAGGCGACGACCACCAGACTCAGGCGGACGCCCCACCGGTCCTGTACCTGTTCCCTGCACCTCACAGCCACATCCTCCTCTTTTTCTCTCTCACTGTTTCCCTTTCCTTCAGCCCTCCCGCCAGCCGTATGCCTCCCCTTCTGGGGCCCCTCAAGACAACATCATGGTCTACGGCCTATCATTCACACGAGACTAGGAACACGTCCTTGCAATGTTTGGAGATTCTACACATCCACATAAGACATAAGTGTGTTTATCGATACGTGCTGATGGTGATGCTGTTGATGGTGGCGGTACTCTTTAGTATCATTCAGATCGGTGTTATGATGATGGAGGGGCGTCCACCGAGGCAGGTCAAACTGCAGTCGTAGCATGTCACAACGCACAAGAATCGTCCAAAAGATTACGCCCCAGGGATGTCAACGTATTATCAAACACTGCGGGAAAGGCGGTGGAGAGCAGCCGTGTCCATGGTGGCCTTTGGTTTGCTGGCTGCTCGCCAGCAGTCTCCTTCCCATCGACAGGTCGCCCCGGACTGGCTCGCGAGCCTGTGGCCGCGGAGGTTGAGGCCAGTGTGTGGCGGCAATGCTTTGTTGACGGAGCCGTTCGGGCCATTGCCCAGCCAGCGCAAGGGCAGCGGACGAGTCAGGATGTCTCTGGATCACCGAGCGCGTTCCAATATCCGCAAAGTGCCTACTCGCAAACGTCTCACAAACACATCTTCGCCTCGATGTAACGATTCGTAAGAATCTCCTCTGCGGATCCAGGCCATTTGCGAGTGATTACTTTGCGAGTAGTGGAACGCGCTTGTCGACTGGAGGCCCGAAAGCCAATGCACGAACGACAGAGCTGCCACCCCAGACCTAGACCACTGTTTATGGATCTGGCAGATCGCCTTTTTCGATCGGCGGATTTAGAAGCCTTGAGAAATGCACGTGGAAAGATAGTGTTCTGCACACCCATATTATGTGTTTCAGTTGCTGGGCATGACTCTTCTTAAAAAATGCGCGTACATTCCATCGTGCCGCTCTTGATCTCAACGTCTCAAACCCATGCTGCACAGTTTTGCGTTTCGACGGTTTCGCGTCCTCAGCTGGCCAGCTTGGTATCATCTTCGACAGTTGCTTGTGCGCTCGTGGGCATTGAAAAAGTTGTTGGTTGTCCATTGTTACCTCAAGCTGCAGCTTGAAGATCGCTTGGGGAAGAACCGGTCCCTTCATACATTGAGCGAAGCACTCACCGGAGCACAATCCCACCCATGTTTCGACATCGAAGCCCGAAAGCAGGACCGTGCAATGTTAAAACAACACCGTCGTGGGCTGTGGGGCCATCCCTGAGGAATCCTATGAATTTCCTAAGGATTCCTATAGATTTCCAAAGGGATCTTATGGATTTCCTAAGGAGTCCGATGGATTTCCAAAGAAATCCAATGGATTTCCGAAGGTCCTAAAGAATTCTATGGATGTCCTGAGGATGCCCATAAATCTCATCAGAAATCCCATGGATTGCCGTCGGAATCTTGTGGAGGTCCTTCGGGATCCGACGGGTTTCCGGAGGGATCCTGTGGATTTCCCGAGGAAATCAATTGATTTCCGACGGAATCTGATAGATGTCGTGAGCATTCCGATGGACTTTCTAAGGGTTCGTATGGATTGCATAAGGAGTATGGATTTCGTAAGGAAACCGATGGGTTTCCTGAGAACTCTAACAGCTGCCCATAGGATTCCCATGGACATCCTAAGGAATCCGATGTATTTCTTCGGGGATCTTATTGATGTTTTTTTATGATTTCGCACGGAATTCCTGAGGATGCCTTTGGATGTCCGAAAGAATCCAATGGTTTGCCAAAGGAACCCGATTGATGTCCATAGGATTCCGATTGATTCCCTAAGGAATCCTATGGATTTCCGGAGGCATTCTATTGATTTCCGCAGGAATTCGATAGATTGTCGAAGGGATCCCAAGGATTCCCTAAGGAATCAGATGGATGTCCTAAAGGAACCCGATGGATTTCTTCAGGATTCGTATAAACGTTACGGATCATCTTGATCATCATCGTCATCATCTTCATCATTATGTTGCGATCTCCGAGAAAACGTCTATTATCCTTCCTGGACCCCGAAGTTCATTATCCCCAGGGGATTACAGGGGGAACCGGCTACGCCTTTCAGGGCTGCTGACAGGTTCTCTGAACCATCAGTTCTTCGATGCGTACGTTTGCCAGCTGTGCTGGCGCCTTCAGGTTATTCTTTGCGAGGCACTCCACCGCTGCCTTACACTCGACATCTGGCCACTCCGCACCAGACGCCGCGAGGTTTTGCGTCAGGGGCCCCAGCAGCTCAGCGCCCGCCATGGAGGGTGATCAATCCGGCTTGACGAGCCCCTCTGGCGAAATAGCGGCGAAACAGCCGCGCGCGCGGCGACTGACTCTGGGCCCCGGGAGGCGCCCGCCGCGGGCAGAGGATGCAAGCGATGCGAGCACAAGTGGTACGCCGCCGTAGCACGGTGGTCGCCTGGAGCTCTGACAATGAGGCTCTTCTAGGGGGATGCTAACGCGGCCCTCCGGGAGAGCGCCGCGGCCTTCGGGGCCCCAGTGGACGCAGACTGGGACGGGCACTTGGTTCTGGCCGCTGCGGACGCGATCAAAAGCGCCGAGGCCATCGCGGGCTAACCCTAAAGTCCGCTATGGGGCCGGGGAAAACCCGAGCGGGCTCCCGTTGCGGACCGCGGAGGAGCCCGAGGTTTGGCCGCTACGGGCACGTGCGGGGTCTCCAGGGCCACGCAGGTCCGACCCAAGAGTCTGCTGTCTGCTCCAGGAACGTGGAAAAATCCAAAGCAGGCCCCCGTTGCAGGCCATTATCGGGCCTTCGATTTTTGCTTGCAACAGGCACAAACAGGGTCGCCGTGGGCCACCCTGGGCCGACCCGAGGACACAGAGGGACAAGGACGAGCCCGCGCGGGCAACCAACACCGGCGCAACCGAGCCCTTAAGAAAGACAGCAGAGGAAAGCAAATGGGAACGCCAGTGGCCACTATGGACCGACCCTGAGCAACGCGATGTGCCAACCCGAGAAGAAACGAACTTCGACCGCGGTCGCGTCCGACGCGCCATGGCGACCGGATGCGCCGCGCGTCGCCCCCCCCAGTGGTGGGCCGAAGCTTACCGAAGCCGCGCTTTGGCAAGCTGGGGGCAACGCCTCGGGCGGGCCCCAACTCCAGATTGCCACCATGGTCATTTGGGGCGCCGCAGACGTGACCGGGCTCTTGAGATCCCGCCCCGCTGCTCCGCGGCCAGGCGGCAGATTGGAGAGATTGCGACCGTGCTCGGATAGGGGGCGAGCGAGAGAGGGCCCGGCGCACGGCCGCGCGGCATGCCGGCAAGCGCGAGCGCGAGCCTGGCCCGCCCGACGGAGCGGCGGCGCGCGGCGGGTGGTTATGCAGCCGCTCGCCGTCAAGCGATGCGAGGGCGGTGGGGCGTTTCCCCCCGCGCCAGTCGACGTATGATTTACAGTGACGAATCTCTACTGCCCAAAAACACTTGGTTTCCCAACAAGGGTTTTCAAACAAAGGCTTGCGCTCTGGCTTTGGCGGGTTCTCGAGCAAAACAATGGGTTCCCAACTTTTCCATTACATGCGACCGAGCGGGCCTCTCGCGCTCGCACATGTCGGAATCGCAAGAAGCCCTTGCGCGCGCGTTGTCGCAAGAATCCCTGGTAAAAGCGGGGCGAAGTGCACGCGGGCGTCGCGTTGGGCGCGCATGCCAGAATCTTTCGAGATCGCGAGGTTTCGTAGAGACTTCGAAGTCGAGCGCTGTGAGAACATATAGCAACACATGATTACGCAACATTAGTTTTCATAAAAGCTTGCGCTCGCGGTCATGCGAATTCTTCAGAACGCCGCTGGTCTTTCAACGTGTTCGTCTAATTATCCCAAACGGGCCCTTCGCGCCGCACGTCAACATGATTCGAACGCCCTCGCGGCACGCGTGCTGGATGGGGGGCGCGATCCGTGTCAAATAATTCGCAGCGTGCCACTCGCGCGTCGGCCGCGCGCGCATGTCGAACTCCTTCCAAAACCTTCATCGCCGGCGCGAGGACGCCGTCATCGTCATCGGCGTGATCATCATCGGCGCCGACACTGGTCGCGCCGTCGTCGTTGTCACCATCGTCACCAGCATCGCTACTCTTATCCTCGCGTCTACCGTTGTAGACGTTGCCACGATACTGCGCCCGCCCAAGTCGCCGACTCCGATGAGGTGCCCGCTGGGAAGCGCCCAGCGGTCAGCGCCACCGCGGCCGCAGCGATGCGCCAGCCAGCGCCAAACAGTCATCGGAATCGTCGCCGCGTGGGTTTTGCCAACGAAGTTGCGGGTGGGCGGGTGGGATGATTGCGCGAGCAGTGGCGTTGACCATTTCAAGTTCGGCAGGGTGAGTAAAAGAGAGATAGACTTTAACCCCCCGCCCGGAAATGACGGGCCCCCCCCGCATTGCAATTTACATACGATTTTGCCACATCGGCCATCCGAAATATGAACGCGTATCATGCCAGCCAGACTGGTATCGCCCCCCGCCCCCCTCCTCCTCCTCAGCCAAAAACACTACGCGCGCGCACTCGTTGATCAAACATCTTCTGCGTTCACGAACCCGTTGCAAACAAAACGGGGCGAAGTGCACGAGCGCGCGTCGTCGTGCGCGCGCGACGAACACCGAGCGCCCCGAACACATGATGGAAACACATCTGGTTTCCCAGCAAGGATGTTCAACAGCAGCTTGCTCTCGGGGTCATACGGACCCGTACGGAAAGCATCTGTTGTCCAACATTTCCATACCATGCAACCAAGCGGATTTCCCGCGCGCGCATGTCGGAATCGCAAGAGCACCCTTGCGCGCGTGTTGCCGCAAATAATCCCTTGCGACATTTGCAACAATACGAGGGCGAAGTGCACGCCGGCGCTTCGCCGCGTCCGCATGCCAGAATCTCTCAAAATCTTGAGGTCTCGAGTATCCAGAAAACGTATGAGAAAACGCATCATTTTGCAACCGCAGTTTTCAGAACACAAAAACAAAAACTTGCCTCGCGCATGTGTAAATTCTTAAGGAAGCCATTCGGTTTGTCGTTCAGCATGTTCGTTGCATTATGCCAAACGTGCCTCTCGCGCCGCATGTCGAAATCATTCGAATGGCCTTGCGCACGTGCTGCGGGGGCACGATGCTGGTCAACTAATACCACGCGGAGCACTCTCGCGCGTCGGCCGCGCGCGCATGTCGAACTCCTGCCAAAACCTTCATCACCGACGCGAAGACGCCGTCATCGTCGTCGGCGTGATGAGCATCGGCGCCGTTACTGGCCTGGCCGTCGTTGTCACCATCGTCACCAGCATGACTACTTTCATCCTCGCGTCTACCATAGTCGACTTCGGCATGGTCTTTGCGCCCGCCCAAGTGGCACTGAAGTGCCCGCTGGGAAGTTCATCCGAGGGCCAATACGGCTTGCACAGCAAAGTTGACAACCATCTATCGAATTCTGATTGTTCGCGGTACGAACTTGCTGACGATCGTGGCTTCGGGGTTGGAAAATCGCGTAATTTACTGGGGATCGCAACCTCGGGGGCACGAGCGCAGCGTAATTTACAAGAGGATCTTGGATTCGAGGACGTGAATCTTGCGTAGTTTCGAGGGGCCGTGGCCTCGGGGACGCGAATATTGCATCATCTACGGGGGACGCTGGCTTCGGTGACGCGCGCATTGCGTAATTCAGTCGCTTTGCTCATTCCGCCAGCCCATATTGCACCATTGCTGCTGGTATGCCCATGGCGGGCGAGAAGGAGAATAGGGGGCTCGAGAGGGTAGAAAGAGGAGGAGGAAGAGGCCTCACGACGGTTTCTTGGGGCACTGTGGGGACCAAATTTGCCCGCGGACAAGACGCCTCTTTGGATGTTTTTTTTCTGTTTTTTTTGCAGGCCTCTCCGGGGCCTCTTGGGCCTCTTGGAGGCCCCTGTGGGGGATCGTTTTGGGCCTCGTGGGGCCTGTTGAAGGCTTCTCGGGGGCCTGCTGGCGGTCTCGGGGGCCAACCTTCGGGGAAGGCTCGATATGTCTGTTCGGGTTTCCCCCCTCTCGGAGTCCTCATGGGAGCCTCTGGAGCCCTTTGGGGAGGCCTCTTGAGTCGTCTTGGGCTTGGGCCGTCTTGGGGCCGTCCTGGGAGCCTCTTGGGCTGATTGGAGCGATTTTAGAGGCCTCTTGGGCTTTCAAGGAGGCTCTGAGGGGCATCTTGGTTGCACCTCGGGGCCCTCTTGGGAACTTCCTGGGTCTTCTTAGGGCGATCTTGGGTGCCTGTCGTACCGTCTTGGACGGAAAAGGCATGGGTGCTAAAAATGTACGTTTGTCCTTTCTTGTGGAGGCCCAGTTGACTGGCCTCTGAAGGCCCACATAGACTTGTCTGGGACCATCGTGGGACAATATTGAGGCATCGTGGGGTTGTGTTCGGCCTTAGTGAGGCCTGCCATTTATAGATGCGGACAGATGTGCCCTCTTGGGGCTCCCTTGACGGTCTCCTGGGGCGCTCCTGGGGCCATCTTGAGCGAGCCGAAAGTCGCCCCCGGGAGTTCCGGTGTCCTTGAGCGGACCTTGTTGGGACCTTGGCAGGAGTCGGCCGGGGTACTGTTTTTTCGTCTGGGAACCTCCAGGGGCCGCCCCGCGAGCGCGAACTATATATACATATATATACCTATATATATATATATATAGGTATATATGTGTATATATATATATATACACGAATATTACACACCCACATATATATACATACATAAATGTATTCCTCTTCCTATGTTTTTGTAAGCCCGGGCGGGGGGACCCCCCCAAAAAAAAACGGACTCCCGGGATCTGGGGCTTTGGGACCCTCCAGACGGGCCTCGAAGCGGCCCCCCGGGACTCACAGGGCGTTTTGCCAAGCCTTCCCAGCACACCTAGGGCGATCGGGGGGGTCATCGGAGACGTCTCAGAGACCCCCAAGATAGCACAAGAGCGCTCCAAGAGTGACCGACGTGACCTCAAGATGGCCCAGGAGGCCTCCAGGACGGCCCCAAAGAGGCCTCCAAGAGCACTCCCAAGAAGGCCCCAAGAGATAGGATTTTCTGTTGGTTTTTGGTGAATTTGGGGGTTCTCCTCTTTTCGGCTTTTCGACGCTCCAAGACGGCGGTCTTCTGGGCGTCCGAAGCTGCCTGGGAGGCTCCCAAATCGCCCTACAACCGTCCGAAAGGGCTTCCAGGCAGTCCAAGAAAGCCCAAAAACGGCACAACACGGGACCAAGATGGCCCTCAGAGAGCCCCATGGCGGCCCAAGATGGCCCCAAGACACCCTCCGAAGCATTCCAAATCGTGACCCGGTCGTTCAGGGAGACCGCGGTTGGAGGCAGGGTGGCTCGAGGAAGCCCCCAGAGGCCCCCAGAATACGCCCAGGAGGCCTCCAGAAGGCCTTAAGAAAGCCTGAAACAACTTTTGTGAGGCCTCCAGAGGCTCTCCCAGGAGGAGCCTCCGCAAAAAAGAGCTGAGGAGGATGGGGAGAATGCGCAGGGTATGGCGGAAATGAGGAAAAAGAAGCATGGAGGAAGGATAACGAATAACATTATCGTAACGGCGATGCCGGAAAAGGCAACAAGGAGTTATCGCTAAATTGTCGGCTTGATTTTCCTGCTATTCCGCCTGCATACCAAACTTCAAGGACCAAGGTGCATTGCGCGAAGCGCCATTGCAGTCTTGTGTGTATACTCTGTGAACCAGTTACTGGAGATCTTAGCACGCCTCTGGCCCGTTGGGCTGGCGAGTTCATTATTATGGTTCATGACCTCGAGGACGCGAATATTGTACAATTTGCCAGAGATCGTGGCCTCGGGGAAGCAACGATTGCGAAATGTATGTGGGGTTATGGCTTCGGGGGCGCGAGCATTTTGTAATTTACGAGGGATAGTAGCCTCGGGAGCGCGAATCTCAAGTATGTGTGTTTGTCCCTGGGCCCCGCAGGAATTCTGAGAATGTGATTCGGGGACGCAAGCTCGGTGGTTTTCGGTTCCCCCCCCTCGCGCGGACTGCAACAAGTTACACTAGGAAGTATATAGGACTATAACGTTGGAAACTGGAACTGGGGCAGGGAGCAGCAAGCCTAAGTCGCGCAGCCTGATGGCCCCACAAGGGGGCCGGAGGAATTGTTGGCATGATTATGAAAGTAATTTCGGTGTTTCTATGGTTTTGGCGTTATCGTGTCGATTGTTGTCTAAAAAAGCGCTCGCCCAAGACGGCCCAGGAGGCCCCCTAAGAGGGGGCTGGGGACAGGGGGCATTCCGGCATCAATTATGTATTCTGAGTTTACTAGAACCTTCCTTTCTCATGGTCCTCTTCTTTGAGACAGGGGGCCGAACCCCTCCTCCGCCATTCCCCTCCTCGTTCCCGCAGGTGGTTCTGCAAGCGGGGACGTTGCCAAAGCTTTCGGGTTTGCTCACGCACGCCAAGAAGGCGATTCGGAAGGAGTCGCGGCCCAGCCGACGAGTCGAATGCCAGCAGCCTGAATTCGGCGAGAGTCTGCAAGATGGGCGATGGATTCGAAGTTCCCTCAGGGGCTCTGGATGAGGAGGAGCGGCAACAGGAACAGCAGCAGCAGTACCAGGAGAGGAATCAGGAGGAAGAGAAGAAGGAGGAGGTGGAGGAAATTGAGGAGGAGGAGGAGAAGGCGACCAGAGATGGGGAAGGAATGGGGAGTGTAGAGGGAGAAGGCGGGGATAACAAGCGAGAACAGGAGCAGAAGTTGCCGCATAAGGACGGGGAGAAGGGGGCGGAGCAGAAGGACGTGGAGGAGGAGGAGGAGCAGATCCAGCAGCAGCAACAGTTGCCACAGCAGCAGGAGTATCAGCAGCGGCAAGCGGACGTGGAGGACGAGGAGGAGGAGTACGAGCACAATTTGGAGGGGGAGAAGAGAGGAAGAAGGGGGAAGCATGATGTTCAGGATAGGCATGGCCCGGGAGTTTTTTTTCCGTTCCGTAGTGAACGTGGTGACCCAGAGTCCGAACTATGTTCAGTTGGTTGTACGCTTGTGTCACGTCGACGACCTGGGATACCAGCTTACCGGCTTTCGGTATGGAGTGTACCCAGGAAATTTCGGCATTTTGTGGTCTTGCCCGCCCCGTGCTGCCAGCAGGACCTTCCGGTCAAGCGCGTTGTATGGCATTCTCCCTAGTGGCATACAGGATGTCCCGCGAGCGTGGCCGAACATGTGCTGGCAATTTCCTACGACCAGAAAGGGCCTGCGTCCTGGTGGTAGCTTGCACGCGTGCCTAGGATGATACATCATGTAAGCCAGACGAGGGAGGGTTGGAGAGGGCCGTGGGAGTCAGATCGCATGAGTCTGAGGATGGGGGAGGGCGGCACGTGTTGTGGGGGCCGAGAGAAGAGGGCGATGGACAGAACAAACGCAATGTGGCGGAAAAAAACATGGCATGCGTGCCCTGACTTCTGCACGAGAGAGCGGCGAGAGACAGGAAGCGGACGAGGGCGAGGCGGATGGGGAGCCGGGTTCTCTCAGGGTCGTTTGGGGCTGCCGTGGGGTTTTTGGGACGGTTGGGGCAAGCTTGCAAGGTCCAGGAGCCATCTGGAGCGTCTTCGGGCCATCGTTGGGTGGTCTTTGGCCGCCGTGGAGCTGTCCTGTGACTGGCACTGGGGCCAGCCGGGCTCATTTGAGGGGCTTGGCTTCTGGGACCCTCTCGGAAACTTGTGGGGGGCCCTTGAACCTTCTTTGAAGCCTTGGGGAAGGTCATCTCTGAGTGTGGGTATGCACGGACACAGTACGAATGTGTACAACTTTCTTCTCTCTGACAATGTTCAGTACGTACGGACTTTGTACGAGGGGGGGTCAGACGTACGGTCGGTCGGCCGGTCGGAGTATGGTCATAATAACCCATTGAGGGATCATAGCAGTGGGTAATATTACATGTGCAAGATCATCACAGGTGTGTTCTCGGCGGTTTTTTAGTTCACCCGACAAGGATTTGGCGCCGCATGCCGCATTTTCTTACCCTCCCGCGTCGCTTGGGCGCTGCCCTGGTCGAGGAGAGCTGTTGGACGATATCGAACATCACAGCGGGGAATCGCGAGCAGATCCAGGAGGCGTCTATTGAGAGGGGACGTGGAGGGAGGAGGAGAATGGAGAGGAGTTCATCTTGCTCCCCCTCTTCTTGTCTCTCTTTTTTCCGCCTTTTACCCCCTCTTCATCTCCCTACTTCCCCGTTTTTTTACGGTCCTCTTCTTGAGCGTCCACCAGCACAGCCTTCTGCGCCAGCCCGCGAACTCCCTTTCCTTAGCCTCGGCGACGTTGTCCACATGATGCTCTGAATTGACGCGTGAAAGCGGCCCTGCCACCCGCAAAGCAGGGGGAAGGTTGGTATACCTCATGTTCGTTGTTTCGATCCCTGCCACGACGATGCAACCACTTCCACCCCGAGTGACAACCAGACGGGCGTACCATCACCGCTGCTCCATGAGGCGGTTGGTGACGCAGGTCCAATCTTGCGCGCGAGTGGGATCGCTGCTGGTCCATCTGACCCTGAGGCGCAGCAGTCGACTCGACATCGCCGCGACCCTCCGAGCGTCATAGCAGTTTGCCTTCGTCTGGCCTCACCCAGGTCGAGCCGCGCTCCTCGTCGCACATTACCACCGCTTTGGCAACGTCTCAACATCAGGCATGGACGTGTATTGACCCGGTGTGCCATGGTGTTCTCCCCAAGAGAGTATTGTGCGGCTCGCGCGCGTCCCCACTTTATCTGGGGCTCTTTCTCTTCTCCGTCCCATGTTTTTTTCGTCGGAGGCGATTGCGACTCCTTGCTGGCTGAGGGTCGATTGGTTCATTTGACAAGGCGCTGCACATGGTTAGCACACGCGGTTGTTGTCCTGGTCGTGTTCAGACACAAGACAATATACCATCCTCATGTTTGATGCGATCCATCAGCATGCAACCAGCGGATGGCATTGCGGCGCGCCCTGGCTCCAACGGGAGATGGTTGGTTGGGGAAGGCGATGTACGAATGTCTGTTACAAATGGCGAGGAAAAAAGGACAGGAGAAAGAGGTGGAACGACCACACTACGCCAAACAGTACAGTCAACCATGATAGTAAGGATGGGGCAACTTTCCAAGGCTGACCTTGCATCCTTGCCCCTTCGGTATTCGGCATCCTTCGGCATTCTCCTGCGCTCCGTATGGAAGACGTCAACATGGCGTTCCAAGGCTTTTGCATCTTTACCGCGCATCCTTACTATCCTGGTTGAGTGTATGGGACAGCGCACCAACAAACCTGCAACATGCGAGCCCATGCACCTAACCGCTCCTTGGGAGAGCAAGCAGCGAACTTGTGGAATATTTCGATTGGCCCAACAACCAGGTATACATGCCCATAGTCATAATTGCCAGCGTGGGGCCAAGATGAGAGAGAGACGTAGAGAGAGAGAGAGAGCGCGAGAGAGTGGAGAGAGAGAGAGAGTTGCGGAATACATGGAATACACGAAGGGTACCTGCAAAACAACATTGATCTGCCGAGGGCATCTCTGGACGCACCCTAAAACTGATCCACCAGAGTGGCGGCGGTGGCGGTATGGCGCATCTGGTTTTAATGATGGCCCCAATTTGGTCAACATTATTCCGGTTACTGGTGACCGCTCGTGGGACCCATCCTGCGCTGCCCATGGCTGTACGATCTGCGCTGTCCATAGCTGTACGATCCCAAGCCCATCACGATGTTCACACTGCGATTGGTGGTCATGCCCCATCTTTGTCAAGCATGTAATGGTGTTTGAAGTACGGATGCATAGCTCGAGTCACGTATACAATCCCATTGGGTTCAATACTATTTCTGGATATCTACATGATGGGGGTCATTGTGCTCTGTATTCTGCCGAGATCATGTTTGCAGTATCGAAGATGTCGTCTTTTTCATTGTAAGACAGCAGTGCCCTGGTGTTGCCCAAGTTAAGTTCGACACCTGGGAGAATCCTAGTCGGCACAGCTGGCAAGGATGATTTTCGAGAGGGGCCCAGCTGCCGATTCGGAGCAAGCACGGGGCATGATGAAAAGTATCGATGATCGGAGCGATCATTATTGCCCAGCTGGCGCAGCGTCTTTTGCTTGAACTTCGATCAGATTGGTGGTGTTCGATTGATCACCTTGCAGAGTGTCCCTCCTGTGCGATGTCCACCACGTGGTGCGTTTCGCCTTTATTGTCTGGTTCCTGCGCCCGCTCATTTGCGTTGTCACCCTGCTTGCTTGCATGGTTCGTGGCGCAACTCGCCGCAAAGAGTGCAACAAGTGGCAGCTCCGGAGAAAGGGCATGATCGAAGTGGAACGGAAAGCCCCCCACCGGGATATCAGTTTCAGGTTCATGTCCCGTGTGCGGGCGAGGCGAAGCTGCGTGGGCGGGCAAGAGGAATGAACCTTGCTCTGGCCAGGGCGCGGAGAGACCAGAAGTCCGCCCCCCCTCCCCCGGCCGCGTTGCGGGTGGGTGCCAGGGGTGTCCCGCCGTGGTGTCCCGTGGTGTCCCGCGGTGTCTCGATTGGTGTCCCGATGGTGCCCCGTGGTGTCCCATGGTAACCCGACGTGTCCCGCGGTGTCCCGTGGTGTCCCGTGATCGAGTCCTGCGATGGTGTCCCGTGATGTCCCGTGGTATCCCGTTGTGTCCTGCGGTGTCCTGCCGTTGTGTCCCGATGGTGGCCCGCGGTGTCCCGTCGTGGCCGGTGGTGGCCCGCGGTGCCCCGTGAGATCAGTAGTGCGACCGATCGTGAGATCGATAGCGGGATCGATCGTGAAGTGGATTTTGAGATCAATAGTGAGGTCGAGAGTGAGATCGATAATGAGATCGATAGGGAGACCGATAGTGAGATCAATAGTTAAATCGAGAGTGAGATCGCTGTTGAGATCGATAGTGAGATCGATACTGAGATCAATCGTGAGATCGATAGTGAGATCGACAGTCAGATCGATAGTGATATCGATAG
Source organism: Prorocentrum cordatum (assembly GCA_963575745.1). NCBI lineage: Eukaryota > Dinophyceae > Prorocentrales > Prorocentraceae > Prorocentrum > Prorocentrum cordatum. The sequence goes on along the minus strand of CAUYUJ010001148.1, from coordinate 56,587 downwards.
TGAGGGCGATAGTGAGGTCGATTGAGATCAATCGTGAGATCGATAATGAGATCGATAGAGAGAGGGATAGTGAGATCGACTGTGAGATCGATCGTGGGATCAATTGTGCGAGCGAGAGTGGTATCGATAGCGGAATTGATAGCTTGCTGCGCCCAGGCCACGTGCATCTTGGCAGGATTGCCACATTGGATAGATATTGTAGTGGCCTTCGGCCAGTGCCGCCGATCCGGGGCGCTCCGACTGATGTGATCCTTCTTCGCCCTCGTCCCTCCTCTCTTTTTCCCTCCCCTCCTCTCACTCAGCATTTATCCAGTGGCCGTCGGCCTATCCCGCCACCGTGCGTGGGTGGTGGGTCAGAGGCCTCATGGATGCTGGTTGGGATCTCGTGGTTGGCTGGGACTTCTGGGGGCCTCTTGGGCGCCTCTTGGGGCTTCTTGGGGGCCTCTTGGGCCTCTTGGGGCCACTAGAGGGCCTCTTGGGGGTCTCTTGGGAGCCTCTTGGGGCTTCTTGGGGGCCTCTTCTGCGCCCCTTGGGGCCTCTTGGAGGCCTCCTCGGAGCCTCTTGGTGCGGGAGGGGTGGTACTCGAGTTCGGAACCCCCTCGGAGGCCACGATCCTTGTGAGGGGTGTCAAAAAACGCATCCGCCGGAAACTCGCACCCCCCCCCCCCCCACCCCCCCTTCCCCGGCAGAGCCACCCCGGCAACCCCCCCAGAGGCTGAGGCTCAGCCTCGAGGCTGTAGCTGAGACTCCTTGAAACTCACACGCCGGATCGGCGGATTTCCGCGGACACCGCTGTTAACGCCGCCGTTGGTTGCCGACAAAATCCTCTGGCTTGCGCGGGGACTGGGGCAACTTGCGCCGTCCCAAAGTATCGCCGCTGTGTTTCGCCGTCCTTGGGAGGGCCGTGGAACATCACAACGATTTCGGCAGCGTGACGGCTGCGTTTGGGGATTAGGCGTGGACGCGATAGCTTCGAGCCCAACTCACGGTGTGCCGAGGTGCGGACAGGTATCCGTAGTTGTTGAATGTCCGCCGACGGCGCCCAAAACGACAATGATGGTCGCGCTTGGAGATCTGAGCGCGTACGTAGCCGAACATGCCACCAATGTGGCACGTCGCGCGGGGACTCCCAGCCCCTCAGGGCGCGAGGGCTTTCCAGCAAGCAATGCGGGACCCCGTTGCTGGACTCCTCTCGCGCGCCTGGCTACGGGCGTCCGCGGTTGGCACGTGAGCCTCGCAGCGCGGCGTTGTGTCGCAGGTGGCGTTCTCCCAACCGCCGTATCTCCAACGAAGACTTGCGCCATGACGCGGACCAGTACGAGACTGAGCAGCATGTTCCTTTTTCTCTTGCTCTCGTTCCCCCTTCCTTTCCTCATCATAACCATCATTATCCTCACTCTCATCTTCCCCCTTGTACTTCTGCCAACACCGAATACGAGCAGTCCTACTCTTACGGCGACCACGGCTGCTGCGACGGCTTCCAGTACTACTGCTAGGACGGCCGCCAATGCTAAAATTACGACGCCTACTGCTTCTGCTATTGTTGTTGCTACGACTATTCCTGCTGACATTGCTACTCCTACCGCC
>CAUYUJ010001148.1:30000-47500 GCA_963575745.1 Prorocentrum cordatum | reverse complement strand
CCGTCGCAATAGCTGACGAGATGTTGTCCCACCCATTTCGCGGTATGATCGGAAACTCCGCGTCGATAGGACGAGCACGCACACCAAGATGCTCAACATTTTTTGGTGGGTCATCATCTCGTGTCCACACCTGCCTCTTTGCCACATTCTCAACAAAGCCGCATTCACGATCAAAAACATTCGTCATGTTAAGGTCGTCCTGCAGCTGCTGTACTTTCTGACTCGTAATGCTTCGATCGTCCATATAGGTTTGCCCGCAAAAAGGCGACCACGGCGTCAGCGTAGCTATCATAGCAGCCGGCGCCGCTGAACCACCCTGGGGCAATCCGCGTTGTGGATAGATGGGGCAGCATACTCACCACCCACACTCACTGTACGTGGACCAAGCCACGCCGCCAGTGCCGCAACCACCACCACATCAGGTGATCTTGTAGCCAGCAGCGCCGCTTCGCCAATACCATGATCAATATAATCATATGCTCTTGAAAGATCCAGTTCTGCCCCTGCATCTGCTTGTGTACAACCTGCCAGCCAAATTGAAATAACATGAACCACGCTCACTCCACGCTTACTTGCCCACTGCATTCCACAAGGTTGTGGGATCGCTCGAGCCAACGAACTCAACCAGCACCTCATAAGTATCGAACCAACCGAGATAGGTCCGAGGTCCAACTCATTATTTGGAATTCCAGCCACCCGCCAGGGAACTATCTGATCCAGCATTGAAGATGTAAGTTGGCCGCGTTGCCGAACACAATGCATTGATGCCACTATCCAGACGTCGCACGATTCCTTGATTATTTCCGGAAATATTTTCTTTAGAATATTGATCTCCTTCGCCTCCCAACCATCAAAACCAGCAGAACCCGTGGCTGTGTCGATGACATGCTCGAAGCACTCCAGACTAGGTACCCAATCACTGTCGTGACTAGACCGTGGCAATTGCACTTGTGCTGCATGCGGTCGCCATTTGACAACATGCTCTTGAGCGGCCGCATGATCATTCGGACACCACTGTGCCTCCCACGTTTCCCGCTTCTCTTTAGAACCAAAAGACGAAGACGGAGCAGTAACACGAAACAACGGAGTCGTCATCGCATACAAATCCGTACTCCACGTCGCGAAATGTTTCTTCCATTGTCTTGTCTTCTGCTTTGCTATCTTCACGTTCTCCTGCGCAATACCCGTAGATATGATCTCGAGCGAGTCGGCATACGTTGGAATACCGTCCCCCCAATGCGGCATGATGCCGTCCACCGTTGCCTGCGCAAAATCCTTGAGGTGCCGATCTCCAAGACGATCATGGAGATGTGGAGCTTCACACTTCGGACAGCATGTAGAACCCTTCTGTGTAGTCGTAGAAGGCGTCTGAGTGTAACCGTCTGGCCGATGCGATGGGTAGCTCCAGATCCCACCGGCCTGAACGATGGCTTTGAGCTCTTAGCACGCTCTGGTTGACGGTCCACGATCACGTAGTCTCCCTCCACCGCTGCCTGCAGGGCTGGTTCAGCACGTTGCTGCCAGAGTTGCCACCGACTGATGGCAGCCGCCTCCGTCACCCCATCATCGTATGCTTGTGAAAGCTGTCTGTCAACCTCCTGCTGTAGTGCTTCTCGAACTTGCTCTGGTGGTACCTGCGCCAGTACGTATCGTGCTGTGTGATGTAGGCGCACGGTCTTGCGAGCGTACACAGGCTTTTGTATAGTGTGTCTGACCAGCCCCTGGCGCGGCATGCCAGGCAACAGCGCCATGCCGTCACAAGTCGGCGGCGCGCTGTCCAGAGGCCCGAGCACTCCACATCTCGTGGGCGCAGTTGCTTGCGCCGAAGTCGGTATACATTGCGACGCCACCTGGAAACCAGGGCCAAACTGCACTTGGAACGAACCTCTCCAGTTGAGACCTCCCAGGAAGAATATTGCATGACCATCAATGCCCAGAGCTTGAATGTAATTGGCCATCGCCGCAATCCACTCCATATTGTACTGTTGTGGGGCATAAATCGAAAGGTAGGCAGCTCGCTCCGCGCGTAATCCCACCAGGCGGTGTCCCAAACTTTGGTTGCGCATTACTGATGCCCCCCCCCAAAAAAAACCCTTGGCAACCAGAAGATGGCAGTGCCCCCGCGCCCAACATAATGTTGTCCTGCACGAGGTGGGGATGGTGAACGTGCTGCTGCCCAGCCCGCTTTCTTCGCCTCCTGGATGCTCCACCTCGGCTTCTCATGCATATGACGATTTTCTTGCATTGCAACAACGTCTGCCTCAGCATCGCGTTGAACTGCAGCCAGTACTTCAAGCAAGCGGGCCTTGGCCAACGACGTCACGTTGATTGTGTACACCATAGATGTCTGTGAAATCAACCGGTCTGGCTTCGCATCTGACACCTCCCCCACACCTGGCTGAAATTGAAGTCCTTGGAAGCACTTCGAATCTCCAGAGCCGCCTCCACCCACCAGGGGATCAGAGGGACGCGTCGTATTCTGCCGTTGAGGGCTCGAGGCGCGGACTTGCACCTCCATTTCCGCGGCAGAGAACCGCGCCCCCCCCAGTCATAGACGGCGTTGAACGGCTTGGCGTCGATGCGAAACTTCCTACAGAAGGTGTGAGACTTTCCACAGAAGTAGTGAAACTTTCGACAGAAGAAATACCATGACCACCTCCTCCAGCACCACAGCGCATTTTGGGCGATGATCTCGGTATGATGGAACTTTCTATAGAAACTTGACCTCTCTGAACTTCTCCAGCTAGTCAATGTGCACGCACCTTATAGAAAGGGAGTCTTGCTGACGGCCTCCGCGACATACGCTGCCTCTTGCCGTTGAACAACCTGCTCCACGATGCACTCGGAGGGTTCCTGCCCTTCCACAATATGCGATAGACCTGCTTCGCAGTCATTGAAGCGGGTCTCAGCCTGCGCGCTCGCGTCTGGAACTGAGCCAAAATGTGACTGGCCCCACGCCGACTGCACATGTAGAAGGTGTTGAGCTGGCGCTTCCCTTGCTTCACAAACTCGCTGTCCCGAGTAGGGGCGCGCGCCACCGTCTCCATCTGTGGGGTGAGGGTAGTGCGCCAGGCCTCGTACCGAGCCCGCGCCTTCTCCCTGCCTGTGACGGTATTAGCAGGGTTCGCTACCAGCTTGATATGCATGCCGACAGCAGTTTTGGACTTGCGCCGAGGTAATTCACCACAACAATGTCGTCAATGAACTTTCGCTTGCTGCTTGCGAGTACAAGCCCCCGCCGCATCAGGCATGCAACCGCGCTTCGGGCACTTCAGATGCGCCGCCTTCGTGTGATCTGGTATTTCAGGATGTCCTATGAGTTCAGCAGCTGAGTCGCCGATCTCTTCATCAACCCCAAACAAACTCTTGGCTTCTTCGATATCCTTCTTCTTCCTCTTCGCCGACGTTTTTCTTGATGCAGCCGTCCTCCTGGAAGTTGGTGGAGCCCCAAGCAATGACCTGGCTTTCCTGCCCGCAGAGGAAAATGACGGCGCAGATGCTTCCGAGGCCACTCCGAAGAGGCTCCGCGCGTCATCTTCTGTCATCTTCTGGGAGCTCGCAGCTGGGGCCGACATGGTCGCCCGCTTCGCTGGCGCAGCAGAACTTGAAGCTGGGGCCGACATGTTCGCCCTCCTCGCTGGCGTTGAGCTCGGGGACTTTCTACCGCCAGAGAAGGTATCTTGATATGGTAGAGCACCCTCACGCCACTGCTTCTCACTACTCTCTGTGAAAAGGCCCTCTTTCGGCACCAGCGGGGTGTCCTTTCCGTCTTTTCCTGCGCTGTGCTCAATCAGCCCACATGTGTGCGACGTGTTTGGTAGGCCTTAAGCGCCGCGGTCTAAACCAATTGAGCTCTGAAATGCCGACGGGCACGATAGATAAGAAGAGAAAGAGAGCGAGAGCGAAAGAAGCGAGATGGGACACAAAGTGTGACAAATGCACATATGCATTCAGCCTGCCTGCGAACGTCGGCCAATCTCATTGTCGAGTGCCGCCTGACCGGCTCTACCCATGGATGGGAGGAAGAGGAGGGAAAGCAGAGGGCAGGGAAAAAGGCGAGAGGAGAGGAGGGGAAAAAAGGCAAATCAATGTGAAGATGCACACGCTGATGGCAGAATGGCCTCGCTCTCCCGGAAGCCTCCGCCATGAGAGAAACTGGCTTGGTTCGCCCGGAAGCCTTCTCTGTTGAATGCTGTCAGACCGCTCGCACACGAGAGAAGATTGGTGGGACCTGTGTCAACAAAGCAATATATGAAACAGCCTGCTCAGCTCATAACGCCCTGAGCGCTCTCAACAGAAGTGCCATCCCTCCGGCTAGGGATTGGGTCAGGGAGGGGGGAGAGGATGGGAGAGGGAGGCGAAAGGAGGGAAAGGCAGGGAGAGGAAGAGCAAACTGCACACACATTCCTTCCCGGAGAAGGTCTGGCTGGCTTCATTCACCCCGAAGCCTCTTCAAAGGGATGCCATGTCTCCGTCTAGTCAAGATGGGGCGAGGGGGAGAAGGCAGAGCAGGGAAGAACAACATGATACAACGTGAATTCATGAAAACTCACACACCTGCAATGCTGTTGCGTCATCCTACGGTGACGGCCTCACGAACGCAGATCGGTCTCAGAATCACTCCCACTTCCAGTGTCCCGGCCACTGACGCGGATAGCGGCCGCGTAAATCATTTCGGAAGCCTGCAGCATAGCCCGGCGGCTGCCACTGCATGGTTGCATACGGGTTCTGCTGCCACGCATACGCCGGGTACCCCTGCTGTACCCAAGGGGCGTGCTGCGCGAAGCCTGGCTGTGGCCCAGGCGCACTGTGCATGTACGGCTGAAACTGCATGGCGTGCTGACTCGGGTTCTCAGCTCCAGGCCCGGAGAGCAGAGCGCGAAACCAGAATGGCATCGATGGAGACAAGTACATCGTTGCCGCTGTTGCCAAACCGGCAGCCCCGGCCCACGGAGTCTGCCAGCGGGTGCAGTAGGCAACCGCGAGAACCACAGCCACGTCGAAGGCGTTCAGGCGTGCATCAGTCCCCAAGGCACCGCCCGTGAGCAGCGCGAGGACGCTGCTCTCCGACACGACATTCCAAACTGGCTCCCACGCAATCGCTCCCACGCAATATACAGCGTACAGAACAGCACAATACAAAGAAATGATACCAAGTCTGCGAGTGATGATTCCGATCTGTGATAGGACGCCACCGCGCTGTCCCTACTCATTGTCGGCGTCCTCGTCATCGTCGTTGCCGCACGCCTCGACGGCATCTTCGGCCCAGAGCATGAGTGCGACCCTGAGCTTGTTTTCTTTCTGCGGCTTCTTGCCCAGCTGCTTCACCAGCGGGTGGGCCGCGTTAGCCTTCAAGCTCTCGGCGGCCCTGGCGACGGCCGCGCCGTCCGGGAGGACCGCTGCCACGACGGAGTCCGTGGTGCTCGCCTTGGGCAGCCTGGCGCAGCCCAGACTCGCCTGCCAGTGCAGCAAGATGACTGGGTGCACCGTGTCAGTCGTCTTCTTGGGCACGCGGACGTCTGAGCCTTTCGTGCGCTTCAGCGCTGGAGCCTGCGCCGCAGGTGGTGGCCCAGACTTCATCTTGCTGAGCCTCTCCGCCACGGCGTCTACGAGGGCGGGGTCCACCTCGTTGCGCAGCGGCGTCGGCGCAGTGAAAATGCCCGAGTCGCCGCGGGGGCCGCTGCTGCCAGCCGGCCCGGCAGCGCTGCTGCTGCTCATTTTCTCCATGAGCTGCGGGACGAGCTTGGACATGCACCTGCTCACTGTCTGCTCCATATCCTGGTTCTTCTTGGCCTCTCCGGCTGCCCGGAGCTCTTCCGTCGTCAGGCGTCAGGCCAGACCAGTGGAGACGGGCCTGCTGTTGGTACTGGTTGCCGTTGGCCCAGCCGTTCTTCCACGAATTCTGCCACGAATTCTGTCCCTGCTGCCACGACATGGCTGAACAATCGGGGTCTCGCTTCTGGCCCAGTGAGAAACAGGATGTGCTGTCACATATGTAGAGCCAAGATGTGATGGGGGAACAGAGTATGGGGAGAAATGTGGAACACGAAAACAAACATAACGATGATGAAGCTGTTGGCAAGCTCCTCGTTCGAAGTGAAACTAACAATAAGGATTCATGAATCTCAGGTGTCAGTCACGTATCTCTTTCTGCACGTTCCGCAGAAAATCCCGGATGAATACAAGTGCTGGTGTCTGTCGCAAAGGAAGAACACGGGCAAGCGCATTGTAGACGACACGCAATGGGTACCCCAAGAGCACGAACTCCGCACACATCTCCCAATACGCCTGCACCTCTTGACCTGTATCTGTGGATACATGTTGTACACGAGATATACGACCTTGTGCATATGTGTACAGATCCATATTTGGTGTGATGCTATTCTCCCACCAAGGTAAAATCCGAGTCACAGTTTGGCGACTATTGATACCCATGGCGAACTCTTTGTTCTTATTGTGATACGATATGGCAATATGTGTATCATGCACATCCCAGCTTGTGTCCAGCATCCTGAAATGCGGCCCCAATTCTTCCCGAGATATCCCAAGTGAATCAGGCATGACTCTCTCCAAAGTTCTCTCCAGGCACCCAAGACACGAACATGTGGAATATACCGCCATGTCGTCCACATGTAAGATTACGGACATCATGTTGTTAACGTCGTACCCTAGTATGTCCAACCCGCACCACCGACGGAAATCACGATCACTATGGAGCCCGTGCACTCTGGATCCTAGGAGAACTGCTGCCATTGGTTCAGACATGCAGCCACCAGTGGGTAGTCCAGATACGCTCTCTAGTATGTATGCCCCTAGACGGTAGAAACTGTTGTGCACTTCGAACTTCGCCATGCCAATGATCTGGTCGAAGGACAGAACATCGTGATCTGCAGCGTGATACGTCAGGTTCCCGCCAAGATATGGTTTCCGCACCGCTTTCTTAGGGATCGTAATTGTTGACTTCCCTGTGCACAGCGACACCCTGCTGCACAGATCCTCGACAGCCTGCACGGTCTCAGCTCGATCCGCATTGGGGAAGAAAGAATTCACATCCCATCGCTCAGATACCACGCTTGGCTTCACTGCTCCACAATTCTCGCACACATCATGTACAGAAGACGGCAGTATATCACGAAAACGTTGGTTGGCAACTTGGCAAATGTCACGCATGCTCCACAGAGTCCAAGAAAAACTATGTTACGGTTTTTGTAGAGTACGCAAGGCTTTGGCGGCCAATCGTGATTTTTTCTTCAAGGGGCACCCTGGCTTTGCAGCGACTTGTCGGATGTGTTGGTGGTCACGCGTGCAAGAAAACGCTCCATTTCCAGCGTCGCCGCCGTAACAGGAACGTTTTGGATTCACGTACACGTACCCTAACCACTCAAACGCCATGTCGTATGCTTACTGAGTTGCCATCCTCGGGGGACATACTCATCGTGCAACTGTTTCACACGGCGAAGAAAGGGTTCTCTGTCCTGTCCGTGATGGTACTTCCAATGTTGAGGATCGCAGAGAATTGCGTCATGCAATTGTGCAAAATACCCGTCGATTGACCGTACCATGCGCGCGTTCGTGTCGTGGTCAACTACACATGCAACATACCGAGGACCAAAATAGAACGAGCTTGTATAACATGTGTACGCAGGGGGGTACGGATGCATATCCAGGACTGGGTGCACATGCGGACGATAAAGCCACGGAATCGTACGCATCTCCCACATGGAACCACCAATGTGCCAACCATCCGGAGAACTGCGTGTACATGTGCGCGCGTAGATCATGTTGTGACATGTGTACAGGTACGTTCCAATTCTGCTGCAAAAAACGACAGTCACGCCTATGTCGTAGTGATACATACTCAGCATGCATGTCGGACACCATGTCAAGATCGAACTGCTTCGCTGCCTTCCTGTAGGATGTGTACTTCGATGCGAAAGTGGGTGGCCATACGTTGTACACATAAGTTCAGTACATGATAAAATTCGCAAAGTCATCCGGCTTGTTCGCGAGATATCTGCGCAAGGCGTTCTTCACGCCGCGCACAGTCGGCCCACCACGAACTCTGTAGACATTGATGCGGAACACTCTGTGGTTCGTGATCTGCAGAGCACGTATCCACCATAGAAGCCGACGGGTGGACCGGACGCGATAAATACCATACAATTGCCATACAACAGGCATCGGGACAGTCTCCATAGCACGAACACGTAGATGCGGAAATCCATAAATTTGCTAAGGAGTTTAACGAACATCTTACCACCTTTCCCACCAATCCATTTAGCTAGAAGGAAAGGGTATTCGTACATGTAGATGGGGGAGAGCGAGCCAGCGAGAAGGAACATACGATACAAGTGGTTGAAAGATGACCGTTGCCAGTATTCCGAATCGTCCCTACCAATGGGTTGCGCCCCCGTGCCATTCAGAAACTTCATGTGGAAATTGTTGATGTTGTTGGCGACGTGCTTCTCTACATAGGGTTCCTGATCCTGTTTCTTGCGGGAGTCAGGGAATGGTCTACGACGACGTGTGCCAGACATGCAGCGAGCGTGTGGTGCACGACGCGCGCGGGAAAAACGAACCTTCGAAACCTGCGTCGGTGCACGTAACTTGTGGATGATGTACTGTTCCTTGGATAGCACACCCGGTCTGTGATCACCCACGTCAACAATTACGAAATACAGGCTCTCCAGCGGGAAGGAACGCCAATATTTGTACCGTCTTTGACAAGCAAGTTGGTGGACTGGCCGGCAAGCTGCATACCTATGTTCAACAAACCGTGCACAAGCCCCACAATGCATGCCTGCTGTTGTGCTTTTGTAATTCCTGGCTATCTTGGTTTCCCCCGTTTGCCATGTCCAGTGCAATTGGGAAACATTGATGTAATTGAACCCTCTGCCATCATCTTCGGGAACATACGTGCGCAAAATACCCCAGAGTTGAAAACAAAACAAACGGCATCCCAGCTTGTTAGAATAATCCCCGTGGCCCAAGATACATTGTTGTACGTATGATGGGAGCGTTCGTGTGAGGATGCCCACGTGCGCGCGCTTATTTGAACATGATCATGCACAGTAGACCACATATGTGCGACATGTACGTGCTGAGCGGGATAAGAACGCGTTGTCTGCGGCAGTGCTTCTCGCTTACGGGAAACATTCACGACAGAAATTGCGAGGCACGTTTGCAAGTTCTGGAAAAGGGCAAACTTCTCAGAAATCGAAATCGCAAATATCATGCGGTCTGTAATCGTGCGTGCAATCATGTCAGCCAGTGTGTCCACCGTGTGCTCCTGTACATCGTTTATCCCCAGGACGACGCAGCACAACACAACGCACTCATACGCCGTAGCAGTGGCAACAGCAGCTTGCAGCGCTGGACGGCTGCGTGGCAGACTCGCGAAAGATGGAACTCCACTGGTAAGGATCCTCTCCCACATGATCATTGCAAACTTCACGATAATGTGCAAGATATGGATAACGGAGATAAGACAGGGAACGCGTAAATATGGAAGATCTGATGTTACAGCACAATGTCCGTAGGCTTGTCGCGCAAGCACAGGCCGACTGTGCCAGGGGATCCTTTCCGTCTTTTCCTGCGCTGTGCTCAATCAGCCCACATGTGTGCGACGTGTCTGGTACGCCTTAAGCGCCGCGGTCTAAACCAACTGAGCTCTGAAATGCCGACGGGCACGATAGATAAGAAGAGAAAGAGAGCGAGAGCGAAAGAAGCGAGATGGGACACAAAGTGTGACAAATGCACATATGCATTCAGCCTGTCTGCGAACGTCGGCCAATCTCATTGTCGAGTGCCGTCTGACCGGCTCTACCCATGGATGGGAGGAAGAGGAGGGAAAGCAGAGGGCAGGGAAAAAGGCGAGAGGAGAGGGCAGGGGAAAAAAGGCAAATCCATGTGAAGATGCACACGCTGATGGCAGAATGGCCTCGCTCTCCCGGAAGCCTCCGTCATGAGAGAAACTGGCTCCGCCATGAGAGAAGCGGGGTGTAGTGCTTATCTTTGAGGGCCAACCGCACTTTCTTCTTATCTGACTTGGGCGATGTGTAGAGTACCCATCTCCCTGCCGCAGTATCTCCATTGTACTTCCAGATCCCCGCATCTGCCTTGGGCGCCGTCGCTGTCGCCCGCGCGCGCATGGCACCCGCCATCTTGCCCGTCGTGCCGATCCTGTCCAGATCCGCACTCGTAGCACCATGCTGTCGCATATGTGCCTCTAGCTCCGCCACGGCCAGCAGTCGCAGTCCTCGCTGCACTTTGCCCCCTGGCGCCTCGTCCGCTGCAGTGGGCGTGTTTGGCTTTGCCTGGATGTCGTTGAGCCCGACCCCGCACGCGGTGAAGTAGCAGTCGCCTTCGCCTCCGAGGTCACGCTGCTCCATGTAGTTCTGCCATGGCGCCACTGCTGGTGCCTTTGGTTCACCTCCTCCTTCTGCTGGTCGTCTTTGTCCGCCCTCAGCTGGTGGTGCCGGTGCATCCTCATCTCCCGCAGCTGCAACGTTGTCACTTGCTGCAGGCTGTGTTGGAACTTCGTCTTCTCGTTCAGGTTGCTGCTATTGTGGTTGCGCAACCCCCCAAATTGACTGTGCTTTTGTGCCTTTCTTTCGTTCACGTTTCGGTCCAGTGGCCAGACTCACAACCGCACCCGATGAGAAGGTATACGCATGATCACTATGTGCTCGTGCCGCCGCCCGCCACGGAAAAACCACGTTCGCCTCCCGGTCCGCGTCACTGCAGAAATGTTCAAGAACCCTCTCTGTGTAGCCCATGCCGTCATATCCTCTGGCTCTGTCCAGTGAGCGGGTGCTCGCTGGAGGTACCATCGCGGCAGGAGATCTGGACCATCAATAGCTTTGTCACTCAGCACCCCGAGCGGGGCGTCAGCACTTGGTCGATATTACATGCGATCTCGAACTCGGCCTCGTACAACATCCACTCGGCGTCAGTCTCCTCCTCTCGAAATTTGAACCACCTCGGCATGAGCGAACTTTTCTAGTAATTCACAAAGATGCCCTTGGGCAATTCAAAGTCCAATATCGAGGCCACTCCCGTAGTCTTCACAATCAACTATATCGTGATCTCTGACTCGTAGTTGATGGCCCCTTTCGTACGTATGATATTCTTGGTGAGCTCGGCATTCAGAATAATGCCTGGCAGCGCGGCCGGCTTCTGTGCAGCACGTGCATATATGTCGTCCCCGCAGAAGGCCTTAGCACAGGTCATCCTCAGGACTGTCGTCGCTGTTGGTACCTTTGCCTCCTCCGTTGCTCTATCGTCATGAGCTCTTGTCGGCAGTCCTGCTCGGCGTGGTGCCCGCGGTCCACCTTCCAGGAGCAAACGCTGCAGTGGTTTGGAGCCCGCGTCAGTGACTACAAGGATATCCTCTTTCTTGGCCCCTTCAGCTAGGGCCACCTCTGAAGCTTCTACCAGAATCAGCGTGGCCGACTGTCCACGCGTCGCGGCCAGCCACTGTCTTGCCGATCTGAAGTCCTGCAGTGTCATACACACAACCGCGGGCGGCTTCTCGTAGATCCGATCTCCCAAAGACTGCGCTGACCAAATGGGTGCCCCATTCCACTCAGACTGCACCAGTCTAGGCGTTGCCTTCTTCGGCGGTATCGGTGTCTTCGGCGGTGCTGAAGACCCTGGCGATGGCGATGTTGATTCAGCAGCACCACGCTGTACTCGTAGCTGTGCCAAAACCTGCTTTCTGTCGGTGTATACCCAGCTATGTCGATCTACCCCAGAAGTCGACGTATCTTCTTAAGAACAAGTGGTTCCTTGTTCTTCTGCCGTCGATGGCTCGAGGTGAGGACTTGCACCTCCATTCCCGCGGCGGAAGACAGCGCTCCCTTCGCCTTTGCAGCAGCACAAAGGCGGTTGACTGTCTCCGTGAGTTGAGATATCTAATTTGCCATCGTGTCAACCTGGCGCCCCCGACCACGCTGAGCACGTTGACCCCCTCTGCCTCCTTTGGCTCCCCCGCCAAGGAGTGGATCTGCTTGGTGAAGAACTTCGGCAGATGGCTTAGCCACCCCATGAAAGACGAAAGGGAGCTCCTCGCACTGGATGTCGAAGATCTCCACCTCATCCCAACTGATTTGATTCACCGACTCGGCGTGCATGCCGTTGCTCTCTGTCTCAGCTCGGGGAGCTGGCCCGACGCCGCCGCGTCGGAGGCGTGCAACTGTGGTGTCTACGTTTACTACTGCGACGAAGGTCGTTGTTACCACTACTACTGCTACTACGACTACTATCACTGGCAGTACTACTACTACTACTACTACTACTACTACTACTACTACTACTACTACTACCACCACTACTACTACTACTACTACTACTACTACTACTACTACTACTACTACTACTACTACTACTACTTCTACTTCTACTACTACCACTACCACTACTACTGCTACTACTACTACTACTACTACTACTACTACTACTACTACTACTACTACTACTACTACTACTACTACTACTACTACTACTACTACTACTACTACTACTACTACTACTACTACTACTACTACTACTACTACTACTACTACTACTACTACTACTACTACTACTACTACTACTACTACTACTACTACTACTACTACTACTACTACTACTACTACTACTACTACTACTACTACTACTACTACTACTACTACTACTACTACTACGACTACTACTACTACTACTTTTACTACTACTTCTACTACTACTACTACCACTACGACTACGACTACGACCTACGACTACTACTACTACGACTACTACTACTACTACTACTACTACTATTACTACTATTACTACTAGCGATTATTGCTACTTCTGCGAATGGAAGTGCTACTGTTGCGGCTCATGCCACTTCTGACGCTTGTACGGCTGCCATTTTTCATGTCGGCGCCGGGTACCATTAGTAATTTCACGATTGCGATTCTACTACTTATTACTGCTACTACGACCACGACAGCTTCTAATTTCTCGGACTATCATCACTACTACTATTCCGGCTGCCATGACTAGTATTATTATTACTACGACCTTGTCATACATTGTTGAGCACGGCGTCCATTATTATTAAAACATACATTTTGCACGGCCACTCATACTACCACACATTTCCTCTTATGTATTCTTGTTGCTACTACTACGACTACTAGGGCTACTACTACTAGTACTACTACTACTACTACTACTACTACTACTACTACTACTACTACTACCTACGACTACTACTAATACTACTGGTGCTACTACTACTACCACTAGTCTCACGATTACGAGTACTAGTAGTAGCACTACTATTATTACTACAACTATTACTATCAACATTACCAGTACAACTATTACAGCTTCTACTCGTGCTATGACTGCTTCTTTTTGTCTACTACTTCTGTTTCTGTTTCCACCACAACGCTTTCTGTCGCCACTGCTACGACTACTGGTAGCACGACAATCTCAGCCATTGTTATTGTTATGATTGCTGGTGCTGCTACTACGACTAATACACCCGATTGCTACTAGTGCTGGTTCGACTACTACTACTACTACTACTTCTACTACTACTACTGCTACTACTACTACTACCACTACTATTACTATTGCGCCGACGATTGATATTACGACTACTGATACTACTACTACTATGTCTACTGCTACTGCTACTACTACTACTATCAATACTACTACTACTGCTACTACTACTACTACTACTACTGCTGCTAATACGACGAAAATGAATTACTTAAGCTGCGATTGTTAGTGAAGCCGCCGCTTCTACTGCTAGTACGACTGCTGTAGTATCAGGACTACGACTACTACTAAGGGTATGGCTAGCTTGATACTACAGTTACTATTATGACTACTACTACTACTACTACTGCGACTACTACGGCTACAACTGTGATCACCATTTCTACTGCTATTACTTCCACTACTACAACGATGACTTCTACTATTGCTACTAATCATACTACTACTTCTACAAGAACGGTGATTACCTCTACTACGACTGCTACTGCTACAACTACTACTTCCACTACTACTTCTACTACTACTACTTCTACGACTGCTATCATTACTTCTACTACGACGACTCTAACTACTACTACGAGGACTACTACTACTACCAGTGCTGCTAGTACCATGACTACTGGTACTACTACTACTACTACTACTACTACTACTACTACCACTACTACTACTACTACTACTACTACTACTACTACTACTACTACTACTACTACTACTATTACGACTACTACTTCGCAGACCAATGTGTTTAGTTATTATGCCACTACGATTACGACTACATTTGCTATTACTACTGTTCGTATTACTACGGCCACTTTCCGAATAATCAGTACCACTATTACTCCTACTACGACGATGATTTTGACTACTACTACTTCTTCTAGTAGTAGTAGTAGTAGTATTACTAATACTATGGCTACGAGTACTACTACCACTACCACTGTTACTCCGATGACTTCCAGTACGGCTGCGACTCCGCCCTGCAGCGACTTTTTGTAATTGTGTTATTCTTACTAAAGTCAGTTGGCCCATGTTCGCATTGAATTTGCAACGACGACGGCGACTGTCGGACCCGTGTGGGGCGACGACTGACGAAGTACGATTAGCGTCAACGGCGAACCACGGCGAAGGCCGGCTCACAACGACGGTGTCCGACGCGGGACGACGATTGGCGAACGACGATTTGCGACAAGGTCGAACCATGGCGACGGCCGACTAACGATGACGACGACGTCTGGGTGGTTGACGCGGGGTCCGTCGGGGGCGTTTGGGAGGGTTTAGTGGGGGGCATATTCTGAATCATCGGGTGGTTCATTCGCGGTTAATTCGGGTTCATTCGAGCTCATTCGCGTTCATTCGGTCCCATCGGGTGGTGTCAGAAGCAATGTCTTTGCTGGATTCGGAGCCCGAGGTGGCACATTCGCCTGCAGCCGCCCTTCCCTTATTCGCATGTACGTATATATATATGGCTAAAAGCTAAACCCCCGTCTGAATGGAGGGGAGAGGTGGAGGTGGAAGCCGCGTCCTCGAGGCGCTCCCTTCTAGACTTCTACCAGGCCCGTGCGTTTTTGAATTTGATCTTGGCCGTTCGCGGTGGGCCTTCTCGATTTGGCCGTCCAGAATTTTACGACGGCTTCCGTCGGTGTCGTAGGTCGTCGTCGTCGGTCGGTCTGTCGGTCCGTCCGTCGTCGTCTGCGTCGTCGTCGTCGTCGTTCGTCGTTGTTGGTCGGTCGTTCTGTCGTCGTCCGTCGGTCGTCGCCGCCGCTCGTCGTCCTCGTCATTCTGCCGTCGTTGGTCGGTCGGCAAGTCGGTCGGTCGGTCGGTCGGTGGTTTCTGCCGTCGTCGTTGTCAGTTGTCGATCGTTCGTCGCCGTCGGTCGGCGACGTTGTCGTCGATCGCTCGGTCGGCCAGTCGGTCGGTCGGTCGTCGTCGTCGTCGTCGATCGATCGATCGGTCGGTCGGTCGGTCGTCGTCGTCGTGGTCGTCGTCGTCGTCGGTCGCTCGGTCGCTCGGCCGCTGGGTCGATCGGTCATTCGTTCGGTCGCTCGGTCGGTCGTCGTCGCGGTCGTTGTCATTCGTCGGTCGTTGCCGTCGGTCATTGTCGAGTCGTTCGGTCGGTCGATCGGGCGGGTTGAACGGTTGTCGCATGAGTGAAAAGCTAGAGCGAGCCACGCCTTCACCACGGCCTAAACGAATCGTACTTATTCGACGGACGCACCCCGTCAAACTCCCATTCGTAGATTAGTCACCCGCTTGGCCAGTCAAGTGACTACAAGTGGTCGTGGAATTTTACCGACGACGAAGCGACGACGACGACCGTCGTACCGACTCAGGACGACGACTGACGAACGACGATTAGCGACAACGGCGAACCACGGCGATGGCCGAGTAACAACGACGACGACCAACTCAGGACGATGATTGGCGAACGACGATTAGCGACAACGGCGAATCACGGCGACGGCCGACTAACAATGACGACGACGTCTGGCTGGTTGACGTGGGGTCCGTTGGTGGAGGTTACAGTCGGGGGCACATTCTGGTACATTCGGGGGGTCATTCGCAGTTCATTCGGGTTCATTTGGGCTCATGCGGGTTCGCTCGTCCCCAGCGGGTGATCTCAAAACCTTAGGTTCTTGCTGGATTCGGAGCCCGAGGCGGCACGTTCGCTTGCAACGGCCCCTCCTATACAGTACTAAAGGTGGAACCTCCGTCTCCAAGGGGGAGGAGAGGGGGAGGCGGGGGCCACATCCTCGAAGCGTTCCCTTTCAGAATTTTGTCCGGCCCTCGCGTTTTTGAATTTGGCCTCAGCCGTTGTCGGTGGACCTTGATTTGGCTTCCAGAGTTTTGCGACGGCGTTCGTCGGTGTCGTCGGTCGTGGTCGGTCGGTCGGTCCGTCCGTCCGCCTGTCGTTGTCTTCGTAGTCGTTCGTCGTCGCTATTGTTCGGTCGGGCTGTCGTCGTCGTCCGTCGGTCGTCGCAGTCCCTCGTCGTCATCGTCGTTCGGTCTTCTTTGGTCAGTCGGTCGAAAGGTCGGTCGGTAGGTCGGTCTGTTGTGGTTGCCGTCGTCGTTGTCTGTTGTCGGTCGACGTCGTCGTCGTCGTCGATTGCTGGGTCGGCCAGTCGGTCGGCCGTCGTCGTGGAGGCCGTCGTCGATCGATCTGTCGGTCGGTCGTCGTCGTCGTCGTCATTTGTGGTCGTCGGCGTCCTCGGTCGCTCGGTCGCTCGGCCGCTCGGTCGGTCGGTCATTCATTCGGTCGGTCGGTCAGTCGTCGTCGCGGTCGTTGTCATTCGTCGGTCGTCGCTGTCGGTCGTTGTCCGGTCTTTCGGTCGGTCGGTCGGGCTGATTTTAATGGCGATCGCATGACTTGTCAGCTGGAGCGAACCACGCCTCAACCACGGCCTAAATTGAATATAGTCGCTCGACGGGCACGCCTCGTGAACGCTTCCACTCGCAAATTAGTCAAACGGCGGAAGACCTTTTGTGAGTATCTTTACAACAACAGCACATATTATGATTACTACTGCTACGACTACGCCTACGCCTACGCCTACTACCACGACTACAAGTGCGATTACGATTGTTACGACAGCTACTCCTACTACTACTACTACGACTACTACTAGTAGTACTAGTAGTAGTAGTAGTACTACTACTACCACTACTACACTACCACCACTAATACTACTACTACTACTACTACTACTACTACTATTATTACTACTACTACTGTTACTACTTCGACTACTACTACTACTACAACTACTACTACGACTACTTCTACTACTACTACTACTACTACTACTACTACTACTACTACTAGTACTACTACTACTACTACTATTCCGATTATTATTACTACTACTACTACGATTACTATTAATAATTGTACTGCTAGTAGTAGTAGTAGTAGTAGTAGTAGTACTACTACTACTACTATGACCACCAGTACGATCAC
>CAUYUJ010001148.1:2500-27500 GCA_963575745.1 Prorocentrum cordatum | reverse complement strand
TTTAATTTCTACTACTGCTACTATTGCTGCTGCTGCTGCTGCTGCTACTACGATTCTACGATTGCCACTACGAGGGATATTTTCATTATTCGTATGGCAACAACAACTACGACTACGACTACGACTACGACTACTACCACTACTACTACTACTACTACTACTACTACGAGTGCTACTGCGAGGACTACCACTTCTACGACGACCGCTACCACGATCATTACTACAACTATTATTACTACTACCACTACTACTACTATTACTACTACTACATTACGTGCCCCGCCCCTGCCCCAGCCCACTCCTGGTTTCACGTACATCATGCTTGGAGTGTTGGGTTGAAGCGGAGCGTCTGCACGCCATCCACAATTCGTAAGTGATGTTGTTGTTATTGTGTGTTGGCGTTTCAAATCTTTACGAGCTACCTCAAGCGGCAGCAAGCAATCCCCCCCGTCCTCTCATCATGTCTCCCCTTTCCCCCTGTCTCTCTTCTCTTCCTCGCCCCCCCCCGCAGATGGTGCAAAGGCAATTTGTAAAGTTGAAAATTGTGGCCGTGGAGCTATTGGCGAAGGCGCAGGGCCATTGCTCGGTTTTCTTATGATGGGTTTTCTGTCCGCGATGTTTCACGCAGGCACTCTCAACCGTTAGCTTCTCCCGTAGATTCCAGATGTTCCATTCCCAGGGCTGGTGAGGCCAGCCTGCGTTGGGCCTCGCCCAGCTGCCGCCTGACAGAGGCGCAGCACGTGGCGCCAGTTATTCGCCAGGCTTGCCTGCCGGACACTCTGCCCCACTGGCCGCTGTTGCTTGTCGGCCGATCGTTTTTTTACAGCCGACGACGGAGGGGCACAGCAAGCCAGAACTCGTGTAACATACGCCTTGGCCTCTCGAGCTGAACGCGGGTCTCAGGTGATTCCTCTGCTTCCGCAGTGGGTTTCTGTTGCATGTTACATGTTTTCTTTTATCACCTGCTTCCCCATCCTTCGCTATCTCTTTCCCTCCGCCCCTCGCTTGTCCTTCTCTCTTCACTGGTGATGGACGCCTCTGCTCGTGAGGGCCTTCTGTACGAGTACCGTCCACCTGGACTGGTCTGCGCACGCGCGAGCGCATTGCTGCAGACTTTCGTCCTGCACAGTTTCCAGTCTCCTCTGCTCGCTCCTGGTTCCTCTCCGATCTTCTCACTCCTCCCTGCAATGCTTGCAGACGGCTCGTGATACGAACGGCCAGCGCGCGCTAACAGGCCAGGCGGCCTGGCATGAGAGCCAGTACCGAGACACGTGGATGCTTTTGCGGGGGGTAAAATCGACGTTAGCGACTCGCGCTCTTTGGACACGTTGGACGCATCGCGTCGGCGCGCAGACACAACTTGGTGATAAGGTCATGCCATAATCAATGCAGAAGCAATGCGCGGTTCGCCTCCTGAAATGATGAACAAGACGTTGTGGTCCTCCCCTCCTCGGTTCGCTGCTCGCTAATTTTCTAGCGCGCCCTCGGCGATTACATCATCTCCGACGCATGGCATGTCTTTCCATGTATGTTGACATCAGCCTGTTGCGCCTCCCGCGAACCACCTCACCGCCAGTGACCTTTGACATCGTCGAACAATGGCTCCTGTTAACTGCTCGGGCCCCGCTGACTTGACGCAGCAGCCGTGGGCTGGGTTGAGGTCGTTGCACTGGGTGGGCATGGTGTCCCAGGATGCCGAAGTGGAGGCCTTGGGGCCCAGAAGTTAGGGCGCGGACACCGAAATGAGGGCCTGGCGGCGCCGAAATGATGGTATGGGGATATCGAAACGGTGCCAGGGTGCTCCGAAATGAAGGCCTCAGAAATTGTGGCATGGGCGCACCCAAATATGGGTATGGGAGCGCTGAAATAGAGGCATGAGTACCAAGCCAACCTCTGGGCAATTTTGGCCTCCCTCTCACGCCTCGCCTGTCCCACCTGGCGCCAGATACTTGATTTCACCACGGCCTACGTTTCTCTGCGAACCGCATCCAGCGATTCCACCAGTGCCCATGAATTCTAACCGCTCCGCCACGCTTTGCGCTGACTCACTTGCTGGGTTTCGCCACTCTCCCACCTGCGGGCATTCCGCCTACCCGCTTTCGCATCGTCTGAGCCTAGCCTGCACCATACACTTCGCCGTGTGACCCTGGTCGCCCGGTTTCTCTCTTCCCTCCGTGTATTTCCGCCTCCCTATTGGAAGCGTAACGCGGTTGAGCCACATGCTTGTCGGTCTGATTATCCAGCGCTTATTTGGCTTGCGGCTACCCGTCATTGCTATGGCTATACTTTCATGGGTCATTGGCATAACTCCCCATGTGTATTGTTTGCGGAAGCATGCCCTGAAATTGATACACCAGCTAGATCGACATGACGGCATATTTCTCTCCGCGGCCTTCCCCTTCTTTCCGGGTTGCTCCCCTCCCCCCATCTAAGCCTGCAGCGAGCACCCGTGGCCCTCGCGGCCGAATTCATTGGCCACGCATTGGCGATCCCGCTCGTGGGACGCCCGCCTTGCCTTCCGCTCCCCCCGCCTCCACAAGTGTTGTTTTGCAGCCTGGCGTTGCATCGACGTCGTAATGCATTCAATGCCGCCGGGCTGGGCTTGCATCCTGGTAGTACTGTACGCCCACCCACCTGCTGCGATGGCGGCCGCTGCCCGCATGCGGCTGCCCATCGCACTCGTCCTGCGTGTGTCCCAGCGGTCTCTTTCTCTGCTTCGCATGGGGGTAGCGCGGTATATTTCTGGTCCATCGATCGCACATCTGCGACGCAACTAGTTTGCCGGTTAAGACGTAAGATGAAAGACCAGTGCATTGAGATTCGAGCATCCGCTTTGTCGCCACCCACCCGACATGATCAGTGTGGGTGTGTTGCCACATGTTCGAATAACTTCTGATCCAGATGCGGAGCAGATTGAAGCCGCACCGCCAAATCTGAGATACAGCAATTGCGTTTGGCAACCATGGGCCCAACGAGAGAGTTAGGCGCGTGTACTCAAGCAGACAGGGCCAGAGCAGAAGTAGAGAGAAGCCAGGGTGAGAGCCGAAGGGCCTCCGGGACGCAGGTAATCAACAACGACCTTATTCCAAAAGTCGTGGAGTTGTTAGGGACGGCCGATTTCGACATCAAGAAGGAAAGAGGGAGCAGGGAGAAGTGCAAGAGTTAGCAGGGAGGTTAGCAAAGATATGAGAAACGAGTGGTGCCTGCCTCCTTCCTTTACTTCCTTGTCTTTGCCCTTCTCTTTTCCCCAGATTAAGCTCGCCTAGAGAGTTCTTGTCGCTTGTATCAGTAATTCCGTCAAGACAGGAGCCCCGAAACGATATCGCTCCTGCTGTGCCCCTCCTGTGAGCCTCGCGAGCATGCCGGCTCGCTTCCAGTGTTCTTCGCATTGTCACCGTTCTGGCTGGGAAGCTCACTCCATGTGTGCTGGCTCGCTCCCTGTTCACGTCGCGTCGCCAGCCTCTTCGGCTGGAAGCTCACTCCGAGCGTTGCCAGCTCGCTCCTTGTGAGCCTCTACTTTCCAGCGTTTGCTGAATATTCTTGGGTGGCAAACTCATTCCGAACGTGCCCGGTCGCTCCAAGCAGCAGATGAGGTTGAAAGCGAATTCTGTGGTCAAATTATTTCCAGCTCTCTTCAGGTTCACTTCGCGTTGCCAGCGTTCTCGCTGAGAAGCTCACTCCAAGCGTGCTAGCTTGTTCCCGTCGCACATCATGTTGCCAGCGTTGTCAACTGGAAACTCAACTTCGAGCGTGGCGGTTCGCCTCTGGTGACCTTCAGATGTTAATAACTGAACGCCATGAAGTTCATTCCGAGCTTCCTGGCTCGCTCCTTGCAGCAGGTGGGGCTGAAAGTGAACTCGGTCAGAAGCTCGCTACGAGCGTGCCTTGTCGTTTCTGCTGCCAGCGTTGTTGCCGGGAAGATTCCAAGCGTGCCGGCTCGCTTCTAGCGCACATGGTTTTGTCATTGTTGTCCCTTAGTCGTATGGGATGCCCGTATTGTCTGCTTCAGTACAGGTCCTCCATCACGGCCTGCGCCTTGAGATGCTGTCACTCCTGTGCCCCTCCCGTGAGCCTCGTGAGCCTGCCGGCTCGCTTCCGTGGTACTCCGCGGTGCCAGCGGAAGCTTTCCAAGCGTGCCGGCTCGCTCACGGTGCCGTCCCCCGGGCTTTCCCGGCTCTTTCGGCGCTCCCAGCGGCCACAGAGCGGCCTGCGGTCGGCCACGGAAGGGCCCGTGGTCGGCGGACCCGCGGGGGCCTTCTCCTGGAGGACGGGGGGAGAAGGGGGAAGGAGGAAGGAAGGACGGGAGAGCAGGGGGAGGGAAAAGGAGGGAAGAGGGGGAGGAGGAGGAGGAGGAGGAGGAGGAGGACGAGGAGGAGGAGGAGGAGGAGGAGGAGGAGGAAGGAGGGGGAGAGGAGTAGGAGGAGGAAGGAGGGGGAGGAGGAGGAGAGGAGGGAGGAGGAGGAGGAGGAGGAGGAGGAGGAGGAGGAGGAGAAAAATATACGAGGAGATGAGGAGGAGGAGGAGGAGGAGGAGGAGGAGGAGAAGGAGGCTCGCTTTTGGTGCGAGGTTCTTCTTCACAGGGCCGAGGGTCGGCTCGTGGGCCGCCCCTTTCATTATGTGCCCCCGCACCAGACTGACCTCCCACTCCCTTGTTCTCCTCGGTGTCCTCTGTCTTGGCCCACCGTGGGCCCCTAACTATGTTTAGGGTTCTTCTGGGGTCACATGGCCACCTCATGTGCTCTCCCACGGTTTGGCAAGTTCACAAGAAAGCCCCACGACGGTTTAAGCAGCATGTGTTGTTGTTATCAATTTGGTGGCATAACCGCATGTCCCTGGGGCACTGAATAAAGGATGTCCTGCAGGTCGTCGGCGCAGGATGAAGATCATGGAGGGGAGCGAGATGGACGGGTGGGATGGCAGCGCAGCGGTGGAGGGGAACGTAGGAACCAGTATGAGGAACGTATCCAAGACGCTTGCGGCGAACCACTGCCGCCCCCTACCTGTTGCAAGAGCCTATGTGGCCAAACGTCGGTCCAAAGCCTGGCTGAGATATTTCCCCACATGCTTAGTGGGGTTATGGTTTTCTTCCCTGCAGCGTCGCTCTCGCGCCTCCTCCCTCTCTCATCTCCCTCCTCCCCTGCTCTTCCTTCTTCCCTGGTTTCCTCCCCCCCGCATGTTTCGTGGGGTTATGGTTTTCTTCCCCACATGCTTAGTGGGGTTCTGGTTTTCTTCCCTGCCGCGTCGCACCCGCGACCCTCCTCCTCCTCCTCCTCTTCCTCCTCCTCCTCCTACTTCTCTTCCTCCTCCTCATCCTCTTCCTTCCTCGCAGCCGCACACGCATCATGCACATGCGTGCAAGATTCGCAAGGCGTGGCAGGCGTGGCATATCTTCGACACTATAGGGGGTGCGTAGGGGGTGGTCCCTCAGCGCGGCCGCTATCCGTCACGGTCGTCCAGGGCAGAGCAGGCGTGGCATATTCTCCACACCATAAGAGGGTGCGCAGGGGGTGGTCCTTCAGCGCGGCCGCTATCCATCACGGTCGTCCAGGGCAGAGCAGGCGTGGCATATTCTCCACACCATAGGGGGTGCGCAGGGGGTGGTCCCTCAGCGCGGCCGCGACCGTCACGGTCGTCCAGGGCAGAGCAGGCGTGGCATATTCTCAACACCATAGGGGGTGCGCACGGGGTGGTCCCTCAGCGCGGCCGCCACCGTCACGGTCGTCCAGGGCATAGCAGGCGTGGCGTATTCTCGACACCATAAGGGGGTTGGTCCCCCAGCGCGGCCGCTATCCGTCACGGTCGTCCAGGGCATAGCAGGCGTGGCGTATTCTCCTCCCCATAAGGGGGTGCGCAGGGGGTGGCTTCTCAGCGCGGCCGCTATCCGTCACGGTCGTCCAGGGCAGAGCGGGCGTGGCATATTCTCCACACCATAGGGGGTGCGCAGGGGGTGGTCCCTCAGCGCGGCCACTATCCGTCACGGTCGTCCAGGGCATAGCAGGCGTGGCATATTCTTAACAACTTAATGGGGTGCGCAGGGGGAGGCTTCTGATCGCGGCCGGTATCCGCCACGGTCGTCCAAGGCATAGCAGGCGTGGCATATTCTCGACACCATAAGGGGGTGCATCCTTCGAAAGAGCGCGCCTCCAGCGCCGGGAATACGGAAAGGGGGGCCCCAGCTTCAAGCTACCTCCCCCCCCCTCCGTTCCAAAGGGGGGGGGGCTTCCAAAGCTACCCCCCCCCCTCTTCTGCAAGGGTTTCTAAGCTAGGGGGGCCCTGGCTAAAGGGGGAGGGTTCGAAGCGATCCCCCCCTCCCTCCCGTTTCTGGAGCAGAAGGTGACCCCGGGCTTCCCTCTCAAAGGTTTCAAAGAGGGGGGGGCTTCGGAAGCTACCCCCCCCCTTTCTTTTTTGGTCTGGACACAGGGGGGTGCGGCTTCAAGCTACTCCCCCCCCTCCTTTGCAAAAGGGAGGGGGGCTTCCGAAACTACCTCCCCCCCCTCCCTTCCGGTGCTCTGGCAAAATGGCGGAATCCCTGACGACAGGTGCGCACCGCAGCGCTAGAGAACGCATTGGAGAATAACGTCGACCCCTGGTTAGTTTTCTTGTTTTCTCGGCCCTTGGTTCGTAGTCTCGTTTTCTCGGGCCCTGATTCCTTATATCGTTTTCTCAATTTCTCGGCCCCTGGTTCGTTTTCCTGTTTCTTTGTGTTTTCGGCTCCTGGGTCGCGGTCTCGTTTTCTCTGACCCTGGTTCGTGTTCTCGTTTTCTCGTTGCCTCGGCCCCTGGGTCGTGGTCCAGTTTTCTCGGGCCCTGCTTCGTGATCTCGTTTTCTTGTTTTCTCGGCCCCTGGGTCGTGGTTTTGTTTTCTCGGACGCTGGTTAGTATTCTCGTTTTCTCGTTGTCTCGGCCCCCTGGTGGTGGTTTCGTTTTCTCTGACCCTGCTTCGTTGTTTCGTTTCCTCGTTTTCTCTGCTCATTCGTTTTCTCGAACGAAGCGTTTTCTGGTGATCTCGGCCCTGGGGTCGTGGTTTCCTCGGACCCTGGTTCGTTTTCTCGTTTTCTCGGCCCCTTGGTCGTGGGTCGTTTTCGCGTTTTCTCATTTCCTCGGCCCCGTGGTCGTGGTCTTGTTTTCTCTGTTCCGGTTCTTGTTTCGTTTTCTTGTTTTCTCGGCCCCTGGTTCGTAGTTTCGTTTTCTCGGGCCTTGATTTCTTTTATCGTTGTCTCGTTTTCTCGGCCCCTGGGGCGTGGTCGTGTTTTCTCGGACCTTGGTTCGTTTTCGCGTTTTCTGTGCCCTTGGGTCGTGGTCTCGTTTGCTCGGTCTTTGGTTCGTTTTCTCGTTTTCTCGTGTTCTCGGCCCTGGGTCGTGGTCTCGTTTTCTCGCACCCTGGTTCGTTGTTTCGTTTTCTTGTTTTCTCGGCTTTTGTTTGTTTGTGTTGTTTTTTTTTTCTGGCCCTGGTTCGTGATCTCTTTTTCTTGTTTTCTCGGCCCCTGGGTCGTGGCGTAATTTTGCTTCGGACCCTGGTTAGTTTTCTCGTTTTCTCGTGTTCTCGGCCCCTGGGTCGTGGTCTCGTTTTCTCTGACCCTGGTTCGTTTTTTGTTTTCTAGGCCCCTGGTTCGTGGTCCCGTTTTCTCGGGCCCTGGTTCGGTTTCTCGTGTTCTCCGTTTCTCGGCCCCTGGATTGTGGTTTTGCTTTTTCTGACCTTGGTTTGTTTTCTCGTTTTCTCGTTTTCTCGGCCCCTGGGTCGTGGTCTCGTTTTCTCGGGCCTCGGTTCGTTTTCTCGTTTTCTCGTTGTCTCGGCCCCTGGGTCGTGGTCTCTGTTTCTCGGGCCCTGGTTCGTTTTCTCGTTTTGTCGGCCCCTGGGTTTTTGTCTCGTTTTCTCGGCCCTTGGTTCGTTGTCTTGTTTTCTCGTTTTCTCTGCCCCTGGGTCGTGGTCTCGTTTTCTCGGACCCTGCTTCGTTCCCTCGTTTTCTCGTTTTCTCGGCTCCTGGGTCGTGGTCTCGTTTTCTCGGACCCTGGTTCGTTTTCTCGTTTTGTCGGCCCCTGGGTCGTGGTCTCGTTTTCTCTGACCCTGATTCGTTGTCTTGTTTTCTTGTTTTACCGTCCTCTGGGTCGTGGTCTTGTTTTCTCGGACCCTGGTTCGTTTTCTCGTTTTCTTGTTTTCTCGGCCCCTGGGTCGTGGTTTCGTTTTCTCGGACGCTGGTATGTTTTCTCGTTTCCTCTCGTTGTCTCGGCCCCTGGTTCGTAGTCTCGTTTTCTCGGGCCCTGATTCCTTTTATCAGTTTCTCGTTTTCTCGGCCTCTGGGTCGTGGTCCCGTTTTCTAGGACCGATATTCGCGTGTTCTCGGCCTTGGTCTGGTCTGTTTTATCGTTTCTCGTGTTCTCGGCCCCTGGGTCGTTATCTCGTTTTCTCGGACCCTGGTTAATTGTATCGTTTTCTCGTTGTCTCGGCTTCTGGGTTTTTGTTTTGTTTTCTCGGGCCCTGGTTCGTTTTCTAGTTTTCTCGTTTTCTATGCCCTTGGGTTGTGCTCTCGCTTTCTCTGGCCCTGGTTTGTTTTCTCGTTGTCTCGTTTGCTCGGCCCCTGGGGTCATGGTTTCGTTATCTCGGGCACTGGTTTGTTTTCTCGTTGTCTCGTTTTGTCGGCCCCTGGGTCGTGGTCTCGTTTTATCGGCACCTGGTTCGTTTGCGCGTGTTCTCTGCCCCCGGGTCGTGGTCTCGTTTTCTCGGACCTTGGTTCGTTTTTGTTGGGCCCTGGTTAGTTTTTCTAGTTTTTTCGGACCCTGGGCCGTGGTCTCGTTTTCTCGGACCCTGCTTCGTTCCCTCGTTTTCTCAGCCCCTGGGTCGTTTCGTCGTTTTCTCTGACCCTGGGTCGTCGTCGTCGTCGTCGGTCGTCGGTCGCGCGTCGTCCGTCGTCCGTCGCCGTCTTCGCATGACCTCGTCCTCGTCGTGACGACCACGATCAGGTCATGCGAAGACGGCGACAATGACGGCGACGGCGGCGACAACGACGACGAGGACGACGACGGCGTCGTAAGAAGACGTCGAGCGACGGCGACGGCAACGACAACGGCGACGGGGGAGGATCGTCCGGCAGGGGGAGTTCAAGGGACGGGGGTGGTAGTTAAGTCGCCCCTTCCCTTTTGGAAAGGGGGGAGGGGAGGGGAGCTTCCGGCAGGAGGGAGAAAAATGGAGGGAAGGGGGGGGGGCTTCCCGCAGAGGGGGGTCAAAGGACGGGGGGGGAGCTAAGCATCTCTTCCCTTTCGTAATGGGGGGAGGGGGTGGTAGCCTCCCGGGTGCTGAAAGGGGGGGAGGGGGAGGGACTGCTAAGCCCCCCCCACTTTGGAACCCAAGGGGGGGGGAACTTCCGGCAGAGGGGGGTCAAGGGGAAGGGGGGGGGGGTAGCTAAGCCCCCCCCTCCCTTACGTAAGGGGGGAGTTGCTTTGCATTGCCTTCTCTTTTTTTGCTTTTGTTTTCGGTGTTGCTTTTGTTTTGATATTGTTTTTGGTTTTGCTTGATTTTGTTTCTGGTTTGCCTGCGCACAGACACACACACACACGCATGTTTTCGCATTCGCTCACCGGGTGCGAGCTGCGAGCTGCGAGCTGCGAGGCGCGACCCGCGAGCTGCGAGGCGCTAGCCGCTCGCTCAGTCACGGGCTGCGGAAGAGTTCCAAGTTGCGACCGCTGAAAGGAGCAACGAGGAAGAAAAGGGTCAACTCGTAGCTCCCAGCGAGTTGAAAAAGGAACGTGCGGAAAGCGCGCCGCAACATTTGATGCCATGGCTGCCCCGATGCCCCCCACCACTCTCGCAGCATCTGGGGGTGCACCCATTGCTCGTAGTCGCCTTTCCAATCTTTCAAGGCACGATCGAGCTCTTGTTCACTCAGGATGTCGATGCTGGAGTCGTTGCGTATTCTCTCGCGGCGTCCGGTTTTCAATCTGATCAGCAGCTCCAATTTGACCTCAGCAGCACAGCGCTCGTCGTCCGGGAGGTACCCGACAGCGCCGTCAGAGAGGAGCCCGTACCTTGACAGATTGCCCCAGAGGAAGTTGCGCGTGACCCACTCCAGCACCTCGTCCGAGAGCTCCTCCAAGGCAGCGGCCAAGTGAGGACATGCAGCACGATGCCGGGACGCAAGCCGTTCAGCGCTGCTGGATGAGAGGACGGCGCGAGGACGAGCGGGAACAAACGCAGCCGCAGGCTGTCCAGCTCTGCTTCGGCGAGAGTCCCACAGAGAATCGAATGCGACGTGCGCCTCGGCCATCGCCGAAGCATTCTGCCATGCGCCTTGGTATCTGGCCAGGTCCTCGGGCGCGACGACAAGCCCAGCTCTGGCCCAGAATTTCTTCATCACATTCTTGTTGAATCGTTACTTTGCCATATCCTTGTCGAACCGAGGCGAGCAGCCAGCGTCGATTATAACGACGTCGCCCTCCAGCATTCCAAAGTTGCAGAGGGACGGGTCATCCATGGAATGCCCATGTGTGGCCGCTCGGAGCATGCAGCGCGCTGCTCCAACGATGCACTGCTCGGAGCACGCACCGCACCTTAGCGCCCGGTCCAATGGAACGACTGGCTCAGTGATCCAGCCGTTCCATTGACAGACAGGTTGTGCAACGCTGTTGAGCTGAACGACGGGAGTTGCCGCAAGAATCTGCGGGTAAATGCCGCTGTCCCCGTGTTCTGCAAAAAGCTCGGGCTCTGGGTCCGCTCCCTTGCAGAGCTTGAGGGCCTTGCCGGAGAATGGGTGGCCATCGTCGGGATGCACGGCTTCCAGCAGGTACGCAACTTCGAATAAGCCGTGGCCACGGTACAGAGTTCTGAAGTGACAGCACGACACGTCGACATCCAGGGTCGCGGGCAGAGGCGGCCGTCGCGTGTGTGAGTCCACTGTGGCTCTTCATTTTGAATCATGGACGCCTGGATTTGCCAAGCGTCAGCAGGCTGTGCAGCGCTGCTCCTGCGGCGCCTGGCCTCAACTCGGCGAGGCTCATCAGCATGATCGTCGTCATCGTCGCCGCGACTGTGGCTACGGTCGCGACTGCGGCTCGGCTCGCGGCGACCACCGCTTTGACACAGATCGATCACTTCCGCCGCTGTCAGGGGCCTGCCTCCGCGCGACGCGGGGTGGGGCATCGCCGGCGGCCCGAGCTTCACCAACGCATCCCAGATGTCCAGTGGCTCCAGCTGGAAGTACTCGGCAACCTGGAACCACGAGTTGCATCTCTCCAGCCAGTCGTCGTCTTCATCAAGCCACCGCCTGCTGTCCACAGGGCGGATGCGCGTGCACTGGATGACGCGGCCCTTGCTCCGCCTGATCGGCAGGCCCGAGTTGCCAACTCCGTCGCTCAAGACACTCCACAAACACTCGAGATCGTTGTCGATCATGTGGGTCAGCTGCAAATACTGAGAAGCAACACCCTTGCCATCCTCCCCGCTATTCTGAGCCGTCAAATGGATGCTCGCGTCAGGCATCCCCATCTCGAGCAAGCCTGTGCTCCGGATCAGCCGACGACCCACGCCTCTACCCTGCCCAGGCGGGCATGGCGCGAGTACCACGTGCCCCGCGTCGTGCGACTGATGAAGTGCGTGTCTTGCAGGCCGTACTCAGCCGCAAAGAGCAGAACGAACGCCCAGAAGCCATCCTCGACAGCCGTGTACATCACGCTGCCTTCAACCCGCTCATCGTCGTTCCGCTTGAGCGCGACATCGCCCACATCGATGGCCGCCGCAGGCCGGGTGGGCTGCGCAGCGCCACCTGGTGCCGAGGCGGGCTCTGCAGCACCGCTGAACGCCTCACTCCGCCAACCTCGGGACATGAGCGCGGGCGGCTGTGCGGCAGGGGCTTCCGGACTTGAGCCGAAATGGTTGCGGAAGGCACTGCTTGCGGGGACTCCGGTCCGGCCATCGAGGCCGGCTCGGCATCTGTCGCACATTGCTTTTGCTTTGCCTTTCCTTTGCTTTGCTTTTACTTTTGCTTTGCTCTGCTTTGCGTTGCTTGTGCTTTGCTTTGCTGTCGCTGCTGTTGATTTGCCTTTGTTTTGCTGCTGTGCTCTGTTATGCTCGGCTATGCTATGCTATGCTATGCTATGCTGCGTGGTGCTATGCTGTGCTGTGCTGTACTGCGCTCTGCTATGCTATGCTATGCTATGCGATGCTGCGCTATGCTGTGCTATGCTGGACGTTGCTATGATATGCTGTGCTGCGCTATGCTACGCTATGCTATGCTATGCTGTGCTCTTCTGTGCTAAATCTCAGCAAAACTAAGATGAAGGTAAGCTAAGCTAAGCTAAGCTAGACCTGAGTTAAGATGAAGCTAAGCTAAGCTAGTATGCAATAAGCTAAGATGAGATAAGCAACGCTGAACTAAGAGGACGCAGCTGGGGGAACCGCCGGGCGGATCCTGGGGGAACCGCCCGGGGCGGTTTCCACTGCCCGGCCCTTTAAGCATATAGGTCAAGAACCCTTCAAGGCAGAGCCTAGGTAGGGAACACATTCCACAATCCTTCAAAAACTCATCGGACATAAATGATGTTGGCCTTTTCGGGCCTTCCTGGGCGCCCTCTTGGAGGCCTCTTGGGCCGTCTTGGGCCATCTTAGGGCCATGTTCCGCCGTCTCGGTGGGCCCCTGGCCTGTCTGACACAATCGGAAGCCGTTTGGGGGGCC
Organism: Prorocentrum cordatum; assembly: GCA_963575745.1. Classification (NCBI taxonomy): domain Eukaryota; class Dinophyceae; order Prorocentrales; family Prorocentraceae; genus Prorocentrum; species Prorocentrum cordatum. Next base: position 14,839 of record CAUYUJ010001148.1, on the reverse strand, counting down.
TCTCTGGGCCCTCTTGGGGCCCTCTTGGAATGCTCCAGGGCCGTCTTGGAGGCCATTTTGGGCGTCTTAAGGGCCTCCTGGGCCGTCTTGGAGGCCTCTTGGGGCCGTCTTGGGGGCCTCTTGGGCGTTCTGGGGCCATCTTGGAGGCCTCTTGGGCGATCTTTGGGGGATCTTTGGGGGCTCTTAGGTCGTGTCGGGCCGTCGGATGGCCGAAAAGAAGCAACTGTCAAAATCCTTCAAAATCCTTAGGAACATCAGTGTTTGGGATCTTTTTTTCTGGCCTTCCTGGAGGCCCTCTTGGAGGCCTCTTGGGCCGTCTTGGGCCAGCTTCGAGCCAACTTCGGCCGACCTGGTGGGTTCCTGGCCCGTCTGACGCCGTCGGGGGCCGTCTTGGGGGCCTCTCTGAACCGACTTGGGGTCCTCTTGGGGCGCTTCGGGGCCGTCTTAGAGGCCATCTTGGGCGTTTTGGATGTCTCTTGGGCCGTCTTTGGGGCCCTCTTGGGGCAGTCTTCGAGGCCTCTTGGACCGTCATGGGGCCCTCTTGAAGGCCTCGTGGACGATCTTGGGGCGATCTTTGCGGCCTCTTGGGCCGTCTTGAGCCGTTGGAATGCCGAGAAGAGACAACTGCCAGCATCATTCAAAAACGTAAGGAACATCAATGAGTTTGGCCTCTTCGGGCCCTCTTGGAGACTTCTTGGGCCGTCTTGAGCCGTCTTGGAGGCTTCTTGGATGAACTTGGAGGTATCTTGTGCCCCCCCGGGCCGTCTTGGAGGCCATCTTGGATCATCTATGGCGGACTTGGAGGCCATTTTGGACCATCTTGGAGGCCAGTTTGGGCCGACGTGGATCGAAGACGCCCACGGCGAATCACCGCCGCCCCCTGTCTTTTTGGAAGCGCCTATGCGGCCGAACGTCGAGGCCAGACCTGCCAAGCTATCGGGCCACGCATTTCCCGAATCGGTTTGGAAAGCCTTCGGGGAACACGTGGGCATCTATCTTCAAGGTCACCTTGGCCGTCTGGAGGCCGTTCTGACCCTTTCGGGCCGCCTTGGAGGACGTATTGGAGGGCTCTTGGGCCGTCTTGGAGGCCATCTTGAGCGTCTTGGAGGCCTCTGGGGCCGTCTTGGGGGCCTCTTGGGGCCGTCTTGGTCCTCTTGGGCGATCTTTGGCAGCGTTTGGGCCGTCTTGGGCCGTCGGAAAGCCGAAAACAACCGAATGCCGCAGCCATTCAAACGCCCATCTGAAATCAATGAGTTTGGCCTTTTCCGGCCTTCCTGGAGGCTCTCTTGGGGGCCTCCTGGGCCATCTTAGAGTCATCTTCGGCCGTTTTGGTGGGCTCCTGACCCGTCCGACGCCGTCGGGCGCCATTTGGGGGGGGGGCCCTGTGGGCCGACTTGGGGCCCTCTTGGAATGCTCCAGGGCCGTCGTGGAGGCCATCTTGGGCGTCTTAAAAGAGCCTCCTGGGCCGCCTGGGGGGAAGACAAAGGTTTTTTCAAACTAAGAAAACTAAAACACGACAAGAGAAAACTGAAACTCGACAAAGTACAGCTTATTCACGACAAGCAATCCACTTTCGCCACCCACTTTCGCCACCCACTTTCGACACCCACTGTCGCCGCCCACTTTCGCCACCCGCGTTCGCCGCCCACGTTTGCCGCCCACTCTCGTCACCCACTTTCGCCACCCAGTCTCGCCACCCACTTTCGCCGCCCACTTTCGCCGCCCACTTTCGTTCGCCGCCCACTTTCGCCGCGCACTTTCGTTCGCCAGCCACTTTCCTTCGCCACCCACTTTCGTTCGCCACCCACTTTCGATGCGCACTTTCGTTCGCCAACCGCTTTCGTTCGCCGCCCACTTTTGCTCGCCGCCCACTTCCGTTCGCCGCTCAGTTTCGTTCGCCGCCCACTTTCGTTCGCCGCCCACTTTCGTTCGCCGCCCGTTTTCATTCGCCGCCCGCTTTCGTTTGCCACCCACTTTCGTTCGCCACTCTCTTTCGCTCGCCACCCACTTTCGTTCGCCGCCCATTTTCGTTCGCCGCCCACTCTTGTTCGCCCGCCCTTTTTCATTCGCCGCCCACTTCACTTCGCCGCCCACTTTCGTTCGCCGCCCATTTTCGTTTGCCACCCATTTTCGCTCGCCGCCCACTTCCGTTCGCCACCCACTTTCGTTCGCCACTCACTTTCGCTCGCCGCCCACGTTCGTTCGCCACCCACTTTCGTTCGCCACCCATCTTCGATCGCCGCCCACTTTCGTTCGCCACCAACTTTCATTCGCCTCCCATCTCCGTTCGCCACCCACTTTGGTTCGCCGCCCACTTTCGTTCGCCGCCCACTTTCGTTTGTCACCGAGAGTTCGCCACCCACTTTCGTTCGCCATCCACTTTCGTTTGCCACGCACTCTTGTTCGCCACCCACTTTCTTTCGCCACTCTATTTCGCTCGCCACCCACTTTCGCTCGCCACCCACTTTCGTTTGCCACCTACTGTCGTTTGCCGCCCACTTTCGATCGCCACCCACCTTCGTTCGCCACCCCCATTTTTAAGCGGGCAGCGAATATGGGCGGCAAAGAAGGTCGGCGAAAGTGCGTGGCGAAAGTGGGCGGCGAGCGAAAGTGGGCGGCGAAAGTGGGCGGCGAAAGTGGGCAGCGAAAGTAAAAGTGGGCGGCGAAAGTGGGTGGCGAAAGTGGACGGCGAAAGTGGGTGGCGAAAGTGGGCGGCGAAAGTGGGTGGCGAAAGTGGGCAGCGATAGTGGGCGGCGAAAGTGGGTGGCGAAAGTGGGTGGCGAAAAAGGGTGGCGAAAGTGGGTGGCGACAGTGGGTGTCGAAAGTGGGTGGCGAAAGTGGGCGGCGAAAGTGAATTTGCTTGTCGTGAATATGTCTCTTCCTTGTCGTGCAGATGCCTGTCGCGAAACCAGCCCGGCTCGTGGGGCCGTCTTGGGGGCCGTTCTGGGGCCATCTTGGAGGCCTCTTGGGCGATCTTTGGGCCGTACCGGGCCTTCGGATAGCAGAAAAGAAACAAATGTCAAAATCTTTCAAACACCTAAGGGAAGTCAATGTTTTTGGCCTTTTCTGGCCTTCCTGGAGGCCCTCTTGGAGGCCTCTTGGGCCGTCTTGGGCCAGCTTCGAGCCAACTTCGGCCGACCTGGTGGGCTCCTGGCCCGTTTGACGCCGTCGGAAGCCGTTTGGGGGGCCTCTCTGGGCCGACTTGGGGCCCTCTTGGGGTGCTCCAGGGCCGTCTTAGAGGCCATCTTGGGCGTCTTGGAGGCCTCTTGGGTCGCCGTTGGGCCCTCTTGGGGCAGTTTTGGGGGCCTCTTGGGCAGTCTTGGGGCCATCTTGGAGGACTCTTGGGCGCTGTGGGGGCGATCTTCGGGGCCTCTTGGGCCGTGCTGGGTCGTCGGAAAGTCGAAAAGGAGCAAACGCGAAAAACCGTTAAGAACCAAAGGAACATCAATGATTTTGGCCTCTTCGGGCCCTCCTGGAGGGACTCTTGGAGGCCTCTCGGGCCGTCTTGGAGGCCTCTTGGGCACCTCTTGGACCGTCTTGGGCCGTCTTGGAGGTTTCTTGCGCGGACTTGGGGGCATCTCCTTCTCTATTGGGCGGACTTAGGCCATCTTGGACCATCTTGGAGGCCATCTTGGGCCAACGTGGCTAACTTTGAGGCCATCTTCAGCCGTCTTGGAGGGAAATCCTGCTCCGTGGCAATCCTCCCGAGACCCCGGCGGGACGCGCCGGAGCCCCAGGGGCAGTTCTCTCGGAAAAGAACCACAACCAAAACCGAAAGGGTTTAGCACGCCAGGCACCCCTGCGATGACTCGACAGGGGGCGGCGGATATCGAAGACGCCTACGGCGAATCACCGTCGCCCCCTGCCTTTTTGGAAGCGCCTATGTGGCCGAACGTTGAGGCCAGACCTGCTAAGCTATCGGACCATGTATTCCCCGAGTCGGTTTGGAAAGCCTTCGGGGACACGTGGGCATCTTCAAGGTCATCTTGGCCGTCTGGAGGCCATTTTGACCCTTTCGGGCCTTCTTGGAGGACGTCTTGGAGGGCTCTTGGGCCGTCCTGGAGGCCATCTTGAGCGTCTTGGAGGCCTCTGGGGCCGTCTTGGGGGCCTCTTGGAGCCGTCTTGGGCCTGCTGGGCGAGCTTTGGGGCCACTTGGGCCGTCTCGGGCCGTCGGAAGGCAGAATAAAGCAAATGCCACAACCCTTCAAAAACTCATGGGGATCAATGATTTTGGCCTTCTGGGGGCGACTGGGGACCCTTCGGGCCGACTGGGGGCCCTCTTGGGGTGCTCCAGGGCCGTCTTAGAGGCCATCTTGGGCGTCTTGGAGGCCTTTTGGGCCGCCTGGGGGCCCTCTTGGGACCGTCTTCGGGGCCTCTTGGGCCGTTCTGGGGCCATCTTGGAGGCCTCTTGGGCGATCGTTGGGCGATCTTCTGGGGCTCTTGTGCCGTATCGAGCCTTCGGATGGCCGAAAGAAGCACATGTCAAAATCCTTCAAACACCTAAGGCAAATCAATGTTTTTGGCCTGTTCGGGCCTTCCTGGAAGCCATCTTGGAGGCCTCTTGGGCCAGCTTCGAGCCAACTTCGGCAATCTTGGTGGGCTCCTGGCCCGTCTGACGCCGTCGGAAGCCGTTTGGGGGGCCTCTCTGGGCCGACTTGGGGCCCTCTTGGGGTGCTCCAGGGCCGTCTTAGATGCCATCTTGGGCATCTTGGAGGCCTCTTGGGTCGCCTTTGTGCCCTCTTGGGGCCGTTTTCGGGGCCTCTTGGGCAGTCCTGAGGCCATCTGGGGGGCCTCTTGGGCGCTGTGGGGGCGATTTTGGGGTTCTTGGGCCGTACTGGGTCGTCGGAAAGTCGAAAAGGAGCAAATACGAAACACCTTTAAAAACTTTGGAAAATTAGCCTGACGAAGGACCCAACCATGTGCAGTTGCGAGTACCGCATTGTGGGTACCGGTTTCGGTGAAGTTCCTATGGGGCCACGAAACTTGTGAGGGGTGCGCCGAAATTGGTGGCGCGGACGCATGTGGACACCGCCACTGGGGCCTTCGGTGTAGCCCCCTATGGGGCCACGGACCGCTGCCCTGGGCGAGGAAGACGCATGCGAACTGCGCCATTGGGACCTTCGCTGGAGCTCCTTATGGGGCCACGAAGCGCTGTCATGGGTGGGGGAGCCGCTTGCGAACTGCGCCTCTGGCGCCTTCGGTGGAGCTCCCTATGGGGCCACGAAGCGCTGTCCTGGGTGGGGGAGACGCATGCGAACACCCCCACTGGGGCCTTCGGTGGAGCTCCCTATGGGGCCACCAAACGCTGTCCTGGGTAGGGAAGACGCATGCGAACACCCCCACTGGGGCCTTCGGTGGAGCTCCCTAATGGGCTACGAAACGCTGCCCTGGGCGGGGGAACCGCATGCGGGCACTCCCACTGGGGCCTACGGTGGAGCTCCCCTATGGGGCCACGCAACGCTGCCCTGGGTAGGGGAACCGCATGCGGGCACCCCCACTGGGGCCTTCGGTGGAGCTCCCCATGGGGCTACTTCGGGCCGTCTTGGAGGACCTCTTGGAGGCCTCTTGGGCCGTCTTGGAGGCCTCTTGGGTACCTCTTGGGCCGAGGTTTCTTGGGCGGAGTTGGAGACATCTCCTCCTCTCTTGGGCGGACTTGGAGGCCATCTTGGACCATCTTGGAGGCCATCTTGGGCCAACGTGGCCATCTTGGAGGCCATCTTCAGCCGTCCTGGAGGAAACATTTGGGAAATCCTGCTCAGTGGCAATCCTCCCGAGACCTCGGCGGGACGCGCCGGAGCCCCAGGGGGAGTTCTTTTGGAAAAAGAACCAGAACCAAAACCGAGAGGATTCAGCACGCCCGGCACCCCTGCGATGAATCGACAGGGGGCGGCGGATCGAAGACGCCTACGGCGAATCACCGCCGCCCCCTGCCTTTTTGGAAGCGCCTATGTGGTCGAACGTTGAGGCCAGACCTGCCAAGCTATCGGACCCCGAATCGGTTTGGAAAGCCTTCGGGGAACACGTGGGCATCTTCAAGGTCATCTTGGCCGTCTGGAGGCCATTTTGACCATTTCGGGCCTTCTTGGAGGACGTCTTGGAGGGCTCTTGGGCCGTCTTGGAGGCCATCTTGAGCGTCTTGGGGGCCTGTTGGGCCGTCTTGGGGGCCTCTTGGGGCCGTCTTGGGCCTGTTGGGCGATCTTTGGGGGCACTTGGGCCGTCTTGGGTCGTCGGAAGGCCGAAAAAGAGCAAATGCCACAATCCTTAAAAAACTCATGGGAAGTCCATGGTTTTGGCCTTTTCGGGCCTTTCTGGAGGCCCTCTTGGAGGCCTCTTGGGCCGTCTTGGTCGGCTCCTGGCCCGTCCGAAGCCGTCGGAAGCCGTTTGGGGGGCCTCTCTGAGCGGACTTGGGGCCCTCTTGGAATGCTCCAGGGCCGTCTTGGAGGCCCATCTTGGGCGTCTTAAAGGCCTCCTGGGCCGTCTTGGGGACCTCTTGGGGCCGTCTTGGGGGTCTCTTGGGCCGTTGTGGGGCCATTTTGGAGGCGTCTTGGGCGATCTTTGGGGACTCTTGGTCTGTATCGGGCTGTCGGAAGGCCGAACCGCAGCACATGTCAATGTTTGGCCTTTTCTGGCCTTCCTGGAGGCTCTGTTGGAGGCCTCTTGGGCCGTCTTGGGCCAGCTGCGAGCCAACTTCGGCTATCTTGGTGGGCTTCTGGCTCGTCTGACGCCGTCGGAAGCCGTTGGTGGGCCTTTCTGGGCCGACTTGGGGCCCTCTTGGGGTGCTCCAGGGCCGTCTTAGAGGCCATCTTGGGCGTTTTGGAGGCCTCTTGGGGCCGTCTCGGGGCCCGCTTGGGCAGTCCTGGGACCATCTTGGAGGCCTCTTGGGCGCTGTGGGGGCCTCTTGGGCCGTACTGGGTCGTCGGAAAGTCGAAAAGGAGCAAACACAAAAAGCCATTAAGAACCTATGGGCAATCAATGATTTTGGCCTCTTCGGGCCCTCCTGGAGGACCTCTTGGAGGCCTCTTGGGCCGTCTTGGAGGCCTCTGGGGGGCCTCTTGGACCGCCTAGGGCCGTCTTGGACTCTCTTGGGCCGTCTTGGAGGCCGTCTTGGACCATCTTGGGCGAGCTTGGAGGCCATCTTGGACCATCTTGGAGGCCATCTTGGGCCAACGTGGCCAGCTTGGCGCCGTCTTGAGCCGTCTTGGAAACATTGTGCAATTGAGGTCCCTCCCGGGACCCCGGCGGGACGTGCCGAAGCCCCAGGGGGAGTTTTTACCTAACAGCGAAGACTGATAGGTTTCTAGTGGTCTCAAGAGAGCTCACAGAGGGGGGTCCGGGCAGGTGTTGGGGCGTTTCCGGGCGGCATGAGCCGGGCTCGTTTTTCACCAACAGTCACACACTTCGTGCTCTTCGCCTTCCCAGAACTCCATTCCCAGGCCACATTCTGGGGGGCCGGATGCAACAGTCACACACAAAGTGCTCTTCGACATCCCAGAACGCCATTCCCGGGCCACATTCTGGGGGGCCGGATGCAACAGTCACACACTTCGTGCTCTTCGAGTTCCCAGAACGCCATTCCCGGGCCACATTTTGGATGCCCGGAGCCAACTGTAGGCCACTTCGTGCTCTTCGATTCCCAGAACTCCATTCCCGGGCCACATTTTGGATGCCCGGAGCCAACTGTAGGCCACTTCGTGCTCTTCGATTCCCAGAACTCCATTCCCGGGCCACATTTTGAATGCCCGGAGCCAACTGTAGGCCACTTCGTGCTCTTCGAGTTCCCAGAACTCCATTCCCGGGCCACATTTTGAATGCCCGGAGCCAACTGTAGGCCACTTCGTGCTCTTCGAGTTCCCAGAACTCCATTCCCGGGCCACATTTTGAATGCCCGTAGCCAACTGTAGGCAACTTCGTGCTCTTCGACTTCCCAGAACTCCCATTCCTGGGCCACATTTTCAGCAGGGGCAAGAGCACGACGAGGAGGAGGACGAGCAAGACCAGGAGGACGAGGACGAGCAGGAGCAGGACGAGGAGCAGGAGGAGCAGGAGAAGAAGGACGAGCAGGAGGAGGAGGAGGACGAGCAGGAGGAGGAGGACGACCAGGAGGAGGAGGACGACCAGGAAGAGGAGGAGGAGGAGGAGGAGGAGGGGGAGGAGTACCAGGAGGAGGAGGAGGAGGAGGAGGAGGAGGAGGAGAGAGGAGGAGGAGGAGGAGGAGGAGGACGAGGACGAGGAGGAGGAGGAGGAGGGGGGGGGAGAGTACCAGGAGGAGGAGAACGAGGACCACCAGGAGGAGGAGGAGGAGGAGGAGGAGGAGAGGAGGAGGAGGAGGAGGAGGAGGAGGAGGAGAGACACCAGGAGGAGGAGGACGAGCAAGACGAGGAGGACGAGAACGAGGACGACCAGGAAGAGGAGGAGGAGGAGGAGGAGGGGAGGGGGAGGACTACCAGGAGGAGGAGGAGGAGGAGGAGGAGGAGGAGGAGAGGAGAGGAGGAGGACGAGGAGGAGGAGGAGGAGGAGGACGAGGAGGAGGAGGGGGGGGGAGAGCACCAGGAGGAGGAGAACGAGGACCACCAGGAGGAGGAGGAGGAGGAGGAGGAGGAGGAGGAGGAGGAGGAGGAGAGAGCACCAGGAGGAGGAGGACGAGCAAGACGAGGAGGACGAGAACGAGGACGACCAGGAGGAAGAGGAGGAGGAGGAGGAGGAGGAGGAGCAGGAGAAAGAGGAGGAGGAGGAGGAGGCAGGCTGAAGCTGAGGCTGTGACTGCGACTGCCGTTGCCGCTGCGACTGTCATCGCGAATGCGACTACGACTGCGAGAACAGCAGAATTCGACAACTGGATTTTCATCTGAATCTTAAGGGGAATGCTTTCAGATATGCTTCTACACATCGCTGTTAGGTTGCTTTGCCGGGATAATTTATTCTGGAGCAAGAACCAAAACCCAAACCGAGAGGGTCTAGCACGCCAGACACCTTTGCGATGAACCGACAGGGGGCGGCGGATCGAAGACGCCTACGGCGAGTCACCGCCGCCCCCCTGCTTTTTGGAAGCGCCTATGTGGCCGAACGTTGAGGCCAGACCTGCCAGCCTATCGAACCATGTGTTCCCCGAATCGGTTTGGCAAGCCTTCGGGGAACACGTGGGCACCTTGAAGGTCATCTTGGTCGTCTGGAGGTCATTTTGACCCTTTCGGGCCTTCTTGGAGGACGTCTTGGAGGGCTCTTGGGCCGTCTTGGAGGCCATCTTGAGCGTCTTGGAGGCCCCGTGGGCCGTCTTGGGGACCTCTTAGGGGCCGTCTTGGGCCTGTTGGGCGATCTTTGGGGGCACTTGGGCCGTCTCGGGCCGTCGGAAGGCCGAGCAAAAAGTAAATGCCACAATCCTTCAAAACCTCATTGGGAATCAATGATGTTGGCCTTTTCGGGCCTTCTGGAGGCTCTCTTTGGGGCCTCTTGGGCCGTCTTGGGCCATCTTAGGGCCATCTTCGGCCGTCTTGGTCGGCTCCTGCCCCGTCCGACGTCGTCGGGAGCCGTCTTCGGGGGCCTCTCTGGGCCGACTTGGGGCCCTCTTGGAATGCTCCAGGGCCCAGGGCCGTCTTGGAGGCCATCTTGGGCTTCTTAAAGGCCTCCTGGACCGTCTTGGGGGCCTCTTGGGGCCGTCTTGGGGGTTTCTTGGGCCGTTCTGGGGCCATCTTGAAGGCCGCTTGGGCGATCTTGGGGCGATCTTTGGGGGCTGTTGGGCCGTCTCGGGCCTTCGGGTGGCCGAAAAGAAGCACATGTGAAAATCCTTCAACAACCTTGGCCTTTTCTGGTCTTCCTGGAGGCCCTCTTGGAGGCCTCTTGGGCCGACTTGGGCCAGCTGCAAGCCAACTTCGGCTATCTTGGTGGGCTCCTGGCCCGTCTGACGCCGTCGGAAGCCGTTTGGTGGGCCTTTTCTGGTCTTCCTGGAGGCCCTCTTGGAGGCCTCTTGGGCCGACTTGGGCCAGCTGCAAGCCAACTTCGGCTATCTTGGTGGGCTCCTGGCCCGTCTGACGCCGTCGGAAGCCGTTTGGTGGGCCTTTTCTGGTCTTCCTGGAGGCCCTCTTGGAGGGGGCCCTCCCTTTGGAGCGCTTCGGGGCCGTCTTAGAGGCCATCTTAGGCGTCTTGGAGGCCTCTTGGGTCGTCTGTGTGCCCTCTTGGGGCCGTCTTGGGAGCCTCTTGGGCAGTCCTGAGGCCATCTTGGAGGCCTCTTGGGCGCTGCGGGGGCGATCTTGGGGGCCTCGTAGGCCGTCTAGGGGCGTCGGAAAGCAGAAAAGCAGCGAAATCGAACATCCTTCAAGCACCTCAGGACAATCAATGATGTTTGGCATCTTCGTGCCCTCCTGGAGGACCTCTTGGAGGCCTCTCGGGCCGTCTTGGAGGCCTCTGGGGGGCCTCTGGGGGGCCTCTGGGGCAGTCTTCGGCCGTCTTGGACTCTCTTGGGCCGTGCGGGAGGCCTTCTTGGACCATCTTGGGCGGACTTGGAGACCATCTTGGACCATCTTGGAGGCCAACGTGGCCATCTTGGAGACCATCTTGGGCCATATTGAACGAACAGTTGGGAAAATTGGGGTCCTTCCGGGTGGCCAGCGGGACGGGCCGAAGCCTTGGGGGGAGTTCTTTTGGAGAAAGAAGCAAAACCAAAACCGAGAGGATTCAGCACGCCAGGCACTCCTGCGATGAATCGACAGGGGGCGGCGGATCGAAGACGCCTACGGCGAATCACCGCCGCACCCTGCCTTTTTGGAAGCGCCTATGTGGCCAAACGTTGAGGCCAGACCTGCCAAGCTATCGGACCATGTGTTCCCCGAATCGGTTTGGAAAGCCTTCGGGGAACACGTGGGCATCTTGAAGGTCATCTTGGCCGTCTGGGGGCCATTTTGACCCTTTCGGGCCTTCTTGGAGGACGTCTTGGAGGGCTCTTGGGCCGTCTTGGAGGCCATCTTGAGCGTCTTGGAGGCCTATTGGGCCATCTTGGGGGCCTCTTGGGGCCGAACAAAAAGCAAATGCCACAATCCGTCAAAAACCCATGGGAAATCCATGGTTTTTGCCTTTTCGGGCCTTCCTGGAAGCCATCTTGGAGGCCTCTTGGGCCGTCTTGGGCCATCTTAGGGCCATGTTTGGCCGTCTTGGTGGGCTGCTGGTCCGTCTGACGCCGTCGGAAGCCGTTTGGGGGGCCTCTATGGGCCGACTTGGGGCCCTCTTGGAATCCTCCAGGGCCGTCTTGGAGGCCCGTCTTGGGCGTCTTAAAGGCCTCCTGAGCCGTCTTGGGGGCCTCTTGGGGCCCTCTTGAGCCGTTCTGGGGCCATCTTGGAGGCCTCTTGGGCGATCCTTCGGCGATCTTCGGGGGCTCTTGGGCCGTCTCGGGCCGTCGGAAGGCCGAAAAGCAGTTGTCAAAATCCGTCAAAAACCTTAGGCAAATCAATGTTTTGGGCCTCTTCTGGCCTTCCTGGAGGCCCTCTTGGGGGCCTCTTGGGCCGTCTTGGGCCAGCTTCGAGCCAACTTCGGCCATCTTGGTGGCTTCCTGGCACGTCTGACGCCGTCGGGAGCCGTCTTGGGGGCCTTTCTGGGCCGACTTGGGGCCCTCTTGGGGCGCTTCGGGGCCGGCTTGGAGGCCATCTTGGGCGGCTTGGAGGCAATCTTGGGCGTGTTGGAGGCCTCTTGGGCCGTCTTGGGTCCCTCTTGGGGCCGTCTTGGAGGCCACTTGGACCGTCATGGGGCCCTTTGGGGGGCCTCTTCGACGAACTTGGAGGCCTCTTGGGCCGTCTTGGGCCGTCGGAAAGACGAAAAGGCGCACATGCAAATATCCTTCAAAAACCCCTAAGGAAGAACCCCACATAAGAATCCTCTGGGCGAATCTGGAAAAAGCCATCACCGTCGTCCTCGTGGTTGGTGAGGCGTCCTGGCTGTCTCTTCTGCGTATTTTTCCTCTCGCCTTGGCGCGGGCCCCCCTTCCACTCCTTACGTTGTCCCCATCCTCGCCCCCCTGTTTGTTCCGCGCCCCGCCACCTCCTCCCCTTCCTGTTGCATGAGCGCGCATGTCGATGTTCCTCGGCGCCGTCGCCGCCACGGCCAGCACAGGCGCGTTCTCTACTGGTCACGTCGCGCAGCCGTCGGGGCAACCCCGCGGGCCAGGCTGTCGGGACAACCCCGCGAGCCGCTGGCGCGCAAGACCAAGCCGTTGGGACAAACCCGCGGGCTTCGAGCGAGGCGCAGCCGCGCTCAGGCGGAAGGCAGCACGAAGCCCAGCTCTGCCGCGAGCTGCTTCGCCTCCGCCCTGGACAAAACCGTTCTCTTGTCGAACTCCAGGAGCGCCTTCCGCAGGGA